>JAFBJZ010000324.1:15000-452500 GCA_016785225.1 Psettodes erumei
TGATTTGCAAAAGCAAGAGGCTACTGCCTGAACAGAACGCTTCCATAAACAGGACGAACTAAAACTAAAGCGTGGGACGAACAGTAGAGATGAGACAGAGCGCATGCGACGGGACCGTCAGCGACTTGGTGTGTGAGCGCATGCAAAGACGTTACTGCAAGCCAACCAAACAGGAGAAGGCGGGAGCGAGGGCGTAAAGCGGTGGACCACTTCAGTCTGCCTGGTGCTCTGCACTGAAGTCAGTCCCACAGTCCTGAGGACGAGGACTGAAGAGTGTGTGTCACATGGTCCACCGGACCAGGACGTCTGCACACGCTCACGAAAAACTTCGTTGGTCAAATAATTGTGTGTGCACTGACGAACATCTGTGTGTTATCTCAGGAAGGAGAGTAAGCAATAAAGAGTGTGTGCAGGTTAAACTCCATAACCCCCCCCCCCACACACACACACACACACACACACACATACACACATACACACACCCAAAACACACGACCACAGGTGGTTTGCCGTGAGAGACCGTCCTCTCCGTCTCTGTCTCCTTCTCCGGGATGAAAGCGGCACGATGACGCAGGTAGGATGACTCACTAAGCAGCACTAACACACACACACACACACACACACACACACACACACACAGCAGTAACCTGTAAAAGAGGTTGAAGTTTTCTATTTTCACTTTCTAATAGGAAAAGAGACATTGTGCCGACGCTGGAAAAGTTTCCCCACATTACTACGAGAAAAGAAAAATAACTGAGTGACTACATCACATGTAGCAGCGCATGGCTTCCAACCAAACACACACACACACACACACACACACACTTGAACTGGTTAGTTCATTCTGCAGCTGCGTGCACACTGATGTGTACATGCTGCAGTGGTGTCACTGTAGCATTGTGTTGTTCTGAGCACATTGGACCAATACACAACTTCCACGTACAACGTAAACAAAACCAGGAAAATCAACAGTTGTTAGCATGATGGACGACAGCATTTACATGTAGCATGTGTATTTCCTGCCTCGTGTACAACACACGACTGGGAGCAATCTTTATCCGCACTAAAACCCTCGCTCATTGGTAATCAAGCCCGGGAGAACACAAGAACGCACAGCTGCCACTTCAATCAATTTTCATTTGGAGCAAGGAGTAAAATCTAAGAAAATGGGTCATCATTCCCTGCTGGGGCGTCCTCTGGAAAGTTTGGACGGATACACGAGTGTGCTTGATGATACTGGTGAAATGGGGAAAAGGCTGTCGGCTGGTCGAATGCGTTGACGCTCGGTGCGTGTAAATGTTAAGTGTTATGGAAATGAAAGCGTAAATGAGGCGAAATAACAAGTTTAGATTGACTACGGTGACATGAAACCAAAACAAAACTGATCCTGAATGACTCCATGTGCAATGTTCCTGTATTGTTTGTTTATTTTACCCCTTTTTGTCGCAGGTTGGGGCAACTTATAGGACACATTTGCTCTGCTGCTATAGTGGGTTGTCAATTTTATTTGTTATTCCTTTTCTGGTTTAATGTGCTTCAAGGTATTACATTCAAGGTTAACACAAAAGAGAGTTCTACAAATAACACAGAGGTGAATAATTCACCTTGTCGCATCTGTGTGACGGCTGACATATATTGTTGTGTGCTGACAGTGAGGGTGTAGCGTGTCCTGGGTGGATGCGGGTTTCATGAGCGCAGACAGAAGGTGGAAGGCTGGTACGTGAGGTGCGAGGGTGGAGGGGGACTCACTCTGGCCTTGGCAGCAGGGGCGCAGGGGTCTGATGCCTTGCTGTTCGGGGTGGAGGAGACCTGGGGAGACAACCACCCCCATCGGTCAATACAACCTCCAACAAATCATGAGCCACGACCGAATGGGGCGGGAGAGCGGGAGCCGTGGGTGGGTGGGGGTGGGTGGATGAGTTGGGATTGAGATGATGGGGTGAGCTATCACAGCCAATCAACAGGGAAGCAAACGGTGCGACGACCACATGGATTAAAAAATATATAAATACTTGATTGTAGCAGCACCAGTTACACGTAAGATCCATTTTGGCTACGGGTACACGTGTCAGATTTACAGCATGAGATGGATGATGGTAACCGTTCGGTTTAAAAACATGACAAGAGCCAATCACGTATCGGCACAAAGAGAGCAGAGTTACGTAACCAGGAAACAACAGATCACATGTCGCATTACGGAGCCGTTTTCCAGACAAACAGCCCGTTCCGATTTCCTAAATAGCGAGGATAGAAAGGTTGCTGCAGATCAATAGGTCTCTGTCGAATGGAAAATCATTAAAACACATAACTGACGAGCCGATATTAGCGTCTGTGGGGACAGAATGAGTCAGTGCCACGTATTAATGATGCAGGGCGGTAACGTGTTTACGTGTGACTCACTCAGGCAGACTGATGAAAAGAGTGCGAGTGGGAAAACAAACTACATGTACCTGAGAGTCTGATCGGAGCCCGAGTGTGACGCTGAGACAGACTCGGCAACATCTTTGTTGTGCACGAGAAAATAGGTTCGGTCCGATCTCATAGAGAAACAGCAGCTGCTCCTTTTTCTCGACGCTGATCTAACTTTAATTGACCGTGTGATCACGTCTGAATGATCGAGTCTGAGCGAGCGCGGCGTCACTGTGAATATGAAACAGGGTGTCGCTAAAAAAAAAAAGGAGCCGGTGTCTGAAATGGTCCGTGCACCCTGACCTACCCATCCCAAACCATGTAACAGAAAGATAAAATCCACTCATATTACCACTCAGATTATCAGGCGACCATTAAAACGAGCAAACACATGGACAGATACAGCAGGAAACATAATAAACTAAGAGCAACATGTTGTGACAAGATCACATGATCTTTAGTTGTCATTTTAAGATAATTCTAAAAATGTCTGAACGCTGAAGATAACCTCGACAAACTACATACGAATTCCTGCAAAAGTCCTAATGATGCAGTAATGTGATATTTATTTACTCTCACACTCACAGGGAGATGACAGAGAGATGGAGAGAGGATGAAACAGACTGACGCGTGATATCAAGTGGCGAGGGCTAGAGGACAACAGCTACTTGTGATTCAAAGTGACAGCGCAATCCTCTCCACAAGACCGACTGTCACGGCCACTGGAGGCGGGCGGACAGTGCCTTTATCACAATGGAGGGATGTTACCATGACAGGTGAGGCGGGGACTGTGGCAAGCAAAGATTACACGGCAGCATCGGGCAACAAAGACGCCGCGTGTCGAACTGAAGCTACAGAGGGAAGGACACACACACAAAAACAAAACAAATATACAGCCGCTGCCCGCCGGGATGTGTCGTGAAGTTTCAGATTATTTTTTCGGTGCACGTGAAGACTGGACACCCTGAGGTCTGCGAGGAGATGTTCAGCAAATCTGACAAAAAGGATGCTGGATTAGAAGGTGGTGGTGGTGTAATCTCAGCTGCAACAAACTGCTGCTTCTCACAGACAGACAGACATGAGCACGAGAAGCCAGTGGATTCTGTACGGACTCAAAAAGTCCGACGTAAGAGCAGCGACACATCAAAGCCCAAAGACATCAGGTTGGCCTGATGTTAAATACTGACTTCCTCTTGAAATGTAGAGGTGAACTGGGTTGAGTGGATTTGAAAATGCATTTTCCCATTTTGTCTTTCCATTATCCACTAAATCTGGCATTTACCGTGTCCCAAAACTGATCGTTTAGTCATAATTTCTTCAGAGTGGAGGAATCTAAAAGGCAAAAACTTCAGACTGACTCTTCTGCCGATAGAACAATTGTTCTGCGTCACTGCTCTGAATGAATCACGGACCTCTGTCGTGTTGTCGTCCTACCTTTCCTCCGCCGGGCTGGTACTTGATGTTGTCGATGGACCCGATCTTGGAGCGGACGTTCTTCAGGTCCGGTGTGGGGGCGTTGACGGGACGGGGGGCTCGGTTGGTGCGCGGCACCGCCGGCTTCTTCTCCAGCGGCACCTGCTTGGGCACGGGGGGTTTGGTGATGACCCGGCGGCGGTGGGTGCCGCTGGCGTCGCCGTTGGTGGAGGCGGCCGGAGTCGCGGGGGTGGTGGTGGAGGCTGGGCGAGGACGAGCTACGGGGGAAAACGGGAGGGAAAAAAAGTTTTGATATTTTTGAACGGGGGAAGTTCATGGTCTTAATTATCACAGAGGTTTGGGTGTCACTCAATATATCACAAATAAACTGTGTAATGGAGCAGTGAAAATTATTATCCACTTAGAGGAGCCTTAAGCAGCTTTTGTAATCAATTCTCTCCATAATTATTATTTAATTTTGGTGACGTTTGTGTATTTCACGAGAACAATAGTGAAACAATGGTCGCTCTGCCTTTGTTGTCAGTTTGTTACCTGTAGTCTTGGGTTTCTTGGCCTCTCCCGTCTTGCTCTCAGCCTTTTCGTTCTTGTTTCCTGTGACACATGATCGATGGCAGAGTTCACGTCAGCGTAGTGGAGTAAACAACAAATTGTTATTGAGAAAATGCACTAAATTTTAATCCACGTCTGCTGTCCTGTGAGCTCGTTTAGTTTGTGGTTATCGCGAGATGAGCAGCCACAGAAATCTTGTTTTTCAAATTCATTTATTCCCAGATGCGGCAGCGGCTCATCTCTCAACACACCTTCATGTAACTGAGGAGGATGAGCCATGACTAAATTTATAATGTAATAGTTATCATTTGCTAACGGGAGTACTGGCACTTCAGCTCTGAAAATCCGATTAGGTGTAAAACGTGGCAGCATCTCAGTGAGTCTTCTGGCCTGGAGCGACGCTGAGGGTCATTTTTTTTTCCAGCTCCTGTAGCAGGTTCAGGTCGTGCGATGCTGCAATCCAGCCAAAGTGGCGAGGAAACGCTCATATCAGAAAATCGGCTCACACAAGCTGTGTGTGTGTGTGTGTGTGTGTCGTACCAGCAGTTTTGCTCGCAGCGGCGGCCGACGAGCCGTTCTTACTGGCGGCTGCACGTGGCGCGGGTCTGGCCTTCGGGCCGGGCGGGAGTTTGGCCGAGCCGTTTTCTGGAGTCTGGAAACCAGGACGGAGTTGAGATGAGGTGCGCGTTTATGTGTGTGCGTCTGCCTGTACAGTAGGTTGTGTATGTGTGTGAGAGGCCAAACGTGCAACCGTGACATGAGTCCAGAATGAAGACGAAGAGAGGCACGACATGAGAAACAGGAGGGGAGGGAAGAACGATTATGATGTGATAAAACGTCCGGCACCACGACACTGGACTAGTGAGCGTCAGAGCCAGAGGCCGGGATGAAACAGGAAACAGGAACAGGAAGATCACCTTGGCGGAGCCAGTTGCCACTGGCGGTCGCTTGGCGGCCAGGGCTGGAGTCTCCTTGGGCGCGGGGCTTTTTTTATTGACCGAGGCGGGGGAGGGGCGTTTGGCCGAGGCGGCCTCGCCATTGGTGGAGAGGGTGGACGGACGGTGTTTGGTCGGACCCGAGTCAGGCTGGTTTATAGTGGAGTTAAAAAGCGTCGATAGAGTGGAGACAGAAGAAGCAGACGTGAAATGTCGGGGTAGCGATGACGGCATATGGGCCGCTCAGCCAGCGAACATATGGCATCACAAAACAGGCCATGGATTGTAACACCGAGTTAACAATTTATAACCACTTTAACGAGTTCATGAGCAGCAAATTATAAAATCAGGAACGGGAACGGCGGCGTAAAAGAAGCATGTGGAAATGGAAATCTGGTCTCAGCGCATTCACACACAAAAACTCTGTGGAGCGGCAAGAACGTAAAACAACAGCGAGGAGGTTGGTGACGTGAGCAACAACCGCACAGCTCGGGGATGATCTTCTCTAAGGTGGCGTCGCAGTTTCCTGACCTGCCGGGACGTAAAGGTTCGCTGTGTTTCTGCGTGACCCACCTTGCTCTTGCTGTCCGGGCTCGGCAGGGTCTTGCTCCCGTTGCCCGACGGAGGCTTGGCCGAGCCTTTCCCCCCTTTCTCCTCCTTCTTCTCCGCCGGCTTCTTCTCCTCTTCCTTCTTCTCGTCTTTGTCGGTCTTCTCCGGCTTGTCCACCTTTTCGGCCTTCTCGCCGGCCTTGTCGTTCATCTCCGCCTTCTGCTCGTCCTTGAGGATCTTCTCAGACTTCTGGTTCTTGTCGGGCCCGGCGTCTTTCTTCTGCTGCTCCTCTTTCTTGTCGAAGGCGTCGATCTTCTCGGTCTTGCCGGACGTGACGTCCGTCTTCTCTTGCTTGTCCTTGTTGTTGTCGGATTTCACTGTGAGACAGAAACAGATTCTCATGCATCAAATCTGTGGAGTTTCTCTCTTTGGCTGTGACCAGACTGAACAACAACAACAAAATGATTTGAAAGGTTTTCACTAATATATACGACGAGATTTTAACCCTCAAACAAATGGGTGGGTTTTTATTGCATCGCTGTGTCACTCCACCAGCAATATGACTCATCCAAACTGAAACTGCTGGCTGAGAATAATGACAGAACACATCTACTGTCGTGCCACAATACGCCAGCAACCAGTCGTGTGTGTGTGTGTGTGTGTGCCTGCTGGTTGTGTGTTTGCGTAAATCAGAGCATGACTAACGCGCGCACATGGAGCTGGCGCAGGGATGTTTTGTGCGAACGCCGACATGAATGCGAAGCCTCTCGAGGAGCCGCTGCGAGCGTGTCGTCCACGCAGGAAGTGTTCTTCCACCAGATAAAACCAGGAAGTGACCGAAACGAGCGCGTGAGACTTTACGCAAAGCGGCAGGAGGAATTAAAACGAGGATCACCCAGATCGTCTCTCCTGTCCGGACACACCTGGTGCCACCTTCACTCTCCTGCAACCAAACATGCAACTTAATCTCACAGGCTCAGTGTTTTTCTGTATTTAGCCCCGTCCCAGCGTCTCTGTGCGCAGCCGATGGAGACAATAACAGAGAGAGAGCGGAGCTGTGATAAATGAGCACTGCAGGCAGCTGAGCCAATCTTTTTTAATGAATTGTTTGTGTGCGATCGCGGCTTCAGGCTCCCGTTTGCTCAAACTTCACATTTGCCCACCCTTCTTGTTACAGCTGTGAACTTCCTGTGTGTGTGTGTGTGTGTGTGTGTGTGTGTGTGTGTTGTTTTGCAGCTGTGATCTATTTCCAAGCCACATGAAGAAATATTTTTTTTTTAAAAAGCAACACCTCGAGCTGCAGACGCGGCGTCTACTGTCAGTGCATCCGCGGGGGCGTGCGCCTTTAAAATCTGTAGGAGTCACGTCACTTGAAGCGCTTCACCTACACACACACACACACAAACACACACACACACAGACAGACACATCCATGTGCGCTCACACATATGACGCTAGAAATAGCTGCTCTATATTTGAATGAGTACAGTCAGAGTCGATGTCTAATCAATGTCCCAGCTCTCCTGTGTCGACCGCAGTCTGAACAACACATCATTACACTGTATAATGAACAGAGATGGAGGTGGGGGTTCACTTCTGTGAACTGTTGTGTTGTGTGCACGTTTAAAAAGACGAGCGGTGTGAGTTTTCCCTCTGAAAACCAAACGTACGTTTGGGATAAAAGTTTAGTGCAGCAGGACAGACACCTGGCTGACGCCTAAAGCGCTTTTCTGAAAACTGACCGTAACATTTGTGAGCTTCATTGCCGTTAACGACATTACAACACAGCATTAGAGGAGGAAAAGGCTTTAAAGCTGGGAGATAATGGAGCCTTTTTTTTCTCTGAAACTCACTCACTTTACTTTCCGAGCATCAATGAGCGGCGATCATGAAATCTATGATTTTACCATCTCAGTCCCACGATCACCAGAAGCTAGAAAAGCGGAACACAGACGGGAGGGTCGGCTGATTAATGGACGTGTCAGCCAGTCACGCCGATGCTCCGTTAGCTCTGAAACAGCTGAGCCAATCACAGCCAAGCATGACAGGTCAGCGAATGAAGGAAGCGGCTTCGTATCGTGGACGCAGCCTCGATTCTGCACGTTGTCGACTGTCACGTCATGTTACAAAGCACGACGCGGCGTTTTCTTACTGTTACGGCAACTGTCAAGAACAAAACATGAAAAAAAGTGCAAGCAAAGTGGAAAGGAGGGGTCATGACGCACAAATCCTGTCCTTGTCTCCTGCACAACAGGCTGACGACTGGAGGTGGAGGATGAATAAAGGTGGAGGTTTTAATGGTGTGACACTTCTCAACCTGGAGGCTGCACATTCATCAGCTTTCAACGCAGCGCGAAGGTGTGGATGACAGATGCTGCAAGAATCAATCACATCTGTCGGCAAATCAACGCTTCATCACCGCGAACAGAATTATTCTGTTATTCCTGCGCTCTGAGGGTTCAGTTTGCTCTCGCTGATAAAATCACCAAAGTGCCAGCGGAGTGACGCTGCTTTAGAAAACAGCGGCGCCTCGTCTCAATAAAAAACTGTCACCTGTTTGCCCCCACCCAACTGTGCCCTTGCACCAAGCTCGACAGGCGAAGCAAAATCTCAAGGTCAGGAAGCGGCGCAGATGGGTCATTATCATCCACAACCTCTGAGCTCCTGCACCAAACAAGCAATCGAGTCAAATAACGCACAGAAAGCTTCAGCATAATGTTTCCATGAGCGCTGGGAGGATTTTGGTTTTTTTTCCAGACAGAGTTTAGAAGAAGAGAAGAAACAACCGAACGCTAAACGCTGCTGCAACAACAGCTGCTCATCGACCGCGATGAAGATGAAGGTGGACCACAACTTAAAGCTTCATTTAACAACACGGGAAAAGTGTGAACTCTCTCACAGGTTTGTGCTGAGTTTTCATGAACGTGTGCAGCCAGATGACCTTCTCCATTTTCAATCCAGGCCAATTTGAGCTGGGACTGCTGGTGGAAAAGGTCATGACAGGGCACAGCACCAGACCTTCAAAAAAAAAACAAACAAACAAAACAAAACTCGCTGACAAACTTAGGGATGTGGTGTGAAAGCAGACGCACACCGGCCAACTCTTACCCGCCGTGTTTACTTTACTCTCTTGGCTGCCGTGACCAGACGCTCCTGAAGGGGGCGGGACAGGAAGTAAAAAGTTGGTCTCGCAGCTCCCGTGGTGCCTCTTCGGGGGCGGGGAGGACGGCATCACGGGCGACATGGTCAGCAGGGGCGACACCATCGTCGCCATCGCAGCGGCAGCTTCCGCGCCGTCCATGACGGTGAGCGAGCGTCGGACGGCGACGTGCGGGTACGTCACCCGGGGCGGGAACGCCGTTCCCGTCAGGGCGAAGTTCGGCGCGTTCAGCGCCATGACGGGCGAGCCTCCCGCGCCGGTGGGGTACGTCCCGGCCATCACCATGGGAACAGACAGGTGCGAACAGTCGGACATGGCGCGCCTGACGGCGGTGCGCTGCGGCAGGTCGCTGGCGTGGCTTGTTTTTGCTTCTCTGCCCATCGCCGCCGCTTTCACGTCCTCCACACGATTTAAATCCTGCGGTGGGCCGTGGACCGGGACCCCGCTCTCTAATTTGCCTCCACCAGGTGGAACACGTGCCCCCGCCCCCTTCTTTTCAGGATGGCCTACGTCTTCACCCGCCCCTCCACCCGCTCTGTCAGCTGAGGCTGGCGGTAAAGGAGCGGCGCCGGCAGGTCGTGCGTCCGCGCTTCCCGCAGGCGGCTTCGGAGTTGGATTTCCACTCAGACCCGCCGCAGGATGATCTTTCAGACTTCTGGGAGGGCCGGCAGACGTGGAGACACTAAGAGATTTCTTCTCCTCCTCTTTATTTCTTGGGCTCGCCGTGTTTCCCTCCCCGAGCCCCGACGCCTGGTTCGGAGCAGGAAGCAAGCGCCGGCCTTGAGAAGGCACTTGAACTCCGTGGATGTAAAATCCATCTCTGCTGCCGTCGTCATTTGGCTGCGGGTTATTTCGGCCCGTGTTCGGGTTTGTTGGAGGTTTGAGGTCGAGTCCAGGTGAGACTAAAGGGGAGGGGGCTGAGGATGAAGGGGAGGACCAGGAGGACAGGGGGCTGCTGGAGTTTTGTCCGGCGCTCCCTAACGACCTGCGTCCGTCCTCGCTCGGCCTCCCCCCTCCGGACCCGTCACCCTCCACCTCCAGCGCCGCCGTCCCGTACGACACCTCCTCAGTCCCGCCTCTCCACAAATTCACCTCCTCTCCTGCTGAAGTTATTTTAGATCCCCCCTGGGCGGCGGCAACGGCGGCGACCTGCGACCCCGGTGCCATCTGGTCGCGGCAGTGCCAGTCACTGAGCTGGGCGGAGGGCGACCTGGAGGGTGATAGCGCCGCGGGGATGTTGGCACCGGAGCGCGCACTGGGGGGTTTGTGTTGCTGCTGCTGCTGCTGCTGCTGCTGCCGCGGATGCCCGCCGGACGCTTGACCGTACCCGCCGCTCGCGGCGATGATGCCGGGCTGCTGCCAGGGCGAGCCGGACAGGAAGGACATTCTCCTGCTGCGTTGTCAGATCCTCTCTCGTGTTGCTCTTTTTCTGGCTTTGTGTCTCGTCGGTCTCGTAGTTTCAGCTCGTCCTTCCCGTCTCCCGCTCTCGTCTGTCTCCGGCGAGCGTCCCCAGGAGGTAAAAAAAAAAAAAAAAAAATGTCCTCAATCTCCAAAGTATTTGTGAGCTGGGAAAGTAGAGGAAGCAGCGTATCCTTTCTGGAACTGTGTGGAACTGTGCATGTGTGTGTGTGTGTGTGTGTGTGTGTTTACAGGCAAAGCAAAAGATGCGCGTGAGAGTGTGTGTCTGCTCGTCTCGGTTTCTCTCTGAGCTCTGCACGGATCAGCTGTGGGGCTAAATTGTGCCTTGTTCTCTCTCTCTCTCTCTCTGTTTTCCTTCCCTCTCTCTCTCTCTCTCTCTCTCTCTCTTTGACATCACCCAGTCACATGACAGCCCGGAATATTCCCTCATTCGCAGGGAGCAAAATTTCAGCATCCAGCCCCCTAGCGACAAACGTGCACGCACACGCCGACGGATCGATGACTGTCACGGTTGCCACATGAGAGGCTGATACAGAGCGAGAGACACCGGGGGGGTTAAGTGAGACGACGTGGCCGAGGACGGTAAACGCCATGACTCTGACAACAACACACAACCACGATCCAGGCTGTAACTCACCAGATAACACCTGTCTCGTTGATTCAAACCTCTTTTTTTTGGACGTCGCCCACTCATCATAATTAGTGTAACCGAGCAGTTTGATTAAATAAAGGTTTGATTCGTTCTTTACAAATCCAGACCGCGTTTGAGCTTGGCATTTCTTTGCACATTAATGAGCTGCAGCCCATTTCTTCTTCTTGGGTAAAAGTGCAGCAGGTATCTGGGTCATCTTCTGGTGCAAAAACTGCAGTGGTACCTCCAGGAATTCTTCATGGGGGGGGGGGGTCCTGATCCAAAACCTCTCTGGCACAGGGTCGCATCACCTGACGCTGCTGCTTTCGCTGACGCTGTGCAGCTGCATTCACTGACGTTGGACTTTATTAAGCAGCTAATAATCAGATATGGTTGGGGGGGCGGGCTGTGCGTGGCATTTATCTGAAATAATTGACAGCAATAATGAGAAATAATGGGTCCAGTGCTCTCAGATTCAAATTTCAGGCGCTTTACTTTCCCCCTGATGTGTTTAAATTTGGACTAAAAACAAGCGTCACAACAAAACTGTTATGACTCACGAGGAATCACATGAGCTTGATTGTCAATTAGCAGCGCGCTATGAAAAGAAGCCTTTTAATTAGCAGTTTGATATATGGGTTTTGAAAGGAGCGTACCATTTAGGCAGCAGAAGGTCAGAGAGGCCACAGGGCTGTCACTAGTGAAGGTGCACTGGTCAAAAAAAACCAAAAAACACCAAATTATGAGACTCGTTAAGCAAAAGTAAAGATGTGAAAAGGGGAAATAAAGTCACAAAACCAGCCAAGATGCTTCTCTCTACAGTTCTGGATCAAACCGGGTATGAAATCCCACTGAATATTAGATTTACCGCACATTCGAGCAGGCAGAACGTGCTCGCACAAAAGCGCAACATTAATTAGCTGCGTTCCAGCGACGTGGGCTGGGCGCATGGTTACCACGACTCCTAAATGGATCTGGGTTTTCACTAATGCTCCACCTGAGATCAAACTGTCTGCTGTGAAAAAGGCCCGCGCAGACCTGCAGAGGCTCCCGTGTCACTAACTGTGCTAACTGTGCATTATGAGCTTTATAAAGCCGGTTACTGTGGCATGGCTGCCATTTGTAAAGCATTTGTGTCAAAAGCCGGGGCTGAGGAACGCATTACCTGGGCTCGGCGGCGAAATAAAGAAACATGGTCCTCTCTCCTGCACCCGCTCAGCGCTTTGGGCCGACTGTGCGCACTTTGCGTAACACACACTCTGTGAGATTCCTCAGGTTTGATGGCTCCGCTGTTTTATTGTCGAGGCATGAGGCCGCTCGTGTGTGGCGCCCCCGTGGTTTCTAATCCCCCTAAAACAGACCGGTGATTCTTTTCACATGCAGAAACGTCTGCGTGGGAAGCTGACGTAGGTTTCTACCTCCTCCATCCTAAAAAAGAACAACGGGACACCGCCCCACCACGCTCTCCGTGCAGCAGATACATGTACATTACAGCTACGTAAAATCGCGGCACTATGAGGTGAACCTCACAGCGGCGCTCCGGACCGACGTCAAGGCGCGCAACCATCTGGATTTCCAACATCCTCGCTCAGCGCCACCTCTGCCGGAGACTCCTCCGGGAGCTCCCGAGGAACCAAATGCAGATATCGCTCTCGCGAGCTGGATCTTATGTGGAACAGAAGGTGTGAGCCCAGAGACGGGGTCAGACAGCAGCGGCAAACATCTCCAACACGGCTGTCAGTCAGACAGATCCCAGTCTCTCCGTGAAAACATCTATTCAAACGCTCGATGAAAAACTCGCCGAAGATTTCCACCGACCCCGACACATCCGAGGCCTGCGCCAAAATAACAAGGACATCTTGTCAAGCGTGACTGAAAATGAATGAGCCTTATTACATAATCCTCCATAAACAATTTGTCTACTGTAACAACAGAGGGAGAAGGGAGGCAGAGAGGAAGCGGAGGACATTAGGCAAGTTGTTTAGTTTGAATGAGCCTGGGGAGGATGAGTGTTATGCAAGAAACCCCCGCGGGAAGCTTGTGTTACGGCTCCGGGTCCAGCTCGTAGGTGGCTCCTGTTAACACCCAGGTGGGTTCTCGGGTTAAATTTGTGGATTTCACAGACGGGAGTCTGGACGACGCAGAGAACAACCCACCTCCCCCCATCATTTAGAGATCACGATAAAAAAAAATTTAACATTTATGGGGTTTTTTCTGGTGGATAATCATCATGTTCCAAGTTTGCTTTGGGGAGAAGAAACGGCTGGAACCTCGGCCCACATCTGTTTACACTTTGTCAAACTGGCACCATTAGAAACCAGTAGAATTATCTGTCAGCAGATCCTGATGGCAGTCCATCCATGAAAACTGGACTGGTATTATTTTGATGTCTTTGCTTTTTTTGGACGATGCAGAGTAGTTACGCAGAACTGATTTAAGACGAGAGAATGTTTCCTAAAGTGGCGTCAAGCGGCACCAGACCAGTGCAATTCTGGCCTGAAAAGTTTAACGATTATAAATTTGAAGCTGGTAAATGAGACTCCCCGAGCGAAAGTGTGAAAAAAATCTCTAAAACTTTGGCAATTTGGCAAATAACAAGGTGGACCGCAGAGACGCTGTGTGGGATACAAATAAAGGGATGCGAGTAAAGATCAAGAGCGGGAGAACAACAGAACAAGAGGAGGGGAAGAAGAAAAAAAAACAAACAGCAGAGGCTCAAATTAACTCTGGTGCTCTCGTGGCTTTTTACGGAGGCAAACAGCCCTGTAAGTCACAGTGAGTCGTCCCTTTGAAGGTCACAGACTGTTGAACATCAGCTGGAGAGGGAGGAAACCGAGAGAGCTACAGCTGATTGCCCGTACTGCTGGGAGGGGGGGAGGGAGGGAGGGAGGGAGGGAAGGAGGGAGGAGGAGGAGGAGGAGGAGGAAGAGGAGGAAGAGAAGGAGGGAGGAGAAATCTTGTCAGAGCGTTTCTATTTTTACTCTTCACCCTCACTGACTGTCACACCCAGTCCACCTCTTCTCCATCCCTCCATCCCTCACTCGCAGAGTCTCTCTGTTTCCACGGCAACCGCCTCCCATGTCTCCCTGACGACGCCCCCCCACACACACACACACACACACACTTCCCCCCCGCCCCACCCCCTCCCGCCATGCTCCACTCTCTAAGTCACTGATGCAGAGATTATTGTGGTGTGCGTGACACGGCACGAGAGAGGAAGACGCGATATGGACGGAGGCGACGAGGAAGACGGGCAGAGAAAAAGATGTGGGACGACGGAGGGCAACAGATGAGGGGAGGATTGATGGAGGAAGGGAGGAGAGCAGGCCAAAGGGGGGGAGGGGGAATCCGGGCGGAGGTAAAAGAGGGAAAAGGAAGATAAAGTGACATAATTAGAGAGTGAACCAGACGGAGGTGGGGAGCAGAGATAGAGAAAGAAATTGGGGTGAAAGGAGGGAGAAAAGGAGGACAAGCTCCAAAAACTCTTCAATCTGATCTGTCTCCCTCTCTCTGGTTTGAAAGAGCCAAAGACCCAATATAGTTTTTAACTGGAGAAATTAGAGCTGAGATTAGATTGGAGGAAAGTGTGTGAAGCTAATGTCGTTAAAAAGAAGAGGAACTTTCACACCTGCTTAATCACTGCAAACAAAAAAAGAGAGAAGGCTGGAAACGTCCGTCGGCCTCCAAGCTGCGATAGGAGCAGGAGACGAATAAGAAGCACAGAAACACCTGTAAGGAACGTCGTCCTCCCGTCGGGCTCACTCGTGAGGAAGAGACTCTAAAACCGGGTTTCATCAACCCGCCGTGCGCTGGCGTCACGCCGGGAGACGCCACCTTATAGGTCAGGCTCACGCAGGGAAGTTAAATGAGGCCTCAGGGCGAAGGAGCAGAGACCGGCTTCTCTCTCGTTCTTCTGCTGAGCTCCAGCTGCCGATCGCCCACCGCACACCCTGATGGAGGCAGCGAGCAGCGCGGCGACGCTTTAACCCCCGCCGTGATTCGCAAGCGCCGCACGCCGCAACGAAATTGTCCGTGTGCAATGTCAGACACAACGTGGGTCCCCAGCCACCATTCCAGTTTATAGGATTCACTTTGATTTAGTCTCACCGGCTCGCTGTCAAGGACGAAACCAGGTCAACGTGTGTGTGTGTGTGTGTGTGTGTGTGTGTGTGTGTGTGTGTGTGTGTGTGTGTGTATGTGTGTGAGAGATTCTGGCCAAAAGATTGTTCCAGCTTTGCTTTGCTGAACTCCAACTGAACACAATAGCGCTTTCTCTGTCTCTCCGTCTCCACAGCCGCGGTTCACAGGCCCCACACACACACACACACACACACACACACACACACACACACACACACACACACACTAACACACACACACACACTGTAAAAAGTGAAGATGTCCTTGCGTTGTGCGAGGGTGACACAGTTGCAGCCATCAATATTGCATTCGACAGGAGGACGCGCACGCATGCAGACGAGCTGAAGTTCACGCTAACGGAGGGAGAACCTGCTGGAAGGACGTTGAGCGTTTTCACTCTATCGTTACTGCTGAGCTAAAATGACAGCGCTGTCCATTCAGATTTTATCTGCAGTACAAGTATTATTACAAGTATGCGAGTGAAGCTGTATAAATATCTGAAGTCAGTAATATTCACTGAGGTCATGTCCTGTTAGCAACCTGGGCAGATATTTTATATTATTGTGGATGTTTGACATAAATATTTCTGCACAATCTAATGATATCCAAGACAATAAAGTGACAACTGTTTGTTTTCAGTCCGTCCTTTGTGAAAAGAGAAAATGTCAAGGTCACTGTGACCTTCTGTCCATCCCGTTCTTGTGAGCGGGATATCTCAGAGGGAACGGAGGGAATGTCCACGTGGACACGAGGATGATCAGTTAATTAAATTAGGTCTTACATAATCGTTTATTCTACAAAGACGCAACATTACACAGAGCTGTAATTTTTTTTTTCCAATCGTCCCCCACTGTGGGGGTCAGGGGTCAGGGGTCAGGGGTGTCCCCACCCACCCACCCACCCACCATAAAGGAAAATACACAAACTGAAAAAAGAGAAACTTGTCTTACCTGTTGTTGAAGGGGACATCATTGTTGGCATTATGAAACAAAAGAAGGGAACGGGGCAGAGAAAAAAAAAAGGGTCATGTTCAGTCGCCTCAGAATCAGCGTCACTGTATTAATAAACACTGTATGTGCTTCAACAAAACTCCATTTAGAATTTCTGGAAGTTACAGGTTTTAAAGACTGTTAGTGAATCTTTAGACTGAACGCTCGTCTTTTTTGTCTGTAACTGGAAACTAGATTCTTGTTATGTGATCAAAACAGTTGTGCATTGATCGTATTGGTCAGCGTTTCGCCGTGACAGACGGTGGAGGAGAGTCATGAGGTGAATCACGCTGGAAAGGAAAAGCCTCATTCCACAGTCGTAGAGCCAGACCCGGCATTACCGGGTCAGACAGAACCGAACAGAACCCGGCTCAGGCGCTGGACATCGGGACGATTAGTTTTTCATGTTGGATACCCCACCAGACATGGAACAGCAACAATTTCCCTGGCAAAAACTCAAAGTCACCTTATTGCTTTTCTTCCAGAACTTTCGGCCACATCTTGTGGCCTTCATCAGTTTGCTCGGTTTTCATGGAAATGCTTCGCTTGTCATCACATAAAGCCAAATATGAAATTATGAGTGATCACATTTACACACTGATGAAGGCCAAGAGGGTGGGGGGAAGATATCTAGTAAGGGGACCTTGAGTTACTTAAGATAATTCTTATCAAACTACAATTACTGCCGAATGGGTGACAGCTGACTGCAGAGTTTATGAGGCTAGCAAGAAAACTGGCTCTGCCATGTGAGGACCAGACTATGTGTGTTTGCAGAGACGGCGGCCATGAAGCTGACGATCACATGAAACAGTGGACGGTGCAGCAAGCGATCAGAAGCAGCGGGCGGCGTGATAAAACTGCTACGATCACGGGAACAGACACACAAAGGCAAACGGGGCGGGGGAGTCAAATCGGGCATCTTATCAGGCAACCCTCGTGGTTTGTGTCGATAAAAGGCCCAATCAGCACATCTGTATCCTCATGCAGCAGTTAGGAGGAGGGACCTGCCATGTTTATGAACGCTAGCAAAGAGTAGACTTGTGTACACATACCTTAAGAAAAGATTAAAACATACTGTCAGCTGTTCTGCAAATAAATAGTGGAATAGATTAAGCACCAAGCAGGCCTGATGCTCAATCCGCAGACAAAGAGCCATGCATACAGGAAGACAATTAATATCTACTTCTTCCAATCATACAATCTCTTATGCTCAAATTAGCCCCGTGTTATTCATAATCTTCCCTGCAGTTCACCAACCTTCCAGTGGGGGGCGCTGTGGCGATGAGGACTCCTGGTGCTCTGAGTGTGCAGGGAGAGAGGGAGGGGCCGCGGGGGTGACAGAGGGAGGGTGCGCGGCTGAGCTAAGGGGCGTGGCTACACTCGCAGAGGGCGTGGCCGGTGATGAAGCGGGAGGGGCTGGGCTAAGGGGCGTGGCCGAGGGGACGAGCGGCTTGGCGTCGGTGCCAGGGGTTGGTCCGACCGCGGCCGGGATGGTGGAGGTGGGAGTGAGGTCTGGAGGAGTGCCCTTGGGAACAGATAAGGTCTCGGAAGCGGGGATGGTGGTTTCTTTCGGGGTGGACTTTGCAAGGGTGGGGGTGTTGGTGATGGGGGTGGTGGTCTGTGAGTCGGGGGTGGAGCCCTGAGGGGTCTGGAGGACCGAATCGAGGAAAGAGAAGGTCTGGGAAACCGGGCTCAGATTGTCACCCGTCATTAACGCTAAACTACCGCTAACATCCCCAGCTAAGCTGCTCTTGGCGGTTGTCAGAGTCGCCGTGACGTTAGCTTCAGGTTTGCTGGTCGATACTTCGTTTGCCCTCGGCCCGGCCGCGGCCGACATGGGGAAATCGTCCACGCACATGGGCTCGTACGAGCGTGGAGACGAATCTCTGACGAGGCTAGCATGAGAATGGTTGGCGAATGGTTGTGCAGAGGACGAAACAGGGACGGGGCTGGAGGTCGGAGCCTTGAAGTCAGAAGGGCTTGCGTCAGCGGCTGTAGCCCAGGCGGGAGCGACGGCAGCTGCCGTTGGAGAGCCGGGCTGCTGTGGCGCCCCCCACTCCTCTGGAAGCCTCGCCCGACTCTTAGCCTTCCTGCCTTTCACTCTGCCCCCTCCTCCGCTCTCTCTGATCTCCCACTCAAAGTTCTCCTCCTCGTCTTCTCGATCCGACGCCTCCTGGCTGCCCTCGTCCCGTATCCCCCGCCCGTCCGACCGGCCGGCGCTATTCTCCCGGCTTTCCGAGAAGTCGTCGTCGCCCTTCCTCCTCTTCTTGCGCCGCCTCTGCTGCTGCTTGCCAGCCTCGCCCCCCGGCCCCGCTCTCTCGGGGCTCTCTTCGGAGGCGGAGGACATGGGGCTGACGTCTTCTATTGAGCCGCTGGGAGAAAGGACAGGAGCTGCCGAGGGGGGGGGAGGGTTTTATAAGAGGAGGAACCGATCACATACCGTGTCAGAGCATCACCTGCCAAAAAGCCCCCAGACTGTGGTTACTATAGGGGGTTTTGCTACTTAAACGTCTAAGTCTGGTGGGATAAAAGCTGTTGTATCTACACAGGCTGAAGTGAGATTTGAGGTTTCCTCGTTTCTAAAGGGGCACTCCGCCTATTTTAAACATCAAAGCCTGTTTACAGGTGTTGGGAAGTCCTACTGCGTTTACGAGGAAGGTTTCCAGAGGAAGCCCAGTAAAGTCGGCACTTGTGAAGTCACAAACACAATTACAAGACGTCTGAAGCTCCACCGTGACCCACTTAAATCTCTGTCTGAGATGCTCAGCTTGCATTGTGGGTAATTTACTACATTCTGGCAAGGAAGAAGAACGTGCAGAATAGTAGAAGACTAAAGTACCGGTACTGTAGCGGTGTGCGTCGTCATTCTCATCATTTTAGAGAAGTGCGATGATTAATGTGTGGGGTACCCCTTTAAGGGGAGTGACTTCTTGAGCTCGCAAGAAGTCCTATTATGCAATGGCAGGCTAAACTCCCACTCATGGTTCCCTGTGATTGGCTGGAAGATATTAAAGGCTTATACGAGTTTGTCTGAGCCTGGTCTCGAGGAAAAATGCCATGAGTAAGAGTATGAGCGCAAAAGGCATAACAGTGCGTAACACATGTATAATGCATGGACAACCAGCTGCAGGTAGCTGCATGCACGCACTGTTAAATGAGTTGCAAGATGGACGTAGCAACCATCAGCTGCATTTAGTAAAAACTTCCCTTTACGTTTGGCGTGTAACTACCCTGGCCTTTACCCCTGCTGGTGCTTCTGCCACTTATTTATGCAGTTTAATAAATATAATAAAGTTCCCCTGAGCGTTTCCCACTACAGTAACCATAGTCTGTTTGCTTTACGGTTCCTTTCGGCACAACCCTGAGAACGTTTGTGTTCTATGATGTGATGTATGTGATGGTGCCCGATTTTATAAATGCATTTAACCAGTACTTCTTCTACTCACCTGTTGCAGACTGTCTACTGCTATGGCTCAGTAAAAACTACATTGGACTATTTGTGCATAATCAGTTTGCATGAATACTTACAGGCTTGAGTCATAGGCATTAGCTCTGATTTACCTGCTTGGCCACAGGTGGACGTTTTTATCTCTACCTGGAGGAAATGGTTCCAATTCTTAATTTACGTGTCGTATAAATGTTTTTAGTCAGATTTCCCGAATGGGAATGGGAATTCCAAGGAATACAGGACAATGGGAGGGAATAAAATTTGACAGCTCCATTGCCTGGTCATATCATATTACACTGAACAAACTCTGAATGGAGTCAGGTATTGAATGTACTTTCATCTCGGGCAACGATGAAAAAAATGGTGGGATCGTCATCGTCATCGTCACCCAGGGGGCGGAGTTTGCCTTGTGCAGACAGCAGTCACAAATATCAGCGCAAAAAAAAAAAAAAGAAAAACACGCTGGGAGCAAAAAAGCTTTTGAGCAACTTGACAAAAGTGCTTTTTCCGACGAGGCCGGGCGTGCACGATTCAAAAGAAATGCATTACGAGGCTGAAAAAAACACGGATCACATACAGAAACACTGAAATACTGCACTGAACATTACAGAATCACACAGCAATGACAAACTGTGCACATGCAAGCAAACAGACGGGTGGAGGGATAGACTGTAAAATAAAATGACCTGTCCCCCGCTCATCATATCCTCTTCCTGTACAAATTATTCTCCCTCGACCTCCGTTTTCATCATCCCGTATCTAACCTGCCTCCCAGTCTGTCTTACATCACTGACTATTAATGAAAACACAGAAAAAGGTGCAAATCTGGCACCTTTCCCTGTAATTTCTAAATCAAATGCTATTTCCCCCCCCCCTGCAACCTCTGATGCTTCCCTGGCTATAAACAGCTGAGGGGGGCAACAAGGCCAAGGCATTATCATCTATATTTAATGTGATAAGGTATTTAATGGGAGCACTCCTTAATCTGGAGTCTGGAAAACTGCCCAGAGAAACATTAATGCTGGAGCGCTGGCTGCTCCCAACGCGCTGAAAAAGCGCAGTGTATATGTGCAAATTACATAACAGGACTGTGCACATTTATATTTCCTGCTGTAATTAAGCTGAGATGTTTAAACTAAGCATGCGGTTATGTCACTGCAGCGTCTCGTATGTATGTAATGAGCAGCAGGAAGTTATTTTTACGGTTTAAGTACACGTTTCCTGCCGACAAGCCTGAGGGAAATGTGCGGCCGCCGTTGGGTTACAACACAGGGTACGTTCAAGTCGAAGAGCAGAACTGTCCGTTTTATAAATAACAGCAGGGCTGCGCTGTCACCTGCCTTTGACCGAGCAGAGCTTTCCTCAGTAAACAAAACCCTGGCTAAATGTTTAATAAGTAGATACTGCAGGAGAGATTTTTTTTTTTTTAGCATCTAGTGTTTAATTATTGCTGCTCTTCTTCTGCAAGCATGTTTTGGGCACAAATACACAGGAAGACAGCAAACGACAAGGAGCGCCTCGGTCTTTGTTGTTAATCCCTCCTGTGGGTTTGTGGTTTTTGTGGCGCAGAAGCCAGCAGACTCACCTGACGTTCAGCTATTACTTACTCGAGCCGCTATTGATATTTAAAGTATTAACAATTCATGATAAAAGGCTACTACAGACGTCAGGGGGAGCACTGCTTGCTTCCCATCTGTCTGTCGGTCATGTTGTTCGGTGTGCGGACCACAAAGCGACGAGGCAGAGCTGGAGTTCCACCTGAGGTGCGATCAACTAGAAAAGGCTGCCCTCTGCTGGTGAACGCCCGTCCTGCACCACACCGCTGTCACGTTCAGCACGATGTCAGGCCGCATTCAGACAGACGTTTGCAGAGATTGCATTTTTGCGGGGTGTAATATACAGGTAAGACGGCGAAATATAATGCAGGAAGTCCAGGTGGAGGGACGGGAGGCACATACGTGACGGGCCGGAGCGGCGCCTCGCAGGGTTGCAGCAAAAGTTCAACCCAGCTCAACTTAATTTGCAAACATCAGCCTTTCAGCACGGTGCAAATGTCTGTGCGAACGCAGCCCGACTCATGCAGCCGCCCCTCGCTGTCATACCTGCAGGATGATCCACGGACTGGATTCCCACGCCACCCGAGGAGAACGGATCACCGGTCTTAAAAGGACTGCTTCCACCGGTTTTCTTCTCCACACCAAACGGGCCTGAACTCTTCTGGGTGTCTGTGGCTGAACCGACCCCGGACTGGCTGAGAGGGGAGCTCATGCTGGACTGGAACGGTGGCAGACCGGACCCCACCGTCCCTCCCATCCCAGACTGAGAGAAGCCTGATGGAGAGACGGAACACAGAGTTACATGCTATATGATCCAAAGATATGCATGGACGTCCACGTATGGATGGATGTTATGGACCTAGTCTCGCAGAGGTGTAAGAATTAAAAATATCTAACAAAGTCAGAGCAAGATCATCCCAGTTTCAACCACCAAGCTCCACCCATCGCGCCCTATTTCAGGCGAGAGCCGCGACGAGCGCAAAGCGGTGGACGAACTGCGTCTCAGCTGCTTTTTCGGCTCATGTCGGCGCAGCCCATCACGTTAACGCGGCGGCTTCCGCAGGAAAGCGCTGCTGCTGCGGCGCCTCCACCGACCTCCGGCCCAGAGGCAGATGGCGCGGTGACGACACACTTCCACTTAAACAACAGAGCGATAAACAGAGCAGTGCGACGGGCGCAGCGTTGTACGGGGCTATTTTTAGCTGCCTGGTGTCATTTGCATGTGATTGAATAGCAGTGAACAGCCCTGTGATCAAATCAGAGGCTGCAGATTTATCAGCACCAACAGCATTAACAATCTGGTGTTGCATCTGACTGGTGAGGCCCCAGAGAGGAGAGTGTCGTTTCATGGACTGACCTACAGGGGGCGCCTTTATTACTAATAATCAAACTTCTGCTAAAAAAAAAAAAAAAAACAAAGGACTCCCTCCATCCTCACCAGACAGGTTGTCGGAGCCGAAGCCCGGCTGTCCAGGTGGGTCTTGGTATCCGCTTGATGACATCACCGATGACATCATCCCCGGACCTAGAGGAGATAAACAGGGTTTTATTGCCTCCATCGCAAGCCAACAAACAGAAACTCCAGCTTTCTTTTTCTTTTCTTTTTTTTACGCTGCCATAAGTGTTTCCCATCACCGAACAGGCGTCAGATCTATTTGTGAGGAGTTTGTTAACGTTCCTGCATGGAACGCTTCCTGCTTCCCGTGTTGCCATGGTTACTGACGACACACATTTTCAGGTTATCTGGAAAAAAAGGAAATGACCAACAAGTTTCTGTCAGACTCTCCTCGTACTGAGAGAGACAGAAAACTGCACCTGAATGTCCATCAAGCAGGGACCGTCTCCAGCATCCCCAGCCCATGTGTGTGTGTGTTTTGACACTGATACAAGCAGACACGATACGTCGCCGGGGGGCTGTCGCCATGGTAACATGAGGAGAGGACGACAGCATCTGCAGTTCCCCGGACAACGCTGGCTGATGGGCGGACGTGTCTCGGAGGATCAATGCACGCGAGGGACACGCACAATCGCGCACATGCAGCGTAATACACGACTTTGTATATTTGTGTGATCAGTTTTTTTCTGGTCCCGGGAAAACAGGGTGAAAAAAACATCGCAGCCTATAAGAAACTACCTCATACTGAGACGATGCCACTGTTCTACAGTGATGCACTTTTAGACTGAGGATGAAAAACCGTTTTCCATCAGATCCTTTCAGCTGAAACGTATCATGATATCATAAATAATTAATAAGTGTGCATTAACTGTGAGTCCAGGGCGGACTGGGTCTGGATCTTTATGGGGAAATCCATTTCGGGGGTTACGACACCGGCGACTCGCTGAATTTCTATTCAGCCGCGAGCCGTCGAACAGATGACGCATAAACTGCCGAGTCACCGTGTCGTGAAAGCTTTTCTCTTTCTACTTCCTCCTCGCTCTCCAGCTGCCGGGTCACGTCTTTGTTTCGCAGCCCTCGCCACTTTTGCGGCGTGCAAGACCTTTCTGCGTGGAAACAGCTTGAAAGAACATAAGTGCGTAAACGTGTCACAATCCACACGCTTAAAAATGAATCAGCATTAATGTGACTGAATACTGTGCTCTCTCCTGTGACATTTCGCTTGATGGTGATTTATACAAATATTTATTTATCACAATTATGTCCCACAGATTCATGGGAAATGTAGTCTTCAGGGACACGAACCACACCACCCTCATAGAAGCTGCTCAGTGTAAATGAGTTTCCCCTTCACTTATTTCTCTTGTTCTTTTTGCATCTCCCAGACATCACACAGACACACACTCAGTGTGTGCGTGTGTGTGTGCGCTGTCAGAATCCAGACAGTCCTCTGAGGACGGCAGCCGGTATCGTGCCTCAAGGTCGGACACCTTTTCCTTTTTTTTCCCAAACATTTTTATGGCTTTTCTGCTTCACTGGGCCGGAAGCTCCGTCAAACTTTGTGCGAGGACAAACCAGTCAAAACACGGACGCGGGGAGCCACCGCACAAACATCTTTTGCCACGTAGTTTGAAGAAATCCAGTTTGATGGCCTTACCCTGAGCCAGATACGCACCGGTTGTGCTTTTTGCGCCATGACTCTACACACCGCGCTGCAGCGTTGGACGTAAAGGCGACCTCTGCTTTTAGCTCCTCCAGTTTAAATCAGGTTCAGCTGGTGTGCAGCACAGAAACTGATTAAAAAATATGAGTCTGGCTCTCATCGTAATTGGCACAGCCACAGGAAGTTACCTAACATTAACACCGGACCTTTACGAAGCGCTTTGCCATGATGGGTCGCAGCTTCAGGACCGAACCCGAGTCCTTACGTCCATTGTTTTTCTTGTTGCTGTGAGTTTCGCATCGCGTCCCCAGTCTGTCACCATATCCGGCGAGGGACGAGCACTTAGAGCGAGGGACAGACGGGAGGGGGTGAGGACAGAAAAGTGAGGGACGGGTGAGGAGGGTTGCAGAAAGCAGGGGAGCATGGAAATGCCTCCAGCTGTTCGTAGCCATGAAGTAAGTAAAGTAAATATTAATTAAGACCTGTCGTGTGCGTGTACCGAATATGAAACATCAATATATTATTGACACATTAATGAAAATAGTACAGGAATAAACCCGTCAGGTTCTGGACACACACAATGATTAGTTTGCCATCAGTCTGATTTAAACTTTTCCTTTTCTTTTAACAAGTCTTTGTCCAGGTTCAATTCATTGTTGGCTTGAAAGTAAGAAAATAATATTTATAAAGAGAATATCATTAGTGTTGAGCTTGGTCACACCAGCATTTCACATGGATTTTGCAGCCAAATCAACTTGATCGCTAGCTATTACATCGTGTGACTAATATTATCACGTCCCCGCTTTAATAGCTTGTTAGCAATTAGCTCACCAGCACGTCACCGATTAGCTTTGTGCAAAATGTAGCGGCATAGCCACATATTTATGTTAACAGGAGTGGGAAGAAAAAAAACCCAACTGCAAGATCTGACACAGATCAAACTGCTCGAAAGAACGTTAAAAGTTCTGATTCTGATTATGATTCTGGCGTTAACATAAAAATGTTTCGCCGCCTATATCGTGCTAATCTGATGTGAGTGATGAAGAAAGGCAGAGAGATTCAGGGACGTCTCATTTTGACTGGTAGTGATTGTGACATGTCCCCCGACCAGCTGAATGTCTGTCTGGCTGGTCAATATGTCAGAAATGTTTTCTATTACAATACAACATGCTCTATTGGTTGGTTTCACTGTGAGGCGCCCTCTAGTGGCTGAAGTCATTTTTGACGGGAGCAGAGGAAGAAGTCAGGTGACCTATGTCTTATATTAATGATATTAATATCCATTAATAGCCTGAATAATTAATCAGCTGAAGCACTAAGACCACACAAGCTGCAAACCAACAAACAAATTCGACTTTTAATAAGCACAACAAAGAATCGTTCTCCAGTGGAGCTGCTGAGCTGGACGACAGCGATGATACACAGCGCTGCAACATGCAACAGCCATTTTCACACAGCAGAACCTTCAGGGCTCCAACCTTTGGTTCAGATCTCATCGCATGTGAGTCACGGGTGTGATGCGTGTTGGACCGAGGAGCAGCGATATGAAACCATACGAGGGAGCCGGTGGTAAAACATCTGCTGCTCTACAGTATCAACACAGCGCAGCCCTGAGGTCTATACAGTCACCGGGGTTTTTAAATAGCCGGCTATAGTTGTGACACACACACACACACACACACACACACACACACTGCCTTTGGTGATTGTTATCGTACCAGCTGGCCATTGGCATGTCACCGTGAGATGATATGACAGGCTGACGGTTTATCATAAAGGATTAAAACAAACATGCACTCGATGGAGTCTGAGACGCCATCTGGGTTTAGCGTCAAATACGTCCAACCAATCAGCAGCTCCTCATCTACGTCGCTCTATCTTCATCTATATCATCTCATGAGCACGGGTTATGAGGAGGACTTGCAAAACATACATAAACATAATGCATGAAAGATTTGACTTCAAAAATCAAAAATCATTGCATTAGAGGAGTCGCACAAAACTAAGACAAGGACGTACCGCTCTTGGTGTCCTTTCCGTCCAGTAAGGGTCGGTACTCGCTCTTGGAGACCTTCTCCCCGACGCTGTCCACGTAGCTCTCTTTCTCCAAAGAGGCCATGAAGTCTCTCTTCAGCAGGGCGTCGGCCGGGGCCCCGCCCGGGACCCCGCCCCTGCCCCCACCCAGAGCGTCTCGCAGGCTCAGGTCCATGGTCCAGGTACTGCAGGGAAAACAGAACTGTCAACACAACACTTATTTACACGCAACTTCCTACAGTTTGATGATTAAAACCACACGCCGTGCTAAAGATCTTCCACTGGTGATTTCTGGACAGAGCTGCACCGAAGACAGAAAAGAGACGATAAGAAGAGACAAATCTGCTTCATCACGACACCATTTTAATCGGCGTTGTGCGACTGACACGGCGCGGCTCCCGCTAAACGCTGCAGACGCACAACACCGGAGTGAGACGGCGTGACCCCCGAACAAACTTCTCTTTCTTTCTTTCCCTCCTCGGTTTGTGCCCTCCATCCACCCTCCCGGCAAACAAGCTGTCATTGTCTTCAAACGTACCACAGTAACACACACACACACACACACACACAGTGCATTCAATAATTTAATCTTCTCAATAAGAAATGAACCAATCCTAGATAGGAGCTTCCTAACCTCCATTACCCTCTTAGCCTATTATTCTGCAATATTCATCACGCCAGTGGAGAGGTTTCGTAAGCCGGGACATTCAGGGGGCCGGACCCCGATGCTCTTTGTTGTCGCTCATCCATGCCGCCCGCAATTACTCACAATAACGCTGCTTTTCTTTTCATTTTCAGTGCATATGCTCTTACATATCCTCGGCAAGCCGGAGAAGTTCTCATTTGCTGAATGTGGATTTTGTTTGTTTGTTTGTTTTCAGTTGGCTCTTCCTGTCCTTCCGGACATCCTGAGTCCCACAGGGAGGGAGAGAAGAAGCGTGGGACCAGGAGGAGACTTCACACCGGATCACTCGCTGCCTCTGGGAAAGCTGAAGTGAAATAACCTAAATTTACCTGTGAGGGACCTGTCAGCTAGTCCAGGAAATAATCAGCTGACTGATCAATAATAAGAATGATCATTAGTCAGCACTTGCTGCTACAATCAGTGACGCACAATACAACTTTGACACGATGAGTGTGTGTGAGAGAGGAAGACAGACAACTGGAGATGATGATGATGATGATGATGATGATGATGATGGGTTGTTGGACAAGACAGCTGTTGCACTCTGAGGGATTAAAGACTATCTCTGTACCCACAATCCCCTGCTCCAACACCCGCCACCTCTCGCTCACTGAACCCGAGCGCCTGCGACACGTAATCATCTCATCCTCCAAAACGCCGAGAGCTCGCACGCAACCGCACACACACACACGCACACGCACACACACACACACACACACACACACAATAAACATCCCTACCGCCTTAAGCAAGTTATTTTTACCCAAACCGCGGTCTCTTCCTGAACCCAAGTGAGTTGTTCTTCTGCCGATGAGCCGAACCAAGCCAATGACCGTTCTGTAACCATAGCAACGCGTTTATTATTGTAACCATGACAACGAAGGTCCAGGACGCCTGCAGTCCTACTGGTACTATTTCGGGAGATGCTACCAATGGGGGTGCATCGGGGGGGGGGTAAAGGATGAACAACCCACGTGGTCGTTCAGGTTGGAGGACGCGGTGCATGTCGTCCACTGTCAGGGCGACACGCAACACGCAACACGCAACACACACACACACACATTGATATGTGCTGTGCTCAGGAGCAGCTAACACCAGTTAGCAATCCAGCCGGGGGTCAGTTCCCTTCAGTGATGAGTCACCGTAGCAGTGAACGGCGAGGTTAGCGACCCGGGGAACCCGCCATGAAGAAGCACCGCGCCGCCATCGGGGTTGGTTAGCACGACAAACGGCGCCACTTTTTTTCCAGCTGGTGTGTAATCAGGTGTAATCACGGTGGATTTGATGTGCGACTGTGCGTTTGCAGCCTGACAAACAGAGGAGCGCGCCGCGGCCGACACGGCAGCTTTCAGTCACGTTGTCCGTCCGACCGCAGGGTTCACGCGCAGGTCAAGAGGCGGAGAGCGACGGCGAGGCGGCGGGCCGAGACGATCTTCATCCTGCACAAATCACCGCCGTTAGCTTGGTGATTTACACGCGAGTCTTACCAAACCCGGCGGACGCAGAGGATCGATGAGCGAATGACGCAGACGGTGAAAATGCGTCTGGGAGTCCGTAAATGTCGAGCCGTGAAAACAACGCGTCTCATTGGTTAAACCTCGAGGACAACGGGGGGAATAAAACTCATTGCACCTAACGTGTTAACAGAGACCCGTCATGGCTGCCCGGCCGGTCGTCATGGTGACTCAGCAGTTCCTCGCTCCGTGTCTCTGATGAGCAGCAGTTCAGATTACTGCTGACGCCGCGCACAACACACACATATCGCACATGCACACACACACACAGTGACACGCAGCATCAAACCTGGGATGCACCAATCAGATTGCGTCTCTGCCAACACAAAGCCAGGAAGACTCTGTACGGATTAAGCTCGGTTTTAACCCCCAATTGTTTGCGCCGATTAATTTTAGAACCTGGCAGAATGTCCGCCAGAACCGTTGTCACTTGTAACGTTGTTGTTTTTTTGGTTTTTGTTGGGGGGGGGGGTTCTTCTGAAAGGGGGGGGGGTGTCATGGCGCCAAGTTAATTGATCGCTTGAAAGACGAGCGATGTGAGCGTCTGACCATCGGCTGGATTTCTGACGGCATGTCTGCAGCCTGTCAGATGATCCGCTGTAAAGTGCGGACAGCTTGTTCTAATGTTGCGTAAGTATTTCACGTGTTGTGACTGTGTGGTGAAAATAAAAACAACTTTTATTTATACTCTGAGCATCTTCAGCACATCTGCACATCTGGAGTTCTCCTCAGTTTATTATTATTATTGAACATGCAGTCAGTAAATGACACTTGTATTGTGTGGAGATGGTGAGGTGACAGTTATATATATTAAATTTACTGTGTAAATCCATATGTTTTGGTTCTCCTGCTCCTCGTGGCTGTGCAGCTGTCCCCTGCTGATCCTCTTATCTGAACTCAGGACATCTGCACTCCTCAGCAACCGTCTCCACAGACGTGTTCCAATAAAGGTTTGTGCGTCCTGGTCTCGCTGTGTTTGAGACTGTTACACAGTGTGAGTCTTACAGGAAACTGACATGGCTGTAGTTTCTCATAGTTACAAAGATGGCCGCTCCCCTGGCCTTTTCTATACGAGGCCGTGGTTGGGAACAGTTGCCACCATGTCTGTTTAAATTTTAGATTTGTGGAGAGAAATTAAACTTTAATGTGGGGCAAAAGAGCAGCTTTTTTTATTCCATTTACAAAAGAGTTTACCTTACTTCATGGTCAACCACGGTCCCTGTACTTTTATATATTCAGTTTATGGATTATTATTGCCGTGTGTGTGTGTTTGTGTTGAATTTAATTAGTGTATTTGTTTGGGTTTTACCTCAGATCAGGAAATATAAACACAGTCCTAAAACTATTTGTCTTCAATCAAACTCTGGTGTCAACATGTAAAAAAATAATAATATAATATAATAATAAAAAGTAATGATTTTGTCTAGAAAGCAGAACAAACAGACTCCTGACGTGGAAGCTTGGAGCGCTGGGGGATTATCCTGCGTTTCATTGGTCGACTGGGTGGATAACTTCCTGTGAATGGCTCGCCGCCCGGCAAATGGACTGAAAACGTTAACCATGTCTGGTTGGATGACTGCTAGCCTGAGTGCCTGCCTGCAGGACTCGGCTGGTAATCTGGGAGGGATTTCTTGTAATCCCACCAATCCTGAAAACAGAAATTATGGCATCATCATCATCATCATCCTCATCGTCATAAGGCAGCGTGCATTAGAACATCTCTGATAATCCATGGAGCTCCCTGTAACATCATCAACCTGTCTTTTTGTGCGTTTTCTTTACATTAGTGCAGTTTGTGTGATCAGAAACCAGCTGCTGGATTATTCAACTCCTGCATAATCAATCAGCATTTTAAAGACAAACTGCCCAAACTCTCCTGGTTCTAACTTCTGAGACTGATTAGCGGCGTCTCTCTCAACACTTCGGGCATGTTGGACTGTTGGTTGGAAATAATTACGTCGCAGTTTTTCCTGTAACGCACACTGTGACGTTCAGACTCTTGCCCAAGGTCGCCGTGACGCGCAGCCGGGGATTTGAACCAACAACTCCCCCGTTAATAGCTAGTCAGCTCTGCAACGTTCAAAGACAAATTCAGATTAATACTCCAGCATCTTCAGATTAAACACGACGTGACGTGACTGACGGTAAAAAGGCGACAGGTAGAGAAGCAGAAAACATCCAACGGCCGCAAGAAGACGCACAAACAAAGAGTGTCAGAGCAAATCAGTGTCACCTCTTCAACCCGGCGGGATGCAACAGCACGAAACACACAAAACATCACAACGTTGTTTTTAATTCGTCTCTACAACTCCCATGAAGCCGCTGAGCGCTGAGTTGAGATTCAAAGCAAAAGGCATCAGATGAAACTCCAGTGTGTGTCCATTTTGTGTAACGGTGCGGCCACGTTGCATCGGCGTTGCATCACGTCGGACGGAGCGCTGCAGATACTACCATGTTTACTCCAACTTTCTCGCTCCACTTCAAAGCAAAGTCCAAACGCGTCTGACAATATTCCCGCGGCTGTTTGTGAATGAGGCTACACAACAAACAACAACGCGCAACAATTTCACATGTGCAGCGGGCTGAGGGCTGAAGACACCGGCATTGGTAGAACAATGTGTACTAATCCACACAGAGGATGGAGTGTGTGTGTGTGTGTGTGTGTGTGTGGGGGGGGGGTACTATTGTGTAACGGCAGATTTACTTCTTATACAGCATAAGAGACTCTTCCTAAAAAGCGGTGTGGTGGCTGTGTGGCACACAGGCTTTATATAACACGGCCTCACCGCCGTGCAGCTGCATCTGTCCACAGACACACACACACACACACACACAAATGAGACGCGGCCTCACACACACATATTACGGTTAAATGGCGTGAAAGTTAAAATGCGGCGAGGTCAGCGTGCAGCCATCAGTGACTGAGGAATATGATGGGGATGTCTCAGCCTGGAGGAGGAGGAGGAGGAGGTGGAGGAGGTGGAGGAGGGAGGAGGGAGGAGGGCTGAGCTGCAGAGGTGTAACATCCCGACTGCGGCACCACCATAACAAAGGGACACGGATCCACGGAGCTCCGCATGAGAGGGCGAGACGTTCCCCCCTCACACGCCCACTCCCCTCCATCCCTGTGGCCGAGGCCCGCATCCGCGCATCACCACGAGGAGCAACACCCCCACCCCCCCCCCCAACAAAAAAACCCGCAATTCATATAACACGAATTTCATCATTCATTTAGAAATGCGCGAGACGGACGGCGGAGCAGCGCGCGGACGCAGCACGACAACGATAAGCGCGCGATGACGCGTCATAAATCACATATCAATAGTGAAGCGATCAGCTCTACTCACCGTCGCGACGTGTCCTCTCGCTGAGTGTGTGTGTGTGTGTGTGTGTGAGAGAGAGAGAGAGAGAGAGAGAGAGAGAGAGAGTGGGCGTGTGTGTGTGTGTGTGTGTGACGGTGAAAATCTCTCTCTCCACCTTACGCAGGGCAAGACTGGTGCCAGCGCTCGAGACGCAGGCCCCGCCCCCTTCCCCGGAGCGGCTCAGCCAATCACGTCCTCGCCCTGCACCTGCAGGCAGGGCGTGTGATGCGTGTTCTGCGGGAGCTGTGATGGAGCTGTGAACACGCGTCGCGTTGTCCTGCAACGAAAACGACAACAACAACAAAAACATACCATGATGTAAAGTACCGTAAAGTTTGTAATACAGGGCCTTAAATTACCCTTTTATTCCACTAGGTTTAATTTAATAATACTAATAATACAGTAGTTCTTATGGACCAATCAGGGTGGGGTACTGTCTGATTGGATTAAAATCCTAGTTATACACAGTTGCTTCCTTACCACAGCACTAAAATGAATGAAGTCTGCTGACTGACTGATTGTCTGACTGACTTGACTGACTGTCCCAGATGCCGTTCGATAAAGCGAGCTGGCCCGGCCAGATGACTGACTGGCTGCTTGAGAGGCAGAGGTTTCTATAGGATTATCTGGGATTACGGCTCCCATTTGATTCGGTGGGTTTTGTTTGTAATCTCCTCAAATATCACATCCTGCGTATCGCACACGAGCACAGAACCACAGCAAACAAACGCACACCGCGGAATGAAAATGAGTTTTAGCGTTTGCACCCAGTAGCTTTGTGTCGAAAAGTCTGATATAAATGCAGGTGGTCAGTCTGAACTTGGAAAAGAAAAAAATAAAATGAGTAGAGGTTAAAATCATTCAAAAATAAATAAATAAAAACAACATGGAGCTGGGCCCAGATGGATTCACTCCATCGATGCCTGAAAGGCTTTTGGCAAATTAAATTATCCTGCATCCTCACAGAGAGAGGAGGCGACCAATCCCGATTCTCCCTGAGGGGTGTGAGGTTAAGATCGTTGTGTTGTGAAACTGCTGGTGCTGACAGTGAACTCTTTAATGACACGTTGTGTTGGTGGACATCTAATCACGCTTCGCCAACATGTCTGACACTGGGGATGACGGTTTGCAAAGCTTCTTGAAGGCCAGTAAAACTCAGTCACAATTACTTCTTAAAGCAGAAAAGTTTGTTTGACAGGTCATTAAGTGCACATTAAAGAATTATTAGTCCATCTATGCTGCGGACTTGGCATCAGGAAACACACAACTGTAGAGTGGTCCTTATTAAAAGTAACGCAGCAGGTGGAGCAACTGAATCATCTGGACAGTCAAACTGATCAGGAGCTGCAGTGTGTGAGTCCACAGATACACAATAAATAAGAATAAGACTCCTGCTTTCACGTCTGTTCATCTTCTAACTTCATGATGTAGGTTACTTTTTAATCCAGCTTTAATCCTGCAACGCATCTAATGAACACAGAGCTCATGTTCAGTTAGTTAGGAAATGTTGATTGTTATTGTATTTGCATAAAACTCTTCTTCTCTTGGAGTCTCACATGAAGTGAGAAACCTGAAGTGATTCTCAGGCTGTTTCCTTCACCTGGGCTGTTGTGCGAGCTGAGTTGTGTGTCTGTTTTCCTCCTGACATCTCCAGCAGTGGCTCTCCATCTTCATCAGGTTGGTGAAGAGGAGGAGTCAGGCTGCTTCACTGCTCCATCTATCCTCCCATCGCCCTTCTTCTGACGGCGTTATGTAATATTGTGCCTGCCTGCATCACCCCCCGTATCGTCAGCATCTCTGTCGCATCATATACCGTCTCTCCTCTTCCTCTTGCTCTGCATCATTCCTCCCTCTCGCTCACTCTCTCCATCCTTCTCTCCAGAAATCCTCCTCGTTCACTGCAAATGGTGGAGGATTCACCCGACACATATACGTAATGCTTTACTCATCATTAACATAAACAGCGACTGCAGCGGGACAACTGAGGTCAGTCACTAACACAATTTAAAACCATGAGAGCAGGGTGTGCAGACTTTAGCTGACTTTATAATCAGTGGCCTCAGGCTTCATCAATCGCTTTGATTAATCCTGGAGGAGGAGAGAAGTTAAGTGGCTTCGCCTCTTGTAACAAACAGGATGTAAATGTTCTCACTTCAAGCTTTGCTTTTTAAAACCGGATGATTTTCACATCAGACTGCGGCAGGAGAAAAAGCAATCTACACTTTAATCTTCATCCTGCCCACTCCCTCATCATCGAGTCTTTTAAGATTAGGTAACTAATTCATTCTTTCCAAAGTAATGGTTTGATTTTCTGAAATGATCTTTATTATCACTGAATCCTGTCATGTTCCTCCAACCGAAGGGTTTCTTTTTAATCTTGTATTTTTTCCTTATTAATGTAAATTAACGAATCATGTGTGAATTCGCTGATCTTCTGTCTTCCGTCCTGTCTAGATTTGATTAGTTTCCGGCGCTTAGAGAATTGAACATCCACGTTTGCTGCCCCAGTAACCACATGGGCCCGTCCTGCATGTGAGCTTTTAAATCATTTTTAATAACACGCGTGTCTCCGTCCTGGATCAAACTGCACCTTTTAAATCTAGGAGGGGTCAGTCAGTCACGTCTCCTGAAGTCCCCTCACTCCTCTGCTGCCATTTTGGAATATGCAGGCAGAGAGAGGCCGATGACCTAAATAAGAAGTCGACCCCCGGGGGGGGCGAGGCTTAGCTGAGGGCACTGACACGCTAATACGCTGGATGTGCCCTCATGGTGCACCGCTGGTAGGAAGCTCACATGTTGTCAGGCAGGCAGCGGCGAGCGCACACCACGCCACATCCTGCACCTGCACCGTCCGCTGACTGCAAACGTACGTAAGTGCTGTTCTTCAGCTCATCATGATCTTCAGGTGTCTAAGTATCTGCAGGAGATGATTGACAGATGTAAATGGGGTGGGGGGGGTGGGATTTGGGTTTGGAGTTTTAGGATTTGGGGCAAAGCTGCACGGGGGGTGTCTGGGCTGGGAGGACGCGGGGACGCGGGGGCTGAGGGGAAGATGAGGGTGGCGAGGTGCGGGTGAGGAAGGGTGAGGAAGGGTGAGGAAGGCAGTCGTGACTGACGACTCACTGCAGCATCTCATCAAGGTGCGAAACAAAAACACAACAGACAACAAAACACACTAAAGGTCACTGTCTGTTTTTGATGCTCTGGAAGCTGATTGGTTGTTCTCTGCCCCTCCCTATAAGGAAGAGAGAGGATGTTTGGCATACAGCCGCCCCCCCGCCCCCCCCAGGTGATTTTACAACACAAGTGTCACATGATCTTCTTTCTTAATCCACCTTTTGTTTTGTTAACAATCTTAATAAACTGATCAAAAATATCATGAGATCATCATTAACAATTAGCTGATATAGTAAACCCCCCCCCCCCCTCCCGCCAATCAGAGGCGTTGGGTCGGGGGGGTGGGGGGTTCGTGCTGTCTGAATGCGTTTCTACAAACGTCATACCTCATGTGGATCACTGGCAGGTACCTGTCAAATAAAAAGTGCCCGTCACTGAGCTGCCGTCACCGGCTCAGGTGAGCGCACCTGCGACACTGCGCTTCTTCGTTCTTCATCACCGCAGCCCGACACACACCGTGTAAAGTCTTACAGAGACACCTGGTGGCGAGGGAGCGTCAGTGTCACGTGTCTGGAAGCGCAACACGTACCTGTTTGTTTGTTTGTTGTTTTGGCTTCAGACAAAACAGTTGTGTATTTTTTAACCGAACACAGTCATGAGGGAGAAATATGGATCAATGAGACCAGGGTAAACACAGCACACGGACACACAGCACCATCTAGTGGACAAAAGTTGTTGTTTTTGTGTTTGTTTTTGCAAACTTAAAATCTTTTGACACCCCCCCCCCTTTTCAAATGACGCCACACAGTAATTCATATTTATGACCTGCAAAACTTTCCAAAAGTAGCTTTAATAAAGTGATCAAAACTATTTTAAAATTAATTTACAAATGAAAAGCTCAAAAACAGCACTTACATCCAATAAATCATTTCACACAAACTACCTTAACTATTTTAATATTTCTAATCTAACATTTTATTTAAAAACAACATGAGGGATGTCTTTTTTATGTAAGCGGCACATGTCAAGTGTCTGGTGCTGTAAACAACCCGCAAAATAGTGGTGGATAAGAAATATAAAGTGGCTGAAAATGGAGACATGAGCGGAATCATTTTTCCTGCAAACACTCGCTCGTCGTACTCTCGCTTTCTGTCATCGTACCATTCACTGCGGTTTCCTCTGGCTCTGTGTTTATATGACTAAGCCTCTGGGTGACGCATTGTCCAACGCGCCGCTTTTCAGCATCTTCCCGCTCTCTGCGTCCCTTAATGTGAGGAGGAGAGCAGACAAAAGGAGACGCACAAACACACACACACACACACACACACACACACGCAGACGGACGTGAGAGTGACAAATGTAAAATTTCCTCCCCGAGTGGACGGGGAAACGTACGAACGTCGCCCGCCATTGTCTGACCAACAACACTGTGCGCTCACATGCACTTAAGAGACATTACGGCCGACTTCAAACACTCTCACTGACAAACACACACACAGGAAATGATGTTTCTGCTTCTTTCTGGTTTGTTTGGTCACTGTGTGATGGTTGATAAAGAACGCACTCGGCCTCCTACACAAAGTATAGGAGGAGTTCATCAAAACAGACGATTTCGTGTGTGTTCGTACATCAATAATAACAACATTTGTATGTTTTTATGTATTTTGTGTTAAGCCGGCGAGACAGACTTTGGTCAGTCGTGCTCTACTGTCACCGCTCTTAGCTAACTGACCATTCATTTACATTGGCACTGCAATGCTAACGCTAATTGCCACGAGTTGTGAGATAATAGTGGTAGCTAGAGGTAGCTGCAACACACACACACACACACACACATCTGTGCAGCACATGGCTGCAGTGCTGAGACAACACAGACTCAAAAAAACACTGTGAAACTGTAATTTGTGTAAATGAAGTGAACTCTACCTCCAGAATGAGCACATTTCTACTTCATGTTTCCCTCTTGTAGGCTTCTGACCCTTCACACACACACACACACACACACACACACACACACACACACAGCGAGAAAACAAGACTTCACAGGTCCGATTTCATCATGTAGCAGGATTTCCTACCACCACAACATAAACACTCCGGGAGGGTCCAGAGGTCTCTCCTTACTTCCCCACTCTCCCCGTCCTCTCTTTCTCCCAGGATCCTTTTCTCCACCATTCAACCTCACATCCGTTCACCTGTGAACCCCGGGCCGGTCGGGTTGCTCACATGTCAGACGTGACGGCATCACGTTCCTGCATCTTAAAAAGATTCAAAGGGACGTTTTTACCTCGGCGGGTGAATTAAGCGAGTGAAAATGTAAAATACACGTGTTAAGTGCACGAGTGAACCAGCAGTTTGCATGTATCTGTCATCAGGAGGAACACACCTGCAGCTACGCAATCAGCCAATCACGTGGCAGCAATGCAATGCATAAAATCACATAGATCAGTGTGTGTGTGTGTGTGTGTGTGTGTGTGTGTGTGTGTGTGTGTGGCCTCGGGGAGATTCTTATGTGATTCCCAACGTCAGGATCATTCACTGCTCAGGGGAGGATCAGGTCTTAAAGTGTGTGTGTGTGTGTGTGTGTGATCACAGACTTGTTGCATGTCTGGATCAGATAGTATATATATATATTAGTAGTTAGTTTGTATTGGCCAACAGTGTGAATAAATTACAGAAAGGTCCCATTCCTCTGCCAGACTGCCGGGCCTCACACACTCCCTTGGTGCGATTGTGTGTGTGTGTGTGTGTGTGTGTGTGTGTGTGTGTGTGTGTGTGTGTGTGTGTGTGTGTGTGTGTCCCACTTGGCCGCACACCTTCAGACGGAGACAGGATACTGATGTCAGCTTCATTTTCCAGGAAACAGCCTGACATGATTCATTTAAGCTCGGTTGGTTAAACTTTTAATTTAAACCATTTTCATCTGTGCCTGTGATTTTGTGACAGTTTCTGATGTGATGTGAGAGAACGTGGATTCAAACGGTTTGTGGACTGAGATTTAAAATTACATTTACAGTAAATTATAAAAAACAGTTCATTGCTCTTGTCACGACGAGTGGATATTATAAAAATCCAAAAATCCAATAAAAGATGTCGTTGGGGAACAAATGTCCACGATCTGTCCGTGTGGAATTGTGTAGCTGCGGACGAGTCAAGCGACGCACAATCGCACAGTCGTGCTGAACAAAGCGATTGGTGCGTCAGCATCACACACACGGCCCGGCCAGAACTCACCGCTCTATTGTTTGTGCACCACCCAAGTAAATGGGTTCGACGTTTACCTCCATTACCTCCTCGTGTTTACCTCCACGGTCGGCCCAGAATAACCTGTCACTCAGCAGCCACCATTCATCCATTTCCTCCAATAGCGTGACTCCGCTGCGCAAGGGGGGCGGAGCTGGATTAAAACAGGATAGAATGAGGAAAACAAGATGTGACGGGGAGGAGGGTCTCACAAAAGACAGGAAACCCAGAGACATGTCCAAGAGAACGAGAGACAGAGATGGAGGAGATAGATGGAGGAGGGTGGAGAGAAGTGGACTAGACTGAGCTCAGAGGAAAAAAAAGCACGAGAGGAAGGAAGGAAACTGGAAGGATGGAGCAAGAAGGGAGGAAAGTGCAGCTGGTGGGATACAGAGAGAAATAAAGAAAAAGCCAAATTTATCCACACCTCAGCTTTGAAGTCCACTTTTAGCCTCCGAGTGGTTTGTTGTGTTTTGTGATATAATTTGATAAACAGAGGCAGCTCGCTGTGCGTGCCCGAGCAGGCGGGGCGATGAAAACTTTCTAACAACACAAGCGACTCGGCCCATTTGGTTTTTAACGGAGTCGGTCGTCAGACTGACAGACGCGACTTTGAACTGGTACCATCCAGAGCTGAAGACAAACAGACACGTTCATCTAATGAGACGAACATCACCAGAGAATAAACAACATAATTGTTTCGAGGCCCGAAGAAGAACAACGTGAGAGACAAAGCAGCGGCTCTAACAGCTCTGCTCTGACGCACCTGTGGATGTCGAAGACAATATTTTGTCTTCCATAAAAAAAAAACTGTCTGTCACGCGAGGACGCAGGTGAAAGCTCCAGAAAGAGCCAGTAAGTGGACCTTGAGTGGAATAACTGTTCCCAAAAACGAAGGGACGTATGTAGATCGTAGAAAACATGAGCCAGTTGTCAATGTGAGACACTGAGTCAAACGACATTTAGAGGCCTCAGGTTTACTGCAGCACACTGTGTGTGTGTGTGTGTGTGTGTGTGTGTGTGTGTGTGTGTGTGTGTGTGTGTGTGTGTGTGTGTGTGTGCGTGTGTGTGTGTGAGGCATACAGAAACGGGATGAAAGTGCTCCTTCAACACCGACAACGGGCTTTCAGTGAGTTTGGAATTTTGTTGTTTTAGCCGCGTTAGTCAGCCGACTGACAGACGGAGCTTTGAAGCCTCGGCTCTCAGCGCCGCGGTCGGGCCTGGAGTCGCGTTTGGAAAAAGAGTCGACAAAATCTCTCTGGCACGTTACTCGAACAAAAGAGCGCTCCGTCCAATAATGTGTGTGTGTGTGGGCGTGAATAAGGAAAAAAAATATATGTGCTGCTCAGTCAAAAAGACTCTCACGACTTCATGTGTCGCCTTAAGACGCGTTTGTGTATTTATTATGCCATGATGACAATAAAGTTTTTCTACAAGCCGCTCTCCGGCCGTTATTCTGGTTTCCGTTTGAACAGATTAAACCAATCTGCTTGGATGGATGGCACGTCGATGATCAGTTACAGTGACAGTTGTACAGGTGAGCCACAGTTGACAACACCTGTCCCGGAATCCGATTGGATTAAAGGCGGAAAGCTAGTGGCGACATTAGCGTGTTAGCTTCCCTGCCAGAGACGACGGTGAAACAGTTTTGGTAAAATGGACACTGGAGGAAAAACCCACATTAGTTAGTGTGGTGTAATGTTATGGGGCGATGGGGAGATCAATATCTTGAGCTGTGTAACTAATGGTAACATATCTGCCCTACACACACACACACACACACACACACACACACACAGTGACACTTCCCAGCAGTGAGATAAGCAGCGGCCTATCACCGACAAACCAAAAGCGACTTTTCTGTTTTGTGTTTGTGAGCTGCACAGATTGTTTTGGGTCGCGGAGGGAAACCAAACCCACTGACAAACATCGCCGCCGCTCACGAACCCTGACGTCACGGCGACAAACGTGCCGGGAGCAAAAACACTGAACCTCTGCCGTTAGATCGACCGGTCGTCACACCAGAGTTTCATCCCGCTCTGCCTCGTCAAATTATTGCACACACACACAGATTATTGTGTCTGATCATCTGGCCGGTGCTAGCACAGACAGGTTGGCAGCTAAATTACCTAGCCGCTCACATGGAGGAGCAGGTGCAGTGTGTGAATGTCGCTCTCAGACCTTCTTAACTCCTGGACAAACTGGGATTAGGGCAGACGCATAATTTCCCCCAGTCTCTCTGCAGCTGTGTGAGGTGGACGACTTCGAGATCACGGCGGAGATCAATAAACCTCAGCTGATAATTAGCCATTAAAGCAGGAGCGCTTGCAAACTGCGCCGCAGCGATTTGCACTCTGAGCTCCAGCTCCTGGTGCCGTGACGATAAACGGCCAGAGAGCTGTAATGTGGCAGCTGCCTCCACCCGACCCCACCCACTCATCTGAGGGGATCAGCAGATGCCGTCTGCAAGGAGCATTGTCCCAGATCCTCAAACGCTGTGAAGAGCCCAGATTAGGGGGAAGCGGAGTAGGGACTTCATTAACCTGCTACCAGGGCCCGAGGGCCCTGTCGGCTCCGACCGCACACGACACACTGGAAACCAAGAGACCAACAGGTCATCTGGGTCAATAAGTGCTCAGTCAATCAGCTGATCATCAGAAAGTATTTTTGCAGCAGCTTCTTTAATTTTTTTTTTTCAAATTCACCAAATCCAGCTTTGATAATTTGCATTTTTAAATTACTTAATTAAATTAAATTACTGTGAATTCTTTAGGTTTTGGACTGACTGTCAGACAAGTAGTAAGCTTGGGTTTTCAGAAATTGTATATTATTGTATAAACAATTTAATTTCTTCAACTCTCAGTAAATTTGCTGGGGCTGTTTAAATGCTCATTAAAATAAAACACGTACTCTAACACAGTGTCTTCTGGGAGAGAATCTTACATGTAAGTTTTATGTCACTGAGAAAACAGTGAACAGTAACTGTTAACTGTATTTCATTTAAAAAAACAACAACTATATATACCATTTAAATTACATTAATCATAATTCTCAGTTTTAAGTTTGGTTTTTAAAGCCGTTTTTTCTCTTCGACATAAAGACCCGTGTCTGGAGGGTCGGGGGGATTGTGGTGTTGGATTGCAGACACATATGCAAACATTAAACCCAGAGGGTTTCTGGTCCCAGTCTCTTACGGTGTCATTCACACAGTGACCTCTGAGACCGGGCTCATTCGTGCCTGTTTGACCCCGGTCATCGGCTCGCTCGACTCCGGCCCCCTCTGCACCCACAGCTTTAACACACAGTTCCTTACATGCATGAAGTTTTAAATAACGGGGGTTAAAATGCACGATGCATTAAAGGAAGGTGTGTGTTTATGGTTAGAATATGAAAGTGCAGTTGTAAAATGGAGGAGTAGCCTGTGCACACGAGTGAACCAAAAGTTTCTCAGGAGAAAAATAAATAGTGCAAAAGAGAAAGTCAACACTTCCTCAGGCATCACCTGATGAGCGGTGATATTTCATAAACACGACACAGGTGATGACAGAGTGCGGGAGCACGTCAAGAAATAAAACTTAACTCAGTCTAACGCAGGCAACTTAATCCACCGAACTGCGTTGTTCTAATTGACTGGCCGTATTAAATCAACATGGTGTTGCAGTGCTGCTGAGTTGCCGGTCAGACGGCGTCTCGTGGCCCCAGACACGACCTGCTCTGTGTCTCTAACGTCCCTGACGGCAAGAAAAGGAAAATAAATAAGAAGTGGCGATAATGTCAGGCTGGGTAGAAGTGAAGCTGAGGGCCTCCCCACAGGAAATGATGTTTGAAAGCCCAGTTCTCCCACTTTTACTTAAGAGCTGCAGTCCGAGCAGGCCGCGAGAAAATAATAAAACAAACACACATTCTCTCATATTTGCTGACAGACACCTGAGCTGAAGTTTTTATTTGAGTTGGCACACTTTTTAAATAATCAGCTTTTAGAGCTGCATCATATAATTAGTTTTAGTCATTAGCCTCCATATGGCCTCCCCCCCACCTCCAAAAGAAAAGACAGGAGCTAATCCGACCCTCACACACTGGGCCGGGCGGGTCCAGGCCTTCGGGGTGGGAGGTGCGCAGCTTTAAAGCGGAAAGGTTGCGTCTCTCATAAAGTGGCGAGCGGAAGATTGGAGGGGGGTGAAAAAAAAAAAGTCGTGAGCAGAGCAAGGAGCGAAGCTGGGGGAGCACGCTGGACTAATAACCGGGACAGAGCCTCCACCCAGCTGCTGTGGAGACAACCAACATCTGGCTGCGGGAGCCGCCAGATGCTCCGTGAAAATGTTTCACTCCGTCTCCAACAGCGTGGTGAGTTAAAAAAAAAAAAAAACTTCTGATGGTGTCATTCTTTGTTTTATTAACAACTGAGACGTGATTTATGCTCGTTTTATCGCACGATTCACTCCGTAATAATAATAATAATTATTATTATTATTGAACGTCATACATTTAGAAAATGCTGGCCTTCGTTGAATTATTATATAGTAATATTATTAGCACGTATTTTGTAAACGAAAGTAACAGGCCTCCCACCTACTGAGACGCGTTAAAAGTTATATTTAACAACGTTATAGTTATTATTGTACGGGGAAACAGATTCATTTACAGCTCATATTATAGATACGTGTGTGTGACACGGTGAGCATGTTTACAGGATTTAATCTAATTATCATGTGGTATTGTTCGGTCTTTAATGAGACACGTGAACGGTCCTGTACCTGCTTTGACGTCATTATCCACGTATAAATCACATAACGTGAAACGCAGTTAATGAGGACGTCGTTTTATTTCGGGGTTATGAGCTGGATCTGTCTCACCTGAGGTGACGGGGAAAGGCACCTGGGCGTCACTGCGGCAATCAGCGGGCACGTGCGCAACGCAATCAGTCCGCAATCGGTCTCAGGTGTGGGCACGTGCCAGACAGCAGGGAGGTTTTCCTAATTAAACACATGAAGAAGAAGCAGAAAAGTTTTGTTTTTTTTTTTAATTAAAGCCAGACGTCCATAACAAAAGGCACGTGACTGGGCCCGAAACAAAACATGAGCGCGCGCGACTTAGCCCATATTTAGTTTTCGTCGGGGTTACCTGTTGAGGGAGCAGGTCGCGGTTGCCATGGAAATGACGGGGACGTTAGTTTAAGGCCCGGGCCGGTCAGGGCCGCGTCCCCCGCGCGCGACTCGGGACTCGTCGGTGGCGTCATGTCGGAGGGAGCGACGGGACCGACCGAGGCTGCTCTCGCTGAGCTGCAGCCGGGAAACCTGTTCGTGGACACGGTGCGTGAAGCGGAACCGTTTCCTCGCGCTCCTGTTTGCGCAGAACCGCCATTAAAAAAAAAGTGGCGCAATAACAACAACGTGTGTTGTGTTTATTTTCCAGGCATTACACAAATAATTGTTGCTTTGACGGACTACCTGGCTCCAAAACGACACTCTATTGAGTTGTTGTAGATATTTTATAAGTTTTATAAAGTTTTCCCGTTGGCTGCTAATATTGTGGGATTTTTTTTAATTAATTTTTTTTTTTCATTTTTAATTTCTGACAGGGCTCCTCTGGGCCTGACGATATTTTTGAGGACGACTCGTATTCTCCGTCCTCCCTGTCCTCCTCGTCCTCCGTGCACACCTTGCCCTCCCTGCCGGAGAGAACCCTGTGCACCTCCTGCGGCCTGGACATAGTGGACCGGTACCTCCTCAAGGTCTGACTGACTCTGCAAAATAAGTGGCCAAAAGGACCGTTAATATTTCTAGCCTGTTGTCCTGAATCTTTTATTTAAATTTTACTGTGTTTTGACATTGTTTCAGTAGGTTGAATTATTCCACCTTCAAGTTTTGTTCTACTTAAATGAAAATAATAGATTTTTCTTTCCATCCTTTTTCCAAAGGGTGAAAATGTTTGTTTGCAAACAAAAAAATAATCTTGGGCATAACACAAACAACATGGTTCAAATAGGTTCAGCCATTCATAAGAACATCATGGTGAATAAATAAACAAATGCACTGTCTAATACTTAAACTTCCACGTGTAAGAAGTGTATTAATCGACCGTTAATGGGTGTGTGAAGTGAGGTTTGTAATTTTTTTGTGTCCCCCTCAGGTGAACAACTTGTGTTGGCATGTGCGCTGCCTCTCGTGCAGCGTGTGTAATACATCACTGGGGCGACACGTGAGCTGCTACATCAAAGATAAACAGGTTTTCTGCAAACTCGACTATTTCAGGTAAGTCTCACCTGCGCCAACATCTGTCGTTAATTTAAATCTACAGCTGACAAAGTGTCAGGTTTCTTGATTTATATCAGCGGTCTGCAGTCATTATGTATGTACAGGCTCTGTGAATACACCACCTGATCATAGAAATAAATAATCACATCTCAAGAATTCAGAATATTTTGGAAAAAGTATTTTTTTTTCATAATTTCATTCAAAAGCTTTCATATATTGTGTATTAATAATGTAAAGTTTATATTATATTTCAAGCCATTTGTGTTTTAATTTGATAATTATGGTTTAGCTCATGAAAACAAATTAGAAATCCGGTATCTTGAATTACTGAATATTTCCTAAGATGAATCAAAAAAGGATTTACAACACAGAGACGCTCGACTTCTGAAAACTATGTTCATTTAAACACTCAGCAGTACGTGGTTGGAGTTTTTTTTTTAACCACAAATTAGTGCATCAACAACTCCTGTGTAACTGCTGGTTACCAGTGAACCTCCTCACCATGCATGAGTCTTTTGTGCGACACATGTTGTGCAGAGAGGAATCTCAGCACTGCGTCCCTTTTTGTGGGTCCGTTCTCTGACGTCACTGAACGCCAGCACTCACTCCGGCATCACACTCAAGCTCCTTCCTTCCTCCTCAGGAAGTACGGGACCCGCTGCGCTCGCTGCGGCCGCAACATCCACTCCAGCGACTGGGTGCGGCGGGCGCGAGGCAGCACCTTCCACCTGGCCTGTTTCACCTGCAGCACCTGCAAGCGCCAGCTGGCCACCGGGGAGGAGTGCGGGCTGCTGGAGAACAGGGTGTTCTGCCGGCCACATTACGACGTCGTGATGGAGAACCTCAAACGCAGCAAGGAAAGTGGTGAGTCCGTACGTTACGCTGGACTGAACAGGAAGAGTTCAGGCTCATGCAGAGTTTATAATAAAGTGTGGAGGGGGGGGGCAGGTCCCTTCAGGGTCAAGGGTCCTTACGTGAGGGCCCATCAACCATCCTTGTCATGTGTCCCGTCTTAAAGAGCAGTCAAATGTCGTGGACGAGGTGGGAGACAAAGAAGACTCCAGCACGATGCCCAGACCTGCTAAGAGAGCCAGGACCAGCTTCACGGTGGACCAGTTACAGGTACTGACTGCAGTAACCACACAGGATCATTTCCAATTATTAATGGACACTATTATGCTTGTTGTGTTTTTCTGCCCCCTAGTGGCAGGTACTAGACATTGTGTTTGAAACCAGACTGAGCGCACGGTGCACTGTGGTCTCTTCTACACTCAGGTCATGCAAACCCAGTTTGCCAAAGACAACAACCCAGATGCTCAGACTCTGCAGAAACTGGCCGAGAGGACCGGTCTGAGCCGCAGGGTTATTCAGGTGAAGCTCCTGTCGCCGCCTCGCATGAAATCCACTTATTTAAAAAGAGAACGTCCCTTTTAGAATCCAGTTACAAATCCAGTCTTCCTCCTCCAGGTTTGGTTTCAGAACTGCCGAGCTCGCCAAAAGAAACACATCAGCCCGAATCCTCCGGCCCAAAACACGATGACATCGCTCGCCCCCGGTCAGCTGACACCACCTATGCTGGAGGACCTGCAGTACACCACCTTCATTTCCCCCGACACGCCGCTCCTCACCACGCTCACCTACATGGATGGTAAGAAACTTGGAGTATTATTGCTCACGCACGGTTGACTCCTGGCCAACAAGCTCCTGTATGGCCTGTGTGCTGTAAATCAATAATAAGTTCTTTTTTAAAATTTCTCTTCCAGTTCAAACTCCAGATCCACTCCTGCTTCAGCCACTCATCTCCCATTCTCTGCCACAACTGCCGGTCAGCCACGCCTGAAACCCTGAGGATGACGAAGGGCAAATCTTCACTCCTGAGCAAAGACGAACTATCGAGCAAAGAAAAGAAACGATTTGGTTTTCACTGCGCAACACGTGAGCAGCTGCTGAAGTCTTTCATTCAGTCGTACAGGGATTCACAGATAAGTTGGACATGTGGTGAAATATTGATACTTGTTAGATGAAATTTATGTAAAACTTTAATGTATGATGAATTTCTTTAATTTATTTGGAAAATATAACGTGAGGCACTTTGTTGGAAAATGATATAAAAAAAAATTCTTTGGTTTTCTTTATTTCTTTTTCATACGATGTAACAGAAAATGTCATTTCCAAGCGAGAGAGAGACTGAAATGGTTTGTGTGTTAAACTGCATATTAAAACCACTGGACATGGTACAGTGATGGACAAACTCTGCTCTTCCTTTCTGTCTCATTAAATATATGTCCAATGCATTTGAACTGAATACAAAATATGGACGGCCTGCCCACATTCTCCTCACGCAACGTCAAGTCAGATTTTGTTTGTGCGGCCTAATTTACACATTCCCACAGTGTGTGTGTGTGTGTGTGGCACCGGCCGACCTTCCTGCATTTGGCAGCTGGAGCTGTTGTTCTTGGCCGGATTCAATGTTTAACTCCTTCGTATTTGTACATTATACTTTGCCCCGTGTTTGTAAAATGTCCTGTCCTGCTGCCAGTAAACTGGGCCTCGTTTGATTGGCCGCAGCGAGCATCACACAGGAGATGTTTAGCAGCCATCAGGTCGAAAATTCAGCTTGTACTTAACATAATCATATAACAACATGAAAACCCGATGCCTTCTGATTTTCCAACGTGTAAACTCAACTGCAAAAGTAAAAGCACGTGGGAAAACAAACACAGAAACCAAACCAAGATGTTTCTTTTTTGTACTTTCAGTTCTTCACCTCTCTCCTCGTCTTTCTTTCTTCCTCATCTCTTCATGTCTTATTTATGTCTCCACTTTTTGAAAGGGAGTAAAAACTAACAACTACAAATAACTTGTGATCTAAGGAACAGACGACTCCACTTTATAAAACTCTGGTGATGACATTACATGAGTGGATATTTACCTTTTACACGGGGGCGTCTCTCAGCATACCGCCCTCCTTTCCCCTTCTAAGATAAAATGGAAAAAATGGAAGACATATTAAACACTAATCAGGTAAACACCAGCGTAACTCTGCTTGAATTCTGATAATAAAATTTATAGGTTTCTCTTCATACTGCCCCCTCCCCCTCCATGCAGTCTTGTCAGAGCTCCTGTGCAGCCAAACACCAATTCAAAGTCAGTTTCCACAGGCTAAGCAGCACCAAGCACCCCAGGTGAATGACTGTGTGAAACAGGCGGAATGACCCTTTAGATGCAGGACTGCTTTAATCCACCAGAGGTCAGTGTGAGCCAAGTCCTGCAGCCGGCACCGTGTCTGTCTGTCTGTCTGCAGGGCAGGAAACTCCCAATAATGATCTGATGACGGGAAAAATGACTGAAACCCACAATTACACATCTTCATCCTAAAGCACTGTAGGTATATTATTTATATATGTAGAATATATGTGGTGAGAGAGTGATATATATGTGTTTCACAGAACAGAGTTTGAAGCTTCTGTGAAATGACACTCAAAGATATGACAATGTAAGCTGCGTCTTTGTTATCAGTCAGGGCCATCATCCAATATGTTTCATAACCCAGCCCTTATTACATGACCAAGCACGCGCACACACACACACACACACACACACACACACACACACACACACACACACACACACACACACACACACACACACACACACACACACACACACAGTATACAAGGACAATAAGGGGGGATGGAGTTACACCGACTGTGTCCAGGATGAGATCATCGTTGCCTCGTACAGATGGCTGACAGAGCTTCAAGCCCGGTTCTGACGAGGTGGTCCACCTGATGTGGTGAGACTCCGGCGGCCATGTTGGATGTCCTCAGCTCCGTGGACTATTTGTCCATTTGCATGTCTGAATAAAGGCAGACACATAGTTGGTTTCTCGTCTGTAACAGAGAAGTGAACATTTCAGCAGTGACACATCTGTCTCATTGTGTTTGGATCATGTTAGCATGTTGTTGCTAACTGTGACCTTTACTTTGAACATGGAACTTGATTTGTGATCTTCAAATCAGAGTGTGCAGCAAAACTAATCTCACCTCGAGGTCCAGTTGTGACCTTTTACAGTGTGACATCTGATGTCTTGTGAACATGTTTAATTTATGCACCAAAACCCCCGGCAGTATCAAAACAAACATGACATATAGCACGCTAATCTATGAGCCTCAAGGATGCTGCTAGGCTAGTTGTTTCCACTTGTTTTCATTCTTTGTGCAGAGCTAATGCTAAAGCTAATCTACTAGCCTCAGGGATGCTGGTAGGCTAGTTGTTTCCACTTGTTTTCATTCTTTGTGCAGAGCTAATGCTAAAGCTAATCTATGAGCCTCAGGGATGCTGCTAGGCTAGTTGTTTCCACTTGTTTTCATTCTTTGTGCAGAGCTAATGCTAAAGCTAATCTACTAGCCTCAGGGATGCTGGTAGGCTAGTTGTTTCCCCCTATTTTCACTCTTTGTGCAAAGCTAATGCTAAAGCTAATCTACTAGCCTCAGGGATGCTGGTAGGCTAGTTGTTTCCCCCTATTTTCACTCTTTGTGCAAAGCTAATGCTAAAGCTAATCTAGCAATTTCAAGGATGTTGGTCGACTAGGAGTGTCCCCATTTTCATTCTTTGTGCTAAAATAACGCTAATAGGTAGATAATCTATGAGCCTCCCAGATGCTGGCAGGCTAGGTGTGTGTCCCTGTCTTCACTCTTTGTCTTTCACAAAAACGTTAAAAAAAATATATATATATATTTTTAAAAGGATCAGGATGGTGTTATTTGACTTCCTTTCCCGTCTGTTTCTAATGACCCTGACGGTGGCCTTAAACCGTCTCAGTAAGCCGTGACAGTGTGAGCGAGCACGCTGCACAAATCCATCTTAATAAGTGATGCGGCGTCAGGTGGACTGCAGCGGCTAAATTCTCCGGAGACATCTTTCTGTCGGCGTTAGCACAACGTGTGAACGGCAGCCTCGCCAGCTTCCATCCAGGAAGGAAGGGAAGGATCATACTGACCCACAAACCCCCATCTGACCAATAACGTGTAGCCTCCCCGATGACCTCAGAGCCCCTCCCCCCTGTGCTCAATGATGCAGATGATCCACGCTGGTTGATCTGTTGCTCCCCTCCCCCAACATACCTCCATTGTCCTCACGCAGTCCTTGGTGGCGTGGGGGAGGGGAGAGCGGGTTGGGAGGTGAGGAGGGGTGTAGGTCATGAGGAGAGCAGGAGGAGCACGCACACGCACACGCACACACACACGCACGCACGCACGCACACACACACACACACACACACACACACACACACACACACACACACACACACACACACACACACACACACACACACACACACACACACGAGGGTGTACATTTGCAGTGACATCAGTGCGCCAGTGTTCTTTCACCAGTGCGCCGGTCCTTTCACATTGACTCCCAACAGAAAGCATTGCTGTAACCAAAGACTAAACAAACGCACCTAAGTTCTGACGAAAAAGAAATCTATCAAATCAAAATAAATCCAATCCACTCATGATGTAGAAACAATGACAGAAGTCTCCTTTCAATAGTTTCCCTAACTTCAGTGGTGGGCCGTCAGGGCCAACACGGCCTTCTCTGCTGGACTAAACATACTCAGAAAAGTAAATATTTTTTCTTTTGGTAAATATTTTTAAATAAAATTATTCTCCCTGGTCTCATATTATGTCATATTATATCCAGGGCTTTTATCCAATCATATTTCAGCTAGCCTGTGTTGTCAGGTTATATGAAATCTGCCTGAGGCCTTCAGAATCAACAGAGCAGGCTCCTGTAAGTGAACACAGTCAGACAGCCAATCAGCTCTCGAGTCTGTGACACCAAGGCCATGTACGCGTCCTGTGATTGGATAAGCACTCGCGAGAGCAAAATATGTGCAAAATATCTGAACTAAACCCGGAGATTCGTGAGCTACCGACAGCTGTCGGTGTTTTTTTTTTTTTTTTACCCACGACGGCTGAAGGAGGAGAAAGGATAGATTTGGTTGCAGATATACTTGTGACGCGACGGACCTTTCGAGAAAAACTGGATCTTGTGAGAAGAGGTCGTCCGACCCCTATGCTAGCTAGCCTGTCCCAGCAGGGAAAAGAGTTTGTCCATCATTTGCAGACAAGCAACTATGAACGTTACCCGTGGCTAACAGAGCAACGATAGAAATGCAGTTGTTTCACCAAAGCACGGCCGGGCACTTACAAGCTACAATGCTTTTAAAAACATTTGGCAGAGCTCCACAATGAAAACGTGAAGAAGAATAGGTAAATAATGTGGTGCGTGCAGCTGCACCAACATGTTCTGCCTGAACAAATGCAAATAATGTGTTTAATTTTTATTTTCATTGAATTGTTGGTTTCGTTATCGCCTCGTTCGTGTCTTATATGAAATGGCGACAATGCACATTTTATTGCACAAACTTGTTTAAGCTGACATATACTTTTGGTGGATTTATTAAAACTTTGATTAATCTCTTAAAATCAGCTTTTATTTTTGAGCTGTGTCAGTATCTGTGATCTTAGTTTCCTACTCTTAATTGCAAATACAAGCTTATTAAATGTCACTTGACCAGCCTATATTAAGGGTGATGTAATGTGTATGTGTGATTCTGTATGGACTCTTGAGCTGTGGTGTGGTATTGATGGTATTATGAGGTGTATTAATTTAGTCTGGACTAAGTAGGACATCACCGAAGGCCTCGGCCCGCCACTGCCTAACTTTAATCTTCACAATTAAAACGCCCAGCTCTTGGCTCAACCCTGACGAGAGACTCATTCTAACCTCGAGTCTTAAATTTCAAGAAGTTGTGAGGACTGTCGCCCAAAAAGCGTTACGGGGACACGCTGAGCCCCGAGGGATGAAGAGGGATCCTCCTCAGCTTTTCCCGCCTTTGAGAGGTTTTGTTTGGGAGCGATCGTCCCGATGCTATCTGAGGGTCTGAGGACAGAGGGGTGTCGTAATGTGGTGCAGATTGCAAAGCCCCCCTGGGGCAAATTTGTGCGCCCGTGGGGTGTCATCTGTGAATCCTCAGAGCGGCGCGATAATACGAAGCGCCCCTGGTGCGCAGCGAACGTGACGCCGCCGCGATGGATTGGAGAGTAAAAAAACACTGTTAAAGTTACATTTAATGATTTAGCTCTTTTATGATCTATATTCAAAGGCGGCTGATGGAACCGTGTGTAAAGATGTATATCTTCAGCTGTCCATCCCTCCATCCATCCGTCTGGCCGCTCATCCATCCATCACCCCTCTCTCGGCCGGCCAATCGATACCCGATGTCAGGATGAGGTAAGTGATGACTTCAAAGTCATTAAGCGATATGATAGGCTTACATAGTGCCATCAGCAGCTACTGCTGGAAACGGATGGACCCAAGCACCCCGGGTCGTATTTCAGTTGTCTCTTGCTCTTGTGCGCGCACACACACACACACACACACACACACACACTGGCCCAGTGAGGATCTCGTATCTCCTGCCATAGAAATTGATTTTTCCCCTGCAGACCACACAGGGCTGATTCATATCTCCGCTGATTTAGATGAGATGAACTGAATGGGACGAAATGAGATCGGCCTCAGAAATGAATTAGACATGAATCAAATTAATCTGTTCGCCACGCACACGTGGAAACAGTTATATATATATATATAAGTAAGATATTCTTGCGTGGTAAAAAAAAAAAAAAGTCACTGCCACATCATGAAGCTAAATCTAAAATGAATTATGATATAATGGTGCAGAAATGGACGAGTCACTTGAGAGATCTGAAGGTCGTCGGCGTGAAAACTGTGGCGATGTAGCAGCTGGACGCGGACGGGAAACCGCTCGTCCGTTTCCACCGCCGACTGATTTGGCCGCTCATCTTACCGCGCCGTTACTGGAACGGAGGCTCGGGACAGCGAGCTCGAATTAGAGCGAGGGGGCTGTTGTTTGAAACACAAACCCACATCTCTGGTGTCAGACATGCACGGCCATACATCCACCCGTCACCTCCATCTTTTGCTGTGAGAACACCGCCTTACACAGCGATGAGCACAAGGCCCTGACACTGCTCGATTATACTGTATCCCACAAATAATGTATGCTAAACTTAATTTCAAATCCATTTCCCAAAGCACGCTCCGGCGTTAATATTTAATATTTATCCTGTCTTGTCGCTGTTGGTTGACGTCAAAGTTTGGAAAGCGTCCAGTCAAATTAATCTTCGCATCTTACGACCATGTGACAAAGTCAATGATCGTCTCTTCAGTCTCTTCACTCACAAATTTAATCAAACCATATCAGAAAAGGTGCAGTACAGAAGAAAAATATCAAATATCAAGTGTTGAGGTGATAATCAAAGAGCAGGACAGAGCTGGTTATTATGTGAAGGGACCCAACACCTCTAAGCTGGTCGCCCGTGCAAGAACCCGGGATTATCTGCGAAAATGCCGCTCGAACCAGCGGGACACGGAAAAAGGAGAAACACAACAGCGAGCAGCCGACCTAGCTTCGGGAGATAAAGAGTGGACTGTGGCCACAAGAGGGCGCTGAGTCACAGTAACTTTACGGGACAGCACGGCTAACGCTTCCGCTCCGGCGTCCTTCTAATTTAAGTCTATTTTCGGCTTTAGTTGGTCAAGCGCTGCCTGCCTCGCTAGTCGTGACGACACGCCACTGAGCTGAATGGATGCCATTATGTGTGTGTGTGTGTGTGTGTGTGTGTGTGTGTGTGTGTGTTTGTGTGCTGGCAATTGATGCACTGGCTCTCAGTGTCACATTTCTACCATTTGTCTCCCTTGGAAACAGAGAGAGAGAGAGAGAGAGAGACTTTAAACCCCAGAGTAAACAGGAGGACATCTGGACAAGTGTCTCTCTCCTCCTCCTCCTCCTCCTCCTCCTCCCTTTTCTTCTCCCCCCCTCCCCTTTTTATTCTCCACTCCTCTGCCCTCCTCCTCTCCTCTCCTCTCCTCCTACTCGCTGCACTCTTCCCTCCTCCGTCCTCCCTTTTTATCATCCCCTCCGCTCTCCCTGTGTCACTCTCTGGGGGCTATCAATCACGGTTGCCGTGACGGTGGCCGGGCTGTAGGTGGTCATGCCAACGGCAGATGGCTCTTTATCGCCGGAGCCTCGGCCTCTCCATGACAACCGCAGAGAGCAGGAAGTGACACATCCAGCCGAGTGGAGACAGATTCATCTGGACAGGGGACACGCACGCACACGAGCGCGCCCGGGCGCGCACGCACACACACACACACACACACACACACACACACACACACACACACACACACACACACACACACACACACACACACCCGACACAGACGTGAAAGGGTGAGGACGACAGGCCCGTCAACAGAGCTCCCAGTGTGTCTGCTGAAGCTGATTTACCGGCGTGTGACTCTTATTTTTCTCTACGTTATTCACAATATAGACACAAATGTGTGTTTTAAATGCTCAGCGCACAGATTACGTCTGATTTATACATGTACAATTAAACAAGTCTCAACAGCGTGTAAATAACTGGGAGCCGTTGCTGAGCGAATCCCACAGGGAACGTACCTGTTTTGCCAAACGGCTGTTGCCCTGGGACCAGCGTTCTGAGCTGGGAAAACAATCACCTCAGCCAATCAGCATGTCTGATGTCATCAAAGAGAGCCCTGCAGCGGAAATAAAATAAAAACAAATAAAGAATAAAGTTACAAGCTAACAATAGCAACCTGGCTAGCTGTTAGCTCGTCATGGAGGTATTAGTTTGCGAGCTTTAATAAACGACATCAGATTGCATGGAGTGTGTTCACCTACTTACTGATATGCAGCGTCTTCACTCCTGCTTAAAAAAAATAATGTTTTTTGTGTTTTCTGCAGCTTCAAATATCTGATGTACAGTATTACGTTTAGTATTAGTGTGTAACTGGATTTCTGATGGTGTCATTTCTACACTCGTGCGGTGACCTTCAATACACGAGCTGAAAATCTGGGGAAAGGAGGTGCTTTTTTTTTTTTTTTTCTAAATTCCTGGAAGGAGAAATGAGGGTAGAAGACACGACGACATGCTGGGTTCAGTGTGTGTGTGTGTGTGTGTGTGTGTGTGTGTGTGTGTGTGTGTGTGCATGCATGTGAGTACATGCTTGTGTGTGTGTGTGTGTGTGTGTGTGCGTGCGTGTGGTGTGGTGCGGCTGGTGGATTTCACGTCCCACTTCCTCCTGCAAGGCGATTAGGCCAGACGTCTGTCACACACACACACACACACACACACACACACACACACACACACACACACACACACACACTCCACCTCCCTCTACTGTCTGCTAGAGTAAACACACCCTCGCTCACACACTCTTGTTTACATTACTATTCATATGAGGACATTCTATTGATTTCCGTTCAGTCCGGACTGGGGGGGTGGGCGCGACTTTTTAAAGGTGCAGCGCGGTCACCTTACTAACACATAAAATCACATCTTTTGTGCGCCTTCAGGTGAAACTCGTCACTTTTCTGACGCCGCGCGCTGTCGATAGGCGACTGACAACGGAAACGGTTGTCGCCTGGTGTTTTGCGCATCTGTCGTTCTGAGGCAGGAGAAAAAAAAACAACGAGGAAACAACATCCGTGGCCTCCAACATTTTCAAAGGTCACTGTCTGTTCTAATTTACGTCTAATTCTTGAAGCGCGAGAAATTAAAAAATGAGAAAAAAAAAAAGAAGAAGAGGATCGCCCATGTGTTCTCATTAACGCGGCGTCCATCACTTTGGCGCAGACGATATATCTCAGCAACAAACTGAATGAATCGCCACGAGAGTTTGAGCGGACGCTCATGGGTCCCAGAGTGCGAATCCAAAAGATTTTGGCGATCACGTAATTTCTCCGCTTGGCACCATAATCCTTTAATTTACTTTAATTTTAATTCTCTCATTTATGATCAACTTGGGAAACCAATTACATTTCTGTTTCCATCCGTACAAGCAGCGTGAGGATCAATCGATCCCCCATTATCTGCACACACACACACACACACACACACACACACACACAATCTGGCCTCATCTAGATAGAACAGAGAATTACATTTTACGGCGTATATCGTGCCCTTGAACGCCACACGAGTTCAGACTTGGGCTTGTAGTTTTGAGGGAACAAGAAAAGAACAGCCAAAATCTCACACATATTGTCCAGCCCTCTCTGTCACACACACACACACACACACACACACACACACACACACACACACACACACACACACACACACACACACACACACACACACACACACACACACACACACACAGTGGGGTCTGGCTGTCAGTTTGTGTTCTGTCAGCAGCTCCAGTGGGAGAGAGGCCATTTTTGACAGTTGGCTAGAGTGGTAGACACACAAACGCACTCACACTCACACACACACACACACACACATATATATAAAGGCAATTTCCTGTTTTCTAACTTCACCTCTGTTTGACCTGAAACCACCATTTCAACTTTCACCATCTTTCCTCCTTAATGCCGACACGAAGCGTCACATGATCACAACCTCCAGATCTGACCCGTCAGTTCTGTTAATTCGGCCCGATCTCACCTCCTGGGTCCGGTTCCGTGTAATGACCTTTACGGCCTGTGGGGGTCACTGACGGCCCTTTAAGACTCTCTTTAAAAGGTCTCCTGTTTTGGACAGTCCGGTTCCACCCCGGATCCGGATCGTCTCCTGGTTTTTGGTAGGAACGGGTTCTGCGCTGTTGGGACACAAACACAACGCTCGTGTTTTACGGCCATAATCGCCTGTTCCTGCAGGAAAAACAAACTGAATTAGCACATTATCATTCCAGCTCTTGTTTGCTATATTATCAATAATTTATTTGCAAAACTAAAATGAGTAAAAAGCGATTCCGCTTACCTTTGGGTGAACGCTTCAGTCCGTCAGTCAGAGCTGATCCGACAGATAAACACAAAAAAAACCTCAGTGTTTTGCGGAGCTGGACAAAGAAGGAGATGCAGGCGAAGGTTTGGTTTCCTAGGCGAATATCATGATTCACTTTTATTAAAAGCATCATAGCTACAATTCATCATACATGATGTCTCCAAAAAACAAAAACAAAAAAAAACAAAAAACAAAAAAAGACACACACACCAAAAAAAGAGGAAAAAAAAAAAGACATTTACATGGTATGTCTGTAAACTTCAAGGCTAGATAAGAATTTTGAGGTAATGCTCTTCAGCTTGCTGGCTAAAAGTAACAAAAAGTCCATTTTTTTCAAGAAAAGTAGCTAAGTAATAAAGGTACCTGATTATTTTAACTCTTTAACACCAGTGCATCAACAGGAACAGAGTGAGACAAAATTGATTGCAGTACTTATTTGTCATCATTTACAGTTTTAGTTTTGTTTTTTTTTTTCTATTCATACGACACTTGTGGTTATTCATATAGAGAGAGTGTGTGTGTGTGTGTGTGTGTGTGTGTGTGTGTGTGTGTGTGTGTGTGTGTGTGTGTTGGGAGAGTAATGTTGGAACATTCAAAAGCTGCCTTGGTTATTGCTGTCTCAGCATTAGAGAGGAAAAAAACGCGGTTGCTTTGACGGGGCGGGGGGAGGGGAGGGGAGGGGGGGGTCTTCCGGAGAGCTCATACACACCCCCCCCCCCCACACACACACACACACACACACACACACACACACACACCCTCCCGCTCCCACGCCACCCCCCCCCCCCCTCGGGCCCGGTTCTCTCTCTCTCTTCATCTGCTGGGTTGGCTGTAATATGCAAATGTTAAGAAGACCTGGCCACAGTGTTTTTTTGTGTGTGTGAGTGTGTGTGTGTGTGTGTGTGTGTGTGTGTGTGTGTGTGTGTGTGTGTGTGTGCGCGTCTGAACGCACTTTCGAATATGCGGCGCTCGACTCATCTCGGACATGAACTGGCCTCGGGAATGGAAACGAATCAAACGCCCCTCGCGCTTTTCAAGTAATCCAAACTTAGTGAGCAGAGCTGAACTTCATATCGGAACGTGTGAGTTTCCAACTCTGCTGAAAATGTCTCAGTCCTGTTTTGTTTTTTTGTTGTTGTTGTTGTTTTTGTTGTTGTTTTGGCCAGGCCTGGTGTCAGTGTGTGTGACTAGAGCAACAGTCTTTAAAGAGAAGGTCACTAGGGAGCAGCACTTGGTCTGGAACTACTGGGATGTGAAGGAAACAAACAAAACAAACAAACGAAAAAAAAAAAAAATAAAAAAAAAGGGATTTTTAACGTGGCAGCGACCGGGAAAGTCAACTATTCTCATGTGCCCCCCCCCCTTTTTTTTTCTATAAAGAAGAAACCTGAAACCTCGCACCCCCGCCTGGTCCACCGCTCCGAAAAAAAATCCGACGGCTGAAACGGACCAATCGGGAAGCCCCGATCGGCGGCAGACCCAGCCTGCCCGCCACTCCTGAGCCGGAACCGGCCACCTCGGGTGGAGAGACGGAGGGTGGGGTGGGTGGGGTCGGGTGACGACGGCAGTGGAAAGACTCAAGATTCGGTTTTCAAACAGTGTGGGACTGGGTTTAACAGTATCGGTTCACGCGCACACACACACACACACACACACACACACACACACACACACACACACACACACACACACACACTCACAAAAAAAAAAAAAAAAAAAAAAAAAAAGGTACGCAGCTGGTTGGGAGTCCTCCCACAAAACAAGTCACATGACAGAGAGGGGCTTAGTGTGTGTGTAGTGGAGGAAATCTGTGTGTGTGTGTGTACAACTCATGATCAAGTATGCGTCAGGATGTGTGTGTGTGTGTGTGTGTCGGTCGTCAGTGTGTGAGACTGAGTTTGGAGGCCAGTCTAGTTTTCCTTTCCCCTCCTCAGAGTCTCCCTGGTCTGATATGTGAGAACTACAAAAACGAGTCGGAGCAGCTCAACTCCGTCGTCCACGATTCCTCTCTGCAGCAGCTTTGTCAGACAGACAGCCGGGTTCGGAGCTGTAATGCTGTTTTTTTTTTTTTTTTTGTTTGTTTTTTGTTGGTTTTTTTTTTGTTGTTGTTTTTAAAATCGAGAACCGGTGGTAAGAGAACGCTGCGCTCCCTCGCCTCCCCTTGACGGGACGACAAAACGAAAGGAAGCAAAAAAAAACAAAACAAAAATAATCCAGAAAAAAAGAGATCTGAGAGCTGAAAGCAGCAATAATAATAACAATAATAATAATAATAATAATAATAATAACAATAGCACTATTGGAACCTCGTGAAGTCCTGGTTGAGGGGTTGTGGAAGAGAAAAACCAGAGCAGGAGAGAAAGAGTGTTTGATGAGGACTTTCCCTGACTACACTATCGCTCAGAGAGACGCCCTCCCTGACGCATAGTAAATACACCTGGCCGAAAAAACAAACAACAACGAGAGAGAGAAATCAACAACAACAACAACGTAAAGGAAAAAAAAAAAAAAAAAAAATCATAATAGTTTGGATATTTTCTGGTGGAGGCGTGTAAACGTGGCGAGGGGGGTGGGGAGGGGGAGGTCAGAGGTCAGGAAGTGTCCCGGGCCAGTCAGTTGTGTGTGTTTGATTTCAGTCACTCTTGTCCTTGTGCGGAGACGCCGCCGCCTCCTCTCGCTCGCCTCCGTCCTCCAGAACAGAATCGTCAGCCTTGCCTGTCGCCTCCTCTTCCTCCTCCTCATCCTCCTCCTCCTCCTCCTTCTCCTCGGCCAAGTCACTCTCCCCTCCCGCTCCCTCCTCGTCCTCGTCCTCCTCACCCTCCGCGGCAGCGGCGGCGGCGGCTCTCAGCCCCTCGCTCTTCTGCTGCCGCTCCTCCTCCTCATCGTCATCGTCTCGCGGGGGGTTCGCCGACACGGCGCCGCCCCCCAGCACTCCGGCCATGGCGCTCTGCAGCTCGGCCAGGGTGGAGGCGGCGGGGAAGCCCGGCAGGCTGAGGCCCCGAGGCCCGGGGGGAGGAACATGGAGGGGTAGAGGAGGCCGGGGGCCATGGTGGAGAGGAGGAAGGGGTTGAAGGCCAGGGAGTTGGCGGACATGCCGGCCGCGGCCAGCAGGGCGGCAGCGTCGCCGTTGATGGAGGCGTCGGCCGGCGAATCCACAGCCGGGATCTGAGGAGCCGCGGCGACCGATTTCTCCATCTTCTCCGCGCCTTCATCGCCCTCCTTCTCCATCCTCCTCTTCTTCGCTGCTTCTTCGTTTCCCTCGGCCTCGTCCTCCTCATCCTCCTCCACCCCCTCGCCGTCCTCTCCCTCCTTCTCCTCTGCCTCTCCTCTCTTCCTCTTTGCCGTCACCGGCCCGTCGCTCTCCCCTCCTTCCCCCTCCGCTGTTCCATTCGTGCTCCCCGACGTGGCGGCGGCGGCGGCGGCAGCAGCAGCGGCGGAGGAGTTGGACGCGGCGGCCGCGGCCAAGTTGCCGCCGAACAGCCCGCCCAGGCTGAACATGTTGGGGAGGGCGGCGGCCATGTTGGGCAGGCCTCCCATGCCGGGCAGCATGAGGGGCAGCATGGAGGCGGCGGCGGCGCTGGCGGCGGCCTGCTTGGGGTCGGCGGGGGGAGGGAAGGCCATCAGACCGGCGGCCAACTGGAGAGACTGGAGGCTCTGGAGGGACGACAGGTCCATGCCTCCAAACAGACTGTTGAGCAGCAGAGGGTTGATGCCTCCTGCACACACACACACACACACACACACACACACACACACACACACACACACACACACAGTGAGTGTGTGAGTTGGATTTCACACAGAACAACTTAGTTAAATTATTTGACCTCGCTGGTTTCGTACCTGCAGATGAAGCAGCGGTGGCCAGTGACGCCTGAGCGGCCTGAGCCGCCGCCGCCGCCGCCTGGGCAGCGGCGGCCGCCTTGGCGATCTCCGACTTGGGTCGCCGCCCCCGCCGACGGACGCCCTCCTCCCTGACCACGGGGCCGGTCAGCAGGCGGTCGAACATGGCTTCTGGGAGGAAACCCTGTGAAACGACATAGTTGAGACCTGCGGTTTCTTCCCGAACATCCCGCAGAATAATCCCTGAATCCCTGTGTCACTTACCGACTGTTTGACGATGTCTGTCCAATCGGGGGCGATGGAAAACTCGGGGTTCTCTAATAGCCATCTGGGGAGCTCCTTCATTGGTGGAGCCATGGCCCCGCCCATCTAAAAGAACAGGAAGTTAGAATGAGACCCATTCGGCCGATCGATGGAGACGGTTCTGCAGGGGAGTTGTGTTGGGTCGTTTACCTTGCGCCCGTTGCGTCTGTTGACCACGGGCACGCGCTCGTCTCCCGTCAGGGTGTTGATGTCGATCTTGTTGGGGTTTCGACAGCGGTGGCGCTTCTGCTTGGGCTTGGAGAACTGAGACAGCAGTAGCTCCTCGCTCTTCTGCAGCAGCAGGGTGACAGAAAGCAGAACGTCGGAAAAAAGGCGCAGAAGGGAGGTCAACGCAAACGGAACAAGCGAAGGTGGAGGGGATGATGGGGCGGGTGGAGGTCGTACTGGTGTGAATCCAGTCATGTCCATGGTGTACGTCGGGTGCTGCCTCAGCCACTCTCCCAGCTCTTTGTTGGACACCGCCGCATCCTCGTCCTCCAGGCTGCCGGAGGCCAGCGACCTGGCGCTGGGGCTCTGCTCGGGGACGACGAGGGATCTGTGGGCGCGGCCGGCGTCCTGGCCCCCGTCCGCCACCGAGACCTTCGTCCCGTCGGCGTCGTCCTGAGGAAAAACACGGGTTTAGTCGGGGCTGTGCGAGCGAGCAGCGAGCGACGGCGTCCGTCTCGGCGCGTACCCCTCCCGCTCTCTTGTTGCTCATGAACAGCAGCTCCAGGCCCTCCACATTTTTCCTGCGGCCCCGCCTCCTCCGCATGATGGGCAGGTCGGCCTCCAGCGAGCCGTTGGCGCGGTGACCGGAGGGCGGGGGGGCTTGCTGCAGCAGATCCATCTGGGCCTTGAGGGACGTGCTGGACACCAGGGCGCTGGGGAAGCCGGCCAGCGAGGCCGAGGCCTTGTGGTGATGGTGCATGCCCTGCGCGGCAGAGACGAGTCAATAAAGCTCCATTCGTTTTGAATGCGTAAACAGGGGGGGGGGCGAGCGAACGGGTCCGGTTACCTTGGTGAGGTCCATCGCCTGGCTCTGGGACTCGGCGGCGGCGTGGCTCTCCCTCAGCTGCGCCACCATCTCCATCAGGTTGCGCCTCTTGGCCGCCCGCTCCGCCTCGATCTCGATCTTCCTCCTCCTCCTCCTCCTCTGTCGGGGCACCGTCAGGCTCAGGGCGCCCTCCTGCAACGTCGGATCGACTCGTTATCCGGGAGCCCGACGTCGTTACCGGTGCTCCGGCAGCAATTAGCGCTGACGACGCGGGCGGTGATTCCAAACGCGCGGCGCTAATTCGGCTAAGCTGCTACCTAATGCGTTTCTGGCGTGAACTCACGTGAAGCTGTGGCGACAGCGTCTTGTCTTCGCCGCCGCTGTAGGGGGCGTGGATGCCCGCAATGGTGAGCTCGGCCAGGCTCCGCCTCTGCAGCGGGCCGTCCGTCGCGGCGGCCACGGCGGCGGCGGCGGTCGACGCGGGGCCGTGCCCCGGCAACAGGCCGCCGGGGAAGTCGAAGATGTGGCGTCTGTTGACGGGCCACTTGCCCTTCAGGACGACCTCGCAGATGTTGTCCATCCTGTTGATCATCACTCGGTCCTGAGGGAGGAGAGAGCGCAGAGGTGACGCGCCGGTCGGGAAGAAGCTGGTCCTGATTCTCCGTCTTTTAAATTCTGGAATAATTAGCTCGAGAGCCGACGGAGGCGACAGCTAAAAACCCTAATTTTTTTAAATTTTTTTTTTTAAACTTTGCACAGCAGCTTATTCCAGTCAGATTCTTCTGCAAATATTTTCCACCAAAATCCTCCCGGCTCACGTCGATCTCCGAAAGTAGAGTCCAAATCTCGAGATTAGTCAGTTTATTAAGATTCGCTGACAGCAGCCGTGGATGAAAAGTTGAGTGAGCGTAACATGACTCATCGTATTTCCCCCTCAACGACCGTTACTCACCTTGGGCCAGAAGGAGAAGGCGTAGGCGCGGTCCTGCAGGGCCTGCAGCGCCGACGTCTCCGGCAGGTCGTCGGGGCAGAACCCGTCCCTGGTCTCGTCGCGGGCCGACGTGCTCAGCGACGCGATGCTCTCCTCGTCGAAGTTCTTCTGCTCGGACGCGGCGCTCGCTGTGCGGAGAGAGAGGAAGAGACGGGTTTCGTTTTTTTGGGGTTTTTTTTTGCAGCTCTTAATTAAAAAGGCTTTCTGAAGCACCGTCAGGGGAGCCGAGCTCATTTTACGCTCTCGCCCCCGGAACTCCGACTCATTAAAACGCCCGCCGAGTCATGGGGGGGGGGGACGCCAGGAATAGGCCTGTGAGTGTGATGTCATCAGCGACGGGAACCGGGACAAATCCACCGGATGACAACAGGACATTTAATAAAAATGATGTCATCATCATCATCATCATCATCATCGGGACGTACCTTCAGCCTGAGAGGATTTCTCCGATTTGTCGTCTTCGTCCATCCTCTCCTCCTCTTCCTCCTCCGGGCTCTTCTCCGTGTCGGCCGACTTCGGAGACTTGGGTGACTCGGGGTTCTCCCTCTCCTCCCCGTCGTCCTCCCCCACAGTCTTGTGGCCCGGCTGTGCTTTGGGAGGGGAGTCGGGACGCTCCGGGAGTTCGGCGGGCGCCTCCTCCCCGTCCCGTGGCGAGGCGCCGAGGCTCGCGGCGTTCTTCTCCTCGTCTTTCTCTTCCTCGTCTGCCGGCTTGGAAGCGTGCTCCTCTTCCCCGCTCGGCTCCTCTTTCACATCTTCTTCCACCTTCGGCCGGGCCTCCTCTTCCTCCTTTTTGACCTCCTTCCCCGGCGAGGCGGCAGTGTCGTCGTTCCCTTTTCCGACCTCTTCCTCATTCTTCTTCTCTTCATCGGGAATTTCGCTTTTGGTGCATGGAATGTCGTTTTCGTCTCCTCCCTCCGTTTCCTCTTTCACCTCCATCTCCGTTTTCCCTTCCTCGGCCTTCACCTCTTTAGCGGCGACCTTGGCGGCGGCCGCGGCGCTCGCCAGTTCCGCGGGGGAGAGGAGGGGCGCGGCTCCGCCGCTCTCCGCCGCTTTGGCGAGCTCTCCCTGGGTTCCCGCGGCGACGCCGGCCCCTCGCTGGCCGTTGAAGCGCTGGTGGGCCTCCAGGAAGTCCAGCGCGGGGTCGTTCAGGATGTGATAGTCCGTCCGGCTCACGCCGTGCTTGGAGGCGCCCAGGAGGAGGTCGCGGTCGTGGCGGCCGCACTCCCACCACTCCGGGAGGTCCGGCGACGGCTGGCACAGCTTGAGGCGCTCGGAGAGCAGCGGGTGCGGCAGCACCTGCTCTCGGATGCGGCGGAGCAGCTCGATGCGGTACAGCGTGCGAGAGGCGCGCTCCTCGGTGATCGGGTCGATGATCAGGGTCGGGTCCGGGAGTTCTGGCGACGCAAAAAAAAAAAAAAAGAGAGAGCGGTGAGAAATTCGCCCCCCACGACCGGTCGTCTTTTTCGCCGGCGAGCCGTTTCCTCTCACCTGTCTCAGTCTTGACCTGCATCCTGCAAACACGTTTGCACATGGCGATGAACGAGTAGTAGTACTTCTCCAGGCTCTCGTCCGTTTTCTTGTCCAGTCGCGCGAAGGCCCGGAACTGGGTCCAGTCGAACTTCTGCTGCTGGGTGTCGTACACGACGCCGAAGGTGGACACGACGCGGTAGAAGTCCGCCTCCTCGCGACGAGTCCATCTGACGGAGGAGAAAAGAGAGATTAGATTTTATCCTTTGGTATTTTCGAGGCTGTTTATTTTTAAACCTCGTGACAGTGAACGCACCTTTGCCTTCTCTCCTTGTAGTACATGGCTCCGTCAGCCATCAGCGAGTTGGCGGTCATCGCCGGCGACGCCTCCTGCATCAGCTGCCCACCTTTGGCGAAGTAAGCGCTCCCTTTGGCCAGATACGGGCTCCCTTCCGTCATGAACACCTGCGCTCCCTCCTGGATGTACGCGGCCCCTCCTCCCGTCTCCGAAACCACGGCGACGGACGGCAGGAAGTCCCTGCGGCGGCGCCGGCGCCCGTCGGGCCGGTTGAGGGCCTCCTGGCGGAGCTGCTCCCTGCGGTTGGAGCGCTGGTAGGCGGTGATGAGGCGACGCAGGCGGGCCGTCAGGGCCGAGGCCGCCGGCCAGTAGAGTCGCTCGTTGGAGGCTCCGCCCACAGCGGCCGCGCTCTGACCGTTTTCCCCCGATTTCGCTGCGGGGAGCGTTCGGCTCGTTAAATTCAGAATATTTTACTCGCGGCTCTCGCTCTCTCCAGGCGGACGAGCGAAGCTTTACCTTCGGCCTCGCCGTCGGCGCCGTCGTCCTTGTCATCCAGCGGAGAGTTGGTGAAGTCGTCCAGGTCGTCTTTGAACGGCATTCGCAGGGGCTTGTACTCCGGGTCCTCGTCCTCGCTGCGGAGGAAATTAGAGAGACGGGGAGGAATTAAATTTCACGCCGCTGCTAAAATAATAATAAATATATATGATGCCGGTCGAGGTAACTGCGACCTACAACAACCAATTAATGGCCGTCATCGTTTGGAGGCATTACGCAATCAGCGGTTTACGCCTTCGCCGAAAAATCTATTTCTAAGCGTATATATATATATATATGTAAAAAAGACGAAGAGCGACGCCCGCTCCCTTTACCCCTCCACGCCATCTGCCATCATGTCGGAGCCCCTCTGCTCGGCGGCGATGGCCTTGGCGTCCGGCATGCCCACCCTGTCCAAGAAACGCAGGGCGGGGTCGGCCCGCATGGAGTTGTACTTCTCGTAGCCTGCGGGAGGAAGACGAGAGGAGGAGGAGGAGGAGGTGAGGGACGGGGGCGCAGAGTCGGGCGGTAACCGGGCAATTTAGCTTCGGCGAGAGCGCCGCCGACCGAAAGGTCAGCGCACCCAGGTCGAGACGAACCCCCACCCACCCACCCCCACCTCCAGATCGCTCGCAGACACGAAGCAACGCACACTTTTGTTTTTTTCACTCTCTCGCACAATGAGTGAGACACACACACACACACACACACACACGCACTGCATCCATATTAAATGAAGGAAGAGAGAAAAAAAAAAACTGCAGCAGAAGGGCAGACCCCAGGAGCCAGCTGCTGACAAGACACACAGCCTGTGTGTGTGTGTGTGTGTGTGTGTGTGTGTGTGTGTGAGCCTGCAGGTGTTCATTTGTGCTCTCAGAGAGAGAGAGAGAGAGAGAGAGAAAGAGAGAGCGGGGGTGGGGGACGGGCGAGAGAGAGAGAGAGAGAGAGAGAGAGAGAGAGAGAGAGAGTGGATGAAGAGGAAAAAAAGTGTGTGTCATGATGCCTGTGAAAGTGAGCTTGTGGGTGTGAGAGTGTGTGAGAGTGTGTGTGTGTGTGTGTGTGTCCGTTAGGGGCGTTCAGGCAGAACAGATTAGAATGTGCAGGTCCTACTGAGACACATTGGGAAATGGAGGTGGGGGGGGGGGGCTGAGAGGAGAGGAGGACAGGTGGCTGGGGAGGAAAGGAAAAAGGAGGAGGAGTCACTGTACGTTCATCCCTCCTTCCTTCTTTCTCTCGGTCGCAGCTCTGTCAGGAAGAATGTCGGTCACACACACACACACACACTTCTATCTTTGTGGGGACACTCAATGACGCGACCCATACGACCACATGTTAACAGTAGGCCGTAAAAAAAAAAAAAAAAAAAAAAAAAAGGACATAGATTCCCGGTTTGAAAATAAAAAGTCTTAAACCCGTCTTCTCCTGACCGACCACCAGGGGGCGACTCCGCTGGTCGATTTGTGAGAAAATGGATTTATGACGTCATATTCGTCTCAGCTCCTCTTCAACACAACACTGTGTTCGTGTTGTACATCATGATCCAGTCAGAGGAGAGAAATAGACCAGGAAGTGAGGGAGGTCTCTGGGGCGTGGCTATTTTGTGATGTAACGGGGAGCACGGCGAACAGCCAATCATTTTGAGCGGTCAGATCCGCCCCCCTTCGCTCCGCCCCGTTGTCCAAATATGGACGCCGCGGTGGTCTTCACCCACGAACAGCTCTGTGAAGTTGTGGCTCTGTCAGGTCTACAACTCAAACTGGTCCCCACAAAGACGCAAGTACAGTGCACACACACACACACACACACACACACACACACACACTCTGAGCCCTGAACGTTAATCATCGGGGCCTTATAGGCCATCAGTCTTCTGTGTGTGTGTGTGACACACTGTTTTGTCTGCCTGTGTATGTCTGCATACAAAGCTCACTGTGTGTGTGTGTGTGTGTGTGTGTGTGTGTGTGTGTGTGTGTGTTAGCCCCCTCCCGAGTGAATGAGGATTATGATTAACTATGGGTGAGTCCTTTTGTATTCCTGTGTGTGCGCGTCCTAATAGAATCATAGAGAGCGGCAATGATGGAAAAATAATGACAATTATGACGAATTAATATGAACGAGGGTCTCAGCGCGGGAAAGATTAGCCTCATCGCTCTGTCGCCCCCACCACCCCCACCCCCACCTCCGTCAGCCAGCACCCGAAGGTGGGTCACTGGGCCATCAACTGACACATTTTCCCAAAAACAACAACAACAACAATTAAGAGAGGAAAAGAAAAAGACGAGTGGGTCATTCTAACTTCGAGATCGTCTTTGTTAACAACACCACCTGTAACACACACACACACACACACACACACGTGCGTAGCCAGTGGCGAAACCGGCAATCAATCATACTCCCGATAGCACGCTGGGCTTCCCAGCTGCGCACCGCCATCGCCATGGCAACACCAATCAACCGGTGGCAGCAGAAGCGGGCGGAGATGTTTTTTTTTTTTGTGTGCGCGCTCGCACCGGCCTGCATCTGTGTGTGTGTGTGTGTGTGTGTGTGTTTGCGTAACTCCCACCGGGGCCGGGAGCCACCAGGCGAGCGAGCGCGTCTGGAGGTGGCGACGCGCTATCTGCGAGCGCGGCCGCCATGTTGGGAGATTAGATCCGCTGAGCGCCGCTCACCGTGTTTGAAGACGCCGATGAGCAGGGACTTGTCGGCCTCGCTGTCCCACCAGTCGGCCGGGACCTCGGCGTGGAACGGCTGGGGGATCCAGATATCCAGCTCGCTGCGGGCGCAGATAAAACACATCGCATTAGTCACAATCGGGCCGCGGCCTCGCGCTTCCAATCCGTACCGGGAGGAAAGGGGAAGATCGTAAAACCAGATTGTGACCCCGTTTGGCGTTCGTCGTCCGGGTCGTAAAAAGCTGCCGGCCGGAGATGAAATCAGTCGCGTTGTCGTTCGGCTCGGCGACATTGTGCGTCTGCGCCACCGACCCCGGAACGCTTCGCCTTCCCGTTTTGATAAAGCAGTAAAACTACATGAAATCAGAACAGGAAGTGCCGCTTAGTGGCAGATGTTTTGTTGCCGTGGAAACTTTTTTTTTTGGGAGGGGGGGGCAATCAATATGAAAAGGTTATGTGCTGCGCCGTGCGGCTAAAGGCAGCTAACGCCTCAAATAAAAAATACAAACATTTGACTTCCTCGCTCGTGGCGTATTTTAGTTTCACAACACGAGGAGAGCTTAAAAAAAAAAAAAAAAAAAAATTACTCGAGTCCAAACCGAAAACCTGAGGAAGAGCGGGGCTCTTTGCGTGTGTCACAGCTCCACCGTTCGCGGGATAAATTGTGCGTCGTGGCACCAGACAAACAAAATCCTCCATTATGGAAATGAGGCGGTTGGGGCAAAAAAAACAACAAAAAAAACGGCGTTCTCCCGCTCGTCGCCGAGAGAAAGGGTAACAATACACAATGGACGCAGAGAGTCTGAGGGTGTCGGGAGGAGAGGAGGAAGCGGGAAACAGTCTCTTATCTCTGCAAACAGCAGCATGCGCGGCCTTGGCAACGCACACACACACACACACACACACACACGTGTGTGCGCGCCAAGACTGGCACGCTAAATCCCCCTGGCATATGTTGGCACGGCAGCAGCCCGTATGCTCACGTCTGGCACGAGACACACACACACACACACACACACACACACACACACACAGGGGTCCGCCACAGTAGCCGCTGAGATGGGGGGGGAGGGGAAATCGACGCAAAGTGCATGTGCTCCAAATTATAAATGCATTCACATCTGGGTGAAGGGGTGGGGGTGTCGGGTGGGGGTAAAGTGCAGCGTGACGGAGGAGGCGAGGAGCTGATCCGACCTCCGACACCAAGTGGATTAAAATGGGTCAAAAAGTTGTGCGACGCTTTTTTTTTTTTTTTGGTCGATGTTGTATCCGTCACAATATGAAGGGACCCGCCAAAGAGGCACACACACACACACACACACACACACACACACAAAAGCCCTTCACTCAAAAATGGCTCCTGTAAGACGCGGCGAAGGGAAAATTAAAGGGAGGAATACGAACCTGGAGTCGGCTCCGTCCAGGATGCGCTCGGCCTGGTCGCCGATGACTTCCTGTCTCAGGTAATACAGCATCCTGACCCTCAGCAGCACCCTGGGAAACAGCGAAGCAGCACGGTGAGTGAACTTCAGGCTCACGACGCCACACCAAGAGAAACGGCCGTCACGTGACCTGACAACGCTTCGCGCTGGAGCGACGTTACCGCGGGAGAAGCTGCAAAAACAGCAGAACCTGAGACGCTGATCTTAAATTACAGAACGACGGGGGAAGAAAAAAACAAAAAAAACATTGAGGTTTTTCTTCCGGTCGCGACGTCTCATTCGTCTCGAGCGTCTCTCTCGGACGCCAACTGCGGACATTCCCGGCGAGGATTTATTCTCCTCCGGTGAAATGAATCGTCTTGGGTCGAGGCCGGGGGAAGAGAGATTTGATCTGTCGACACTGGAGATGGCGCTCAGCGGGAGATACGCGCCACTGTAAACATCCGTCACCGCGATTTAATGTCAATAACGACATTCGGAGTGTGTGTGTGTGTGTGTGTGTGGGGGGGTGCAAGGAGGCGAAGGGGGGAGAAAGTTAAGTTTAGGGGGGGTTAAAGACAGTCATTTGCAACTCATTCTGCAGAGTGTGTGTGTGTGTGCATCAAGCTGCAAGTTGGACAAGTTGCAGTGTGTGTGTGTGTGTGTGTGTTTGTTGGCAGACTGTGTGTGCTCATCCATCAATGTGCCAGGCCTGATTAGCCACACAACGCTGTGCTTCAGCCTAGCAGATGGCACCACATAATCACCCCCAAGTGTGTGTGTGTGTGTGTGTGTGTGTGTGTGTGCGTCTTTTCACCCACTTCCAACAGGTCTGCCTGCCTAGCACCTGGCCTGGCATGCAGCCACGAACACACACACACACAAACACAAACAAACTTCCCCCCCCTCAAGAAGAAGGAGAAGGAGAGAAGAAGAAAAAATCTTGGAATTGGATCCGGAGGGCAGGGAAGCGTATCTCCCTGACAACAGGACAGAGAGCTGACCACAAAGCAAATGAGTGTGTGTGTGTGTGTGTGTGTGAGGAAGTAGACAGGGAGGCTGCCGCCACTGTTGTTGTGTGTGTGTGTGTGTGTGTGTGTGTGTGTGTGTGTGTGTGTGTGTGGTTACACAGCCTGACAACGTCACACCCGCCACAGGTGTCTACGTCCTGGAGTTAAAGCCCCAGTTTGTTCCGTATCCGTGGAAATTTCCACGACGGGAACTTGAATTCAGCCAATGAGAAACCAGAAAAACCTAATACGTGTTCCCACTTCCTGTCATGGCGTCTCAGGTGCACGCTTACTTGTTACAGTGATGCTTCAGGTGTCTCTTGTAGCTGTCCTCCTGCAGTAAGTGGTCGGGGTTGCAGCTGGCCAGCCAATCGGCTCGCGGAGTCTGCGGGGGCGGGGCCTGGGGCTTCCCCTTCTTCCCCTTCCTACCCCGGGGCACTGGGGTAGAGAGACCTGGAGGGGGGGAGGGCGGGGCAATAAGAGTCAGGGGAATTTACGACCGATCAGATCGGCGCCACGCGGTTCGATTCTGAGGCGCGTTGGCGTCGCGGGCGGTACCGGAGTGGTTGGTGAGCGTCCTGGTGGTGCCGTCCTCGCTCGGGGTGATCAGGTCCCAGATGAAGCTCTTGATGTTCTCGTCGCCGCGGTAGTGCAGCAGGCAGTAGGCCAGCAGCGCCCTGCAGATGGTCTCCACGTCGGCCTCCTTCAGGGGGCGCTTGAAGCGGCCGTGAGCCAGGATGTCGCCCCACCGACCCCAGCTGAGGAGACGGGGGAGGGGTGCGCAGCGTTAGTGACCGACGGCGCCGACTTTCAGGCGAGAACGTGGGAATCTTTTATAATCGGCGCGGTGGAAATTTCCCTCCGAAGGGGATTAATGAACGTGCGGGAAACGGTGATTTCGCTGCAGTCTGACAGTCTGAAGCCACATGACCCCGATTCTTTCACCAGCACATAGACCCGTCCCAATCTTTTTTTATTTTTTAATATTCTTCTCCTGCAGGCGAGACGTGTATCGCACCCGGACCCTCCGGAGACCGAACGACCCCGAAAGCCTGACGCGGTGGTCTGGAAAAAAAAAAAAAAAAAAAAATTCTCCACCGCCGCTTCCCGATCTCCGCTGAACCGTGCGAAAACCAACCAGCGCCGCCGCCGCTGCGACCGATTTCAGAGAGAGCGGCGAGAGAGAGAGAGAGATGGCTGATGGGAAAAGACAACAGAGCGCCGGGCGGAGAGGACAGGCCCAGTCAGTGTGTGGTTTTTGCGCGTCCTACAGCCTCGGGCCACAAGGCTAGACTGTAACAATAACAACGCTGACATCTCACTAGCGCCACTGTTCTTCCTTGCTTGCACACACACACACACACACACACACACACACGCACAGTCACGCCAAGTCAGCCGTGAAAATGGACGGGCGCGGCGGATAATCGCGATCTGTGCTAAGTGTGTCAGTGCGCCTCTGCAGACTTTGAGCGCTGGTACGCACAAGGAGAGGCCTGACGCACTGCGCTGATTAGCAGTTGGATATCCATGTAGATTTTAATAAATGCAAATATTTGCATTGCGTGAAGAGAATTTGGAAGCGATTAGATTAAAAAAAAAGAATATATATATTAAAAAAAAAAAGACAGCTGCAGAAAAAGTGCAGGGTTCACGTTTATCTGCACGAGAGGATGCAAATTTGCGCCGCGCTCCCTCAGGTCACTGTGTGTGTGTGTGTGTGTGTGTGTGTGTGTGTGTGTGCTAACGCGAGCACGCCTGCCATATGTTAATGTATGTGTGTGCGCTTGATGCGGTTTACAGGCGGCGCTGATTATCGGGTTTGCGCGCCGACGGCCTCCAGAGGAAAGATTTCCGCCGACCGAAACGCGCGGGCGCGCATCTATTAACCGCCGCGCTCTTTCACACGTAAACGCCCGCATTAGCCGACTGATGAACGGCCGGCGGCGTGACCGCACATACGACGCGACCTAAACTGCGGTTTCTGCTCCTCCTTTTTTTTTTTTTTCCTACCGAACCACCTGCTTTATCCACGTCTGTTTCCACGACAACCCTGTAACGTCGGACCGCTGGATTTAGCTTAGCGTAAAGACCGGAAACGCAAAAAAACGGCTTAGCCTGGCTCCGTCCGAAGTTTAACTCCCTCCACCTGCTAGCATGATGCTCTGCTAGGTAGCTAACGAAGAGAGTCCCAGATGCAGGACTTAATCGTCGGTTTTTGAGCGGTGACTGACCCGTAGACCAGCAGGTTCTTCTCCACCCGGAAACACTCGGAGCGGGGGTACCCCTGGGCTTTCTCCTGGGGCCTCCGCGGTTTGGACGTGGGTTTGCTGGGCTCGTCGTCGTCGCTCTCCAGCTCCGAGAACTCCAGCATCTCCTCCTCCTTGACGCTGCTGTAGTGCCGCGTCTGCTTCCTCACCCTCGGCGTGTCGATCACCAGCGTGTTCTGCGGACAGACCCGGCAGGGGCGGTGAGTTCGGGATCTTTACCGAGAATCGCGTTTTTGTTTTTTTTTTTCCGACGACAGGCGGCCTGAAATCCGCCCACAACGATACGCAAAGCACGGCGTCTTCTAATTGGACGTCTGGCCCCATGTTTCGGTCCCGATCCTGAGAAAATTGCTGCCCAGCTCAAACGTAAACTGGCATTAATTATGCTGTCTAATGAATTACACTTTTGTTCGATTAATTAGATTTCTCCCCCCCCCCTTACAGTCCCATTAATATGTGCAAACAGGGCAGTAGTTAGTTCCACAATTATCACAGAGCGCCGCAGTCATTTCCATTTTCACATCACACAATAAGAAATCCCCGGGGAGCCGGCGCCGGCGCTCGAAGTGTGTCAGCGGAGGGATCCTCCGCGGGAGAGGCAGCACGAGAGACGACAACAAGAAAAAAAAAAGAAAAAAAAACACACAACACAAAACACGCAAATAAAGAGAAGGCGGGAGGGGAAGGGAAGAGCGGAGACGCTCGGCGTGCGCGTTTCCACGTGTGGTATCGCTGCACCCTCCCAGCATCTGTGCTTTAAGTGGAGCTAAGCAGCTTACGCACACACACACACACACACACACACACACACACACACACACAGGAGAGCAGGGAAACATGGGTAATTAAGGAGGAGAGGACATTCTCAACTGTCAATATTAATCTATCTCTCTCTCCTTCCCCCCCGTTCTGTCACCAATACCACCGCGTGCACCGGTGTGTGTGTGTGTGTGTGTGTGTGGTGCATCGTGGGTACTCGTGTTTCACGGCACGCATGCGCAGTGGCGGGCGCGTATTACCCGTCCGTTGATGGCGTCCAGGTCCAGCTCGGCCTTCTTGGCCCATTTCTGCCAGAAGTCCGGATCCTCCAGGGAGATGTCCGTTCGGTTACCCGTGGCGACGAAACTGGCCTGGAGGCGGAGACGTCCGGTCAGACGCACGTCACGTGTTTAACAACAAAAAGGTTGGAGATGAGGTTCTGACCTTGGCAAACGTGGAGCCCTTCCCCTCAGACTCGATGGTGATGGTGTGGGTTCGTCTCTGCAGGATCTGGTCGATGTCCTCCTCGCAGAACTTGGAGCCTTCGTCCTCCTCGTCCATCAGCGCTCCGTAGGCTCCCTTTCTCAGCAGGTCCTCGATCTCCTTCTTGGACAACTGCTGGACCTGGACCACGGAGGACAACGTCATTTACCTACCGCGACGGAAACACGCTGCGGCTCCAGAGGGACCAGATCCGGACGCGTGCGGCGATCGTTACCCCGCTGTTGGCGTTTTCCCGCCCGCTCATGCTCTGCAGCACGGCCTTGTCCAGCCCCAGCTTCAGACTGGCCTTGTCAAACATCTCCCTCTCGTAGCTGTTCCTGGTGATCAGGCGGTAGATCTTGACCGCCTTCGACTGGCCGATGCGGTGGCACCGGGCTTGGGCCTGGCAGCAGATTTGGGGCGTCAGAAGCTGCAGCAGTGCGACCAGAATCACAACACAAAGAAAAGAAAGCTGCAGGTGAAGCGGGTTCGCACCTGCAGGTCGTTCTGAGGGTTCCAGTCGGAGTCGAAGATGATGCAGGTGTCCGCCGCCGTCAGGTTGATGCCCAGTCCTCCGGCTCTCGTGCACAGCAGGAAGACGAACCGGTCCGAGTCCGGTCTGGAGAACCGGTCGATGGCCGCCTGCCGCAGGTTCCCGCGAACTCTTCCGTCTATCCGCTCGTAAGGATATCTGAACGCGGAAGAGAAGCACGTGCGTAAATTACCGCCATATTGACTACAGTAAAGATATATGAGATTAGAATTATTAGATTAGATCAGTATCAGCTAAAAACAAACCAGATCCTTTCCTTTGCGTACTTTTCCAACAAGAGCATTTCGCTGTATGCGTGACTGTAAATCAGACTAACTTCATTCAGCCGTGCAAAATATGCAGACATGCTAAGCTTGAATGCTAACACGTTAAAATATAACACTTAAGATCCAGTATTCTCACTCCGTCACTTCCTGGTGTCAGATACATACTGAACATATTGTGCATATCTACATGTTTCACATTTATTTCTAGTATTCTGGGCATTTCTAGCACAGAAAATAAATGTTTAAGGAGGAATAAAGTCGTATTTATCTTATTTTTGCAGCTTGAACGTGCACCCTTGTGTTATTCCCTTGACTCGAGCCGTCTCCACCTCTTACCTTCTCTGGATGAGGTAGTCCTCCAGGATGTCCAGGCAGCGGACCATCTGACTGAACACCAGGACCCGGTGTCCGCCGGCCTTCAGCTTGGGCAGCAGCTTGTCGATGAGCACCAGCTTGCCCGCGGCCTGTATCATGGCCTGGAGAGCCATGTCCGGCATGTCCGTCCCACCTCCGTGGGCGTCCCTGAACTCCTCCGCGATCTTCTCTTCCGCTCCTTGACGACAGAAAAACGTTTTTTTTTCATGAAAATCGTCGCGACGGATTGTATCTTTCTGTATCTGTCGGTTTCCGTGCATACCAGTAATGAGGTAGGGGTGGTTGCAGCATTTCCTCAGCTCCATCATCGTGTTGAGCAGGTTGGGGACACTGGCTCCTCCACCGCCGCCTCCCCCTGCTCCTCCTTTGGACAGGAAGGAGAAGTTCTTCTCCAGAATGGCCCGGTAGTATTTCTTCTGGATGTTGGTGAGCTCCACCTGAAGCCGACAACAACAACAGCCAATTAATTCTTTTTTTTTGTTTTTGTTTTTTTAAATTTCCTGAGACGCGGCCATCTTGAAGATCTCATTCCTACCTCGATGATGGTCTCCTCCTTGGGGGCCAGGTTCTTCTCCACGTCCTCCTTCAGTCTTCTCAACATCATAGGCTTCAGAATGCCTTGCAGTTTCTGAACCTGAAGCGCGCACAGAAGCCGCGTTAACGCTTCACCGCGACGGCAAATCGGGGGAACCGAGCGACGTTTACCGACTTACCTGTTCTTCAGTCTTCAGGTCTCCAAATTCAGTCATGAACGTCTGTTCCGACGGGAATCTCTCGGGCTCCAGGAAGTTCAGCAAGCTGAAGAGCTCCTCCACGGTGTTCTGGAGGGGAGTTCCTGTCAACAGAACCTTGTGCTCCTGGAGGAGAAAGCGGAGACAGGAAAGACACATTTAGAGTTGCTAAAATTAAAAAGCAGGATGTCTTCAGGATTTTAAACCGCCGGAGGAGATTCTATCATCCGTGTCCAACTTCAAACTAAGTTCTCTCGAGTTTCGGCGACAACTTTGTGTGTGACGCATATTTTATTCATAACAACTTGTAGCGAGGAAAAGAAAAAGAACCCCCCCACACACACACACACACGCACCATGTCCATCATTTTGAGTCCTTCCAGTAGTTTGCAGTTTCGGTTTTTGAGGCGGTGGGCTTCGTCGATGACCACGCAGCGCCACGGGATGCTGCGCAGCTCCGGACAGTCGGCCAGGATCATCTCGAATGTGGTTATCACCGCGTGAAACCGATACACTCCCTTTATTATCTTACCCTGGAGGGAGGGAGGGAAAGAGGAAACGCATGAAGGTCAATAAGAATGATGTGAAACGTCTTTGTTCCCGACTCCTGCGTTATCTTCCCCCGTGGATCTGGGAGGGAAAAACGTTTTCACTTTTAGATCGAAAGTTAGCGCAGGGCGCAGCGACCCCCATACGTTTGCGCGGTAAGGCCGAGATAAGCTCCGACCTGGAGGCTCGACATGAAGAGGGACGGTAACGGCGCCGATTTGTTTGCTTCCTGTTTCCAAACCACATCAAACGCTCGATTAAAACTCCTCCTCGTGTTATCAAAACCTTCAAAGCGTAAACTGTGAGCTGCAGCCGAACAGGCCAGGCAGAACCAGAGAGTCTCCTGTATCTGCTGTAGTGAAGCAGACAGGCTGGGAGAAAAAAAAAAAAAAAAAAAAAAAAGTCCCTGCATCGTGACCTTGAGGTCCGCCTCAGCCTGGATTAGGAACGAGCAGCTCGCGAGGACGCCGATACTACAGCTTATTTTCCTCACAGGCTCAGTGTGGCAAAGGTCGCCCGCGGAGACGTTAGCGACATTGTTCGGCGAGAGCTTACGCCGCCCGGCTTACAGCTCGAGGACGGTACAGGGGTTAAGCGGCTGAGGAGCGGGGTCCATCCCCGACGGAAGCGACCGTCTCGGACATAATCCTCACCGGAGTCGGTTTCCCGTACGGGGGAGGCGAGGGAGAACCAACACTCTGCTCGGCTCCTCGCCTACTTCCTGTTTACATTTTGTCGATTTTTTCATTTCTCAAGAACAGAGAGCTAACCGGTCTCAGTCTGCGTACCTGTGCTTCTCTGTAGTACATCTCGTAGGCCTGGATGGTCTTGCGGCTGGCCTGGCTGCCGTGGTAGACCACCGCGTTGAGCTCGGTCCAGGTCCTGAACTCCCGCTCCCAGTTGGGGATGGTGGAGAGCGGCGCGATGACCAGGAACGGGCCCTCGATGCCCTTAACGTACATCTCGTAGAGGAACGTGATGGACTGGATGGTCTTCCCCAAGCCCATCTCATCCGCCAAGATACAGTTACGTCTGCGGGAAGGTGGAGGAGGGGGGGTGGGGTGAGAGGCCAAGACCATCTGCAGTTTGCATTATCCCGGCGTCGCTAATCTCCACGACTTTTACAAAGCGCTTCTGCGATCTACGAGACTTTCCCCCCCCCGGCTTGGTTTATTAATGCTGCTTTCCACTCCGCTGATCTAATGTCAAAAACGTGTGAGACGGCTCGGAAACTTCTCGGTGCTAGAAAAGCCGGACCCGGACAGATTTTGATTTACTGTCTCGGTCCTGCGACGCACCTTTTTCCACCACATTCCAGAAAATGTACGACTTCCCTCAGGCGGGAAAGCCGACAAACAAACAACAACACGCACTCAGACTTCAGCTGAACGGCGGCGGGGGGTCACGGGACGTCCAGCGACAGCACCGACGGGTGACTTACGAGTTGTACCAGTTGAAGGTGAGCCAGTTGAGGCCTTCCAGCTGGTATTCCCTGAGTGTGTTGCCATTCCTGTATTCTCTGGAGCCCTCCAGCTTTTTCCAGTCGGCTGCAGGAGGCCGATCCTGAGAGAGGAGGGATTCGGGGGTTAAAGCAGCATCTGCAGCCGAGATGGCCGATCACTCGAGACAAAAAAAAGTTCTAAATATCTGTGGTTCAGTTAAAAAAAAAAAAACAATTCACAAGTTGAATTTCTGACCAATGACCAAATTAGGATTCATCCTCAGGAGAGTATGAATGCCGTGGATATTTTTTTTTTCTTCCTGCAGCGCAGCTAAAAATACAAACGCAGCACGATGGCGCATTTCCACGGCGGCCCTTAAGGAGAAACAGTAGGCAGCAGTTAAATCGACGGACGGAGGCAAAGGAGGGAGCGACCGCAGCCAGTCAGCTGCTTCTGTTCAGCATTAAACACACTGTTAGCGGTTTGGACCGGGCCGCAGGAGCAGGGCGTGTGTGTGTGTGTGTGTGTGTGTGTGTGTGTGTGAGAGAGTGAGTGTGTAAGACCACAAGAACGTGGCCCCGCCGAGAGCTTTAAGGGAGCTGTAAATCTGCGAGAGGAAGGAGCGGGCAGCCCGCCAACGCACACACACACACACACACACACACACAGGCCTACTGGGAGGAGGCCGGGACACAGATAACACCCAAAGAGCATCCATCCTGGGAGACACACACACACACACACACACACACACACACGCCACTCACCACTCTCTTAGTGTTGGGTGTGCGCGCCGCGATGCGGTCGTATTCCTCGATCTTGGACTGGTCGATGTCGGCCTTCAGCTCCCAGGTGGAGTCCTCGTACGGCAGGCTGCACCACTTCACCAGATACAAGGTCACCGTCTGCAACGGGTGGGGGTGGAGGGTGGGGGGAGACACACACGGGTGAGCGCGGCGGACCGAGGGAGAGGAGCGACCGAACGAGGGGAGGGGAGATGGAGGCACCTCTCCGTTTTCGTCCGTGCTCTCCGAAACGTCCAGGACGCGGTCCACCTCCACGTAGTCCGGATTAAACGGCTCGTCGTCCATCTGGAGAGAAGGCAAGCAAAGTTTAATCTGGGGTGGTGCTGGGGGACGGGGGGGCAACATGTGTTGGGGTGAGGTCAGATGATTTCATGACTGACGGAGGCTTTAACTGTGGTCTGAACTTCATCCAGAACTTTTTCCATGCGGTATTTGATCAGTTAATACTTTAATACTTTAATGGAATAACCCGAGTGGTTTGTGTAAAAGCTCTATTACGACACAATCCAACGGGCTGATTTTTCTTGTTCTGACCCGCGGATCTACAACGGCTCCATCTGCGCTGAATAATCCATAATTGCCGCCGAAAGAACTTTGGATCGCAGTCGGGGAAAAAATCGGAGCTTTTTCGAATTTACAGTTAAAATCTCCCGCGCTGCACGGAGCAAGCGCGAGTGAAGCCGAGCCGTCCGGTCCGGGGGCCTCACCTCCGTTATGAAGTTGTTGAGCTGCTGCTTGGCCCTGAACCTCTTGACCTTCTGGTGTATCCTCTTGTCCTTCTCCAGCTCCTCCAGGTCCGCCCAGCGACAGTGGAGGTACGAACTGAGACACGAAGGAAAACACACAATCAGGAAATGCTGGGAGTTCAGAGCCGGAGGGAGCGGGGGCACAAAACCATCATCAAATCAGATATTATTTTTTTTTGCAGGCTTCTGCAGCGTTGCCAGGTGTCGGGCGGCGGGTGTTTGGAAGCCTGACGAGCTAATTCGTTAGCCCAGTTTAACCTGGAGGGAGGGGAGGGCGGCGTTAACGGGTCCCGCCGCCACAGAGGAAGTAAACGCACAACGATCGAGTTCGAAGCGTCGCTACCGCCGAGATAGACGAGGGGGAGAAAACCTGTCGGACGCCACAGACGACGGGCTCAAAAAGACAAAAGACTGTTGTTACGCCATCAGGAGGCAACGGGATACGAAGATCAAATCACCTCTCGCCCGCGAGCGCATTTCTTTCGCTTCTCTACCGGCTGCATCACCGAATAAAAGCAACTTCGGGACGCAAGAGCGAGTCTGCAGCAAAAATAAATCGGTTGTTAAACGGGTCATCCGGCGCTGAAAAGGAGCTTGTCACGCTTACGGACATGAAGTGATGAAAATAGGTTCGTCAGAAGAGAGGGGGAGGCCTGCAGTGAGAGATGAAATAAAAAATAATAATAGTAAAATAAAATAAAACTGGTGTTACTCACAAGCCCTTGAACTTGACATAGAACTCCTCCACCTCCACTTCCTCCCCCGACTCCAGCTGAAGAGAGAGGAAAAAAAAAAAGGTTAATAAACGGCGAGAGAGCAGAAGTGGCTCATCATTGTTACATGACACGTGGTTGAACTGGTGAAGTGTGTGTGTGTGTGTGTGTGTGTGTGTGTGTGTGTGTGTGTGTGTGTGTGTCCCTGCATACCAGTCATACCAGAGAAAATATCGATTGATTCACGTCTTGTCTTTTGTGCGACTATTTGCACCGAACAAAAGGTCAAAAGTGTGTGTGTGTGTGTAAAAATACATTTAAAAATATGTGACTGACAGCAAACTTAAAGACAGAAGTGTGTGTGTGTGCGTCTAACTGTGTGACTCAAGTATTTGTTGCTCGTTTCCATGCGTACAGTGTGTGTGTGTGTGAGAAATGGGGGAAATACCAAAACAGTAGCTCTTTAAAGCGCAGCCTTCCACTTCCATTCACCATGACTACAGTAACACACACACACACACACCATGCTACTACTACTGTAATGCCATGAATCATCAATCACATGCACACACACACACACACACACACACACACACCGCCCGAGGAAATGCTAGCTTGGCGTCTGGTGCAGCTAGCGATGTGGTTTTGGCCGGGTGCCAGGCCCAGGGTCAACTCTGAATGGAGCTGTGAGAATATGCGTGCACGTGTGTGTGTGTGTGTGTGTGTGTGTGTGTGTGTGTGTGTGTGTGTGTGTGTGTGTGTGTGTGTGTGTGTGTGTGGGGGGGGGGGGACCCATTGGCAGCTGGCTAGCAAAGGAAAGTTGGCTGGCGACTTTGTGTGCATGCATGTGTTGGCTCAGGGACGAGCTTTCTTTAGACGAGCCATCTAAAACAAAGCCGGGTATTCTAACACACACACACACACACACACACACACACACACACACACACACAACCTCTTACACACTGCCAAGCTCCAAGCCCTGAAATACAAGACCTCTTGTCTCCGCTTACCAATTGAATGCATGCTCTCCGAGCTCCGCGTGTGTGTGTGTGTGTGCGTTGTGCCTTTGTGTGTCTGTCTGTGAGAGTGCGTAATCTGCTTCGGCCAGCTGTGGAGCGGCTAATCAGATGACGTAAACCATGACTCGGGCCAGGGCGTGTGCGTTGTGTTGTTTGTGCGTCCATCTCACCTGTTTCTTGGAGGTGCGCAGGCCCATGATCTTCTCCACGATGGGCCCCTCGGCTTCCGCCACATCCTGGGAAACACAAAACACACACACACACAGGCCGTGATGAGAGCGCCGCCGCTTCACCCGACCCGACGCCGGTTTTCCCACGTTTAGGCGGCGCTTTGAAACTCCTCGAGCCGTACCTGCTGCTGGGATGCCGACGACGGGGACTTCGGCGTCGGCGAGTCGTCGCCGCTGTCGTCGTCTTCGGAAATCCGGAACTCCAGATCCTCGGTGTACCGCTTCCTCTTCACCTGGCGGCTGGAGCGACGCTTCTGAAACACACACACACACACACATTTTAACAAATTGTCAAAAAAAGACATAAATGATAAACATACGCATTGGGTTGTGACAGACTGACAACAAAAAAAAAACACCGGGGCGTCCCGTACCTGCACGCCGTCATCGTCCTCCTCCTCTGGGGGCGATGGAGGCGGAGTCTTCACCTCCACGTCGTCGCTGACCGACACCTCCCTCTTCCTCTTGGAGTCCTTCTTCGCCCCGGCCTCCGACTCCACCTTCTTACTGCTGCGAGGAAAGAGAGGACGGGATAAAAATAAACGATGCAAGTCAGCACGGAAATAAAATAAACATCACAAGACTGTCTTTTGCAGAGTCCATCATGTCTATGTATGTGCGCGCGTGTGTGTGCGTGTGTGGGGTGGGTGTGTTTGTGTGTTTGTGTGCGCGTGCCTGTCTGTCCCAGGGTGGTCGCCATGTTTGATTTACCCATTTAGAAATCATTAGTGTGCCTCGGGCTCTGGCACACAGGGGGTTAATATGATGAAAGACTGCGAGGAGGCGGGGGGGGGGCAAGGTAGTGAGATAGAGAGATACAGGGAGGAGGAGCGAGGGGGGGGGCATGGAGAGAGAGAGAGAGACACACACACACACACACACACACACACGGAGACAGGCAGAGAGAGAGAGAGAGGCCCCAGAGAGGAGGAGGAGGAGGAGGGAGGAGGTGGGAGGAGGAGGAGGGGAGGGCGGGGGTGAGAGGCCCCCCAGGCCTCCTCTAATCTCTGGCATGGAAAGAAAGAGGAGCTGGCTCTATCTGAGTAGCGTGTGTGTGTGTGTGTGTGTGTGTGTGTGTACACAGCATGCAGGAAGGTGAGAGGACACACAACGCCCCTCCTCTGACTCACACACACACACACACTTTCTCGCCATGACTGGTCAGAAAATACACGGCCGGCGCACAGTCGGGGGTGGAGGTTTTGGACTCCGCGGCAGCCCGATCCGGTTTTGAAAGCAGACTCTGTGAATCCAGATCCGTCCGAATCCACCGGTAAAAAGCGACTGAGGTTTGTCGTCGTTTGCGAGAATCCGATCCTGTGAAACTTTGACCTGTGTGTGTGTGTGTGTGTGTCAGTGGAAAAGTGTAGCGTACGAGCTTTTGCTGTCCGTATTTTTGCACTGTTAAAAAAAAAATGGATGTAGCTTCCTGGTTTAAAAAAGAAAAAAGTGTTAAACCCGTCTTCTACTGAACGACCAGCAGGGGGCGACTCCACTGGTCGGTTTGTATAGAAGTCAATGATAAAAATGGCAGGCAGTCACGTCCAGTTTAAAAAAAAAAAAAAAAAAAGCAAGATGGCTGCGGACGAATCGCCAAACTCGAAGCTTCACAAACCAAACAGGTACATCACAGAAGCCGCGTTCTCATCCGTGTATTTGTGTGCTAACGCCCGTTAGCGACGGCTGCTAATTTGTCGAAGGTTCTGCTTTTCCTTCCACCATTCCTGGCCTCACATTCGCCGCGGATCCTCGAGAGGTTCGCTGACTTCTTACCTCCACGTCGACCTTTCACCTTTCTGCCACGACAGATACGAAATGCCCCAATTTTTCGCCCCAAAAGCCCCAGCGTGCCACGCGACCCAGTCACTTCCTGCAGGACACCGGCTCGCTCCGCGCATCGACCAAACAACACTGAGGCTGTGCGTTTGTTTATTTTGGTATTTTTTTGTTGGTTCGCCAGGAAACGAAATTAGCAAACGTCGGATATCAAGAGTTTCGCAGGAGCTTCGGCTCCGCCTATTTCCTGGAAGCAGATCCACAATAAACGTGTTGTTTGCTTCACGAAAATGTTTGTTTGTTTGTTTTATTTAAAGGCCGACGTGCATTTCACTCATTTACTTTTTCCTCCGCTAACAGTTGTGTGTGTTGCCTTTACCCCCCCCCCCTCTCTCTCTCACTCTGTGTCTATGTCACTCATCCTCTCCCCCTGCTCGGCGCCTCGCTCCCTTCTCTCCTCCCTCCTCTCGCTCGCCCCCTCCGCGTCCCTGGGGCCCTTCTCCTTTCATCCTCACGCCAAGAGCAATCACGATCTCCGTGGTAACGGCTGGTCATGTGACCTGCACCTGTTCCTCTGGCTGGTCGCCACACGCTGGAGCCATCTGGCCACACGCACGCGCACAAACACACACACACACACACACACACACTTCTCCACTTGGCTGCCTCCTGCCCTCTCTTCCTCCTGGCTTCTTCGCGGCCTCTCTCTCTCTCTCCTCTATCGCTCTATCGCTCTCCAACCCCTTTGTGCTCGCTCCATCTCTTCACTCGTTTTTCTTCCAACTCTCCAACAATCCCCCCCTCCCCACTTCAGTCGCCTCCGAGCATCCCCGGCCTTGCGTTTTTTTTGTAAAACAAACTGTGTTAAGTCGACTTAAAGCTGCTCTCATCGTCGGCGCTCGAACCGACGCTCCCTCGGGTCTCCGGCTAAAAAAAAAAAAAAGTCTAAATGTCGATGTCGCATTGTTTCCTTCGGCTCTCGCCGCCGACTTCGGTCGGGTCCGAGAGCAGCTGGCGGGGGCCGGTTTGTGTCGCTGACTCACGCTGCTTTTTACAGGAAATGGGAACAAACCAGGCGCTGGAGGCGGGAGGCCCCAAAATGAGCGCGGAGGAGCTCAGCTAATGCTAACCCAGCTACTAATGCTAATGCTAACCCTCGATGCGACTTGCGCTGCTGCGATTTAGCGAAGGCCTGGAGAAACCTGGAGAGTCCACAAGGTACGTGACACCACTTTTAGCTAATACGTCTCACCTGTACTTCATCGTAGGCCATTTTGGAAGAACAGCCACTGCGTCAGCGAATTTATCTCCTCACTGACGTGTAAACGTCAAGTTTTTCTTTATTGGGTCTTAAACTAAAACTTGTTTCTCTCAAAAAATAAGTTTGAAAAGTCAAAACAGGAAGTGAGGTGACGTCATCGCACACAGCTAGAAAACCCTGAGAGAAAACCTGCCCCCACGACATCTGAAGGTAAATCGACGCTGACATCACACATCTCCCCCTCCAGGTGTGCACAAGCTCCACCCACTCCCTCATTCACTGTCAGGCTTATTGCATTGCATTCACACATGCTGGACAGCTGCGGTGCGCCGTGTGTGTGTGAGTGTGAGTGTGTGTGTGTGTGTGTGTGTGTGTGTGTGTGTGTGTGTGTGTGTGTGTGTGTGAAAGATGAGCTGAGATGCTCCCGTCAGATTGTGACGTGTGTGTGTGTGTGTTTGTGTGTGTGTGTGTGTGTGGGGGGGGGGGGTGTAAAGGAAAAGACAGGAAGCAGAAGAGTGAAATATGGGGGAGGAAAGAGACAAACTGAGGAGAAAGCCAAAAAAAGGGGGGGAGGGGGAGGGACACCTGCTGCCATGATGAGTCATATCTCTGAACACACACACACACACACACACACACACACACACACACACACACACGGCTTCTTGTGTGCGATCGGAAAAGTGCTGCATTCGCACACGCGTGCAGGTACACACAGCGAGCATGCACGTCTGTGTGTGTACTGCAAACACAAAACACCCCCCCACACACACACACACACACACACACACACACACAGGGGGAAGGGCGTGGCTGCTCAAGTTATTTATAGACGTACTTCCTCTGAGAGAGGCAGAGCGAGAGAGCGAGCAAGGTCAGAGGAGAGGAGCGTCAGACCTGCAGCTTCCTGGACGGAAGAGGCCGACTCATCCCAGATCTGCCGGCCGGGATCGCGGCGCCGGTGGCACCTGGATCTCACGCTGCTGCGCGAGCATCAAAACCAGTTATAAACGATCGATACGTCTTATAAAAGCACGCGAGGTCATTTCCGCCGGGGACGCACCGATACCAAAACCGCCGTCGGCCCGATACCGTGCGCAGGTGGGACCGCGGGCGACACGGATGCACAGATACGTGGACACGACGTTCCCACACGCTGTCGGACACGAGTACTTGTACTCGGTGGCATCAGTGCGTCGTCAATTGGATCAACTGCACGGCGAGAAAAAAAAAAGAGAACCGACCCGCTCCGAAGGGTTAACAGCACATCATCCACGTGAGCCCAATTAAAAGGGCGGCCCGCTCTGCGGCGCCTTGTTTTGTTCACGCAGCGATGCAAATACACGGCGCAGCAAAATATATATACACATATACACACACACACACACACACACACACACACACACACACACTGCAGCGTGGTACAGGCCACATGAAAAAAAACCTCTTCAGCTTTTGGGGTTTATTTCTCCACCCACTGGTGGAAATCTTGTATAACCCCCCCAAAAAAATGCAGTGGAACATATGGAACCCCCCCCCCCACAGATGTTTTTTCTCTTTTGAAGCTTTTAATGTTTTTAAGATTTGAGTATTTTAATAAAAGACAGTTAGAATTCATCAGATTTGGGAATGAAGTCTGAAAACCAACGGTAAAAACTGAAGGGGACTCACACACACACACACACACACACACACTTCTGTAAATCACACAAAGTTTTCCCACGGCGGGGCAAGCGGTTGACTTTCCCCATCAGCCTTTCGGCTCTTCACGAGAGCCACGCCAAACTTCATTCAAAAAGAAAGACGGCAATTTAAGTTCAAAAGGAAAACCTCACGCCGCCGTCCCGAATCAGAAAGACAGACGGGATGTGTGTGTGTGTGTGTGTGTGTGTGTGTGTGGTGGGGTGGGGTGGAGGGGTTGTGGTGTGGCGGGGAAGGAAAAGATGAAAGGATGAACTCCTCCTCGGCAGGAAGAGGTGGGATTGCAGGGAGGAGGAGGAGGAGGAGGAGGAAGAAGAAGAGAAAAGAGAAAGATAGTTGGGTGATTGCGGCGGTCCACCATTTTAGAGGAGCAGTGAATGGCCGGCAGCCATTATTATGCTAAATTAACCTGGGAGCTGCGGGCCGCCACTCAAGATGGAGGAAGGCCTGACAACAGATAAGAGCTGGTAGTTTACACACACACACACACACACACACACACACACACACACACACAGGGGCTAAGAATGAATTTCCCCACCCCCACATTTCCTCTGCCCACTCTCTCTCTCTCTCTCTCTCTCACACACACACACAACACATGCGCACACACACAGACACACACTTGTGGCTGTGGAGTGGTCAGCAGCATGGCCTTCATTATCATTAGACGCCATTTTCTGCCACCGAGATTACTAACGACTCCTCCTCCAACACACGCATGCACACAAACACAAAGGGGCCCGCCCCCCTCCACACACACACACACACACACACACAGAGTCACTCCAGGTCTCCCACGTTCCCCACCCCCGACACTGGCCGATGAATGCGTATGCGCACGCACAAACACACACACACACACACACCTCCCCCAGCGCTGACCCCTGCCTGCTGCTTTGGCCCTCCCTCTTCCTTGGGATAAAAAGAGGGGGGGGGCAGGACAGGGAGGGAGGAGGGTGGGGGATGGGGGGTCGGTGGGGTGGGGTGGGTGGAGGGGGGTCCTGACACATTCCTCAGTCTGATCAAATTTCCACCTACACAATGAAACCACCTCTGACTCCATCTCACGCACACGCACACACACACACACACGCTCGTGAACTGTGAAATCATTCAAATCCGAGCAGACTACAAGTTCGGGGAAAAAAAAAAAAAAAACGGGAATGGGACAAAAAAAAAAAATCCAGAAAAAGGCCGGAGCGCTCGCTGTCGACGCCGCCGAGATCAACAGGCGCCGACGGGCGTCGGTTTTTCATCCGACATCCACGAAGTTTTCTCAGTTTCCAGCGTCGTCCTGCGGGGAGCGCTCTGCTCATTGGTCGGACGCGTCGGAGGGGGCGGGGAAAACACAGGAAGGAGGCGCCTGGTTCCGCGCTTCGTTCTCCAGCTAGCCGCTAGCTACGGCCGGAGCTAAGGTGGGACGGCGTTCCCGCCATAAGCAAACCGCTCCGGTGCTCATTTGGGAATCGGAGGAAGCGCAGCGACAGCGCTCGCACCTGGCCGAAGGAATCGCAGGTGTGGGAACGCCCACGCAGACGTACACCGCTAACACAAGCCCGGCGTGGTGTCGCCACCAGCTTCTCCGTCAGGACGGCGATCACGTCTGGCGACGTGGGAATATCTGCCGACATTCCAGAGGATGTACTGGATGTAAACAACAATGGATCGCCAACGTGAGGAAATAACACAAGGAGACGGAGAACCGGAGCGCTGTCGGACCCTCACTACCTCCGCCGACCGTACGACACCCCCCGACCACGAGCGGCAAATCCCACCCCCCCCCCCAAAACAAAAACAAAACATTGGATCGCTGCCTCGCTCCCAGTTCCGGATGTTTACTGAGCGTTCCGACCGCACCGCTTTAACTCCTCATAACAAAACACAGACCGAATCCATCAAGGAGGCATCCCGATCCGTCAGGTCCGGGTCCGCTTCCGACCGGAAAGAATCCGGCGCGGCCTGCGACCCGACTGAGGAACGCTCCGACACCAATTCTCTGGAATTCTGCGACTTTCCGGCCGAACCTGCGGAACGGAGCCGACAGCGGCTTTAACCCTGTTGATCAGTAACTGCAGGTGATCGATCCTCAGGTTCCCTCGGCCGGGTGGTCCACACGTTTAACACACACACACACACACACACACAGCTCAGCTCACAGGTTGTGACCCCTTCAGTTCCCCATGGTTGCCCACATGTATCTCGTATCTCAGCGTGTGTGTGTGTCTGTGTGTGTGTGTGTGTTTGTGTATAAACCTGTTTTTTATGTCGCACCAGAAGAAGAAACACACACACACACACACACACACACCTCAGGCTGTTTCACCCGTCACCTCGGCTACTTTCGGCGGCGGCGTGTGCGAGGAACCAAAGACATCGCACAAACCGAGCGTCCCGAACGCACACTTCACTGGAAGTGGCCTCACACACAGACACACAACCCTCCGTCAGCTCCTACCTGGTTTTCTTGGGGGTCTTGGTCTTGGGGGCGGAGCTCTTGGCTTTCTTCTCCTTGGGCTCTTTGGGGGTCTTGGGCGTTTTAGGCGTCTTGGGGGTCTTGGGCTCTTTGGGCTCCTTGCCCTCCGCCTTCTCCTTTGGTTTCTTTTTCCGCTTCTTCTTCTCCTCCGCCGACAGCGACCCTCCCTCCGCCGCTCCGGTCACCTGTTCGCCCGCGTCACTTCCTGATCTGGGGAATTCTGACTCCGGGTCTTCCTCCGCTCCTCCTCCTCCTCTCGCCTTCTTCGCTCCCTCTTCCTCCTCGCCGTCCGCTGCTTTAGCTTTCTTCTTCTTCTTCTTTTTTGGCTTGGTCTCCTGGTTGCTGGGCTGCTCTGTGCTGATAGGCTGGCTGGGCACAGCAGCGCCGGCCGTCGGCCTTTCGGGAACCATCACCGAGGCGTCGCCTGATGGGTCCGCTGGGGAATGCTGGGAAGAGAGGAAGAGGAAGGTCGTCAATAAAGCTGAGCGATAAGTTCAATATAAAAAAAAAAAAAAAAAAGGTGAGAGCAGGTGTTTCAAGCGCGTTTGATCAGACGCGACTCATCTCCATTTCGGGAATAATTGGTTCATTGATCACGAAACGAGACAAATTTGAGGGTAAAAACACGGGCGGTCGCCCGTCTGGCTTCGTCAAGCTTCTCAAATGTGAGAACTTCCTTTTTAAGTTTGATCGTGATGAAGGTTGACGTTCGATCAGACAAGAATAAGGAGGTTCTCATTTATTGATTGATCGATTTAAAAGAAAAATAAACCTAAATGACAGTGAAATATCATTAACTGGAGGAAACCCAAAGAGATTCAGCCTCCTGTCAGGAGGTTTAAACCGGAGGAGGAATTTTTTCGCTGGAAATAACGCCTTAAAGAAGGAATCAATAATCAGAGTCAGTGCTGATCGATCGATCGTCTGAATCAAATGAAACGGGGATTAGACCGTCGGCTCGTGTTTTCCTTCAGCTTCACTTCCTGCAGGTGGAATTGCTCAGTAATGGCGGAACGACATCCACCCATCCATCCATCCATCCATCCATCCTCCCCCCTCCTCCTCTTCAGGACTCCCTGTTGCTACGGTTTCCTCCCCCCCTCCCTCTCTCCCTCCCTCCCTCCCCCCAGCAGAGCTAACCTCGGTAAACAAACCGGCTGACACCTCATTTTTCCACCCCCCCGCTCTCCTGTAGACTAAATCCTCTCTCCTTCCTCCTCCTCCTCCTCCTCCTCATTGCTCCCAAGTAAGCTCTCTGTGACAGGAAACTGGTTACCAGCTGTTGGGAGGCTCTCCAGCTGCCTCTCCTCCCTTTCTCCCCTTTCCTCTCCCCTCTCCTCTCTCTCCCTCCCTCCCCCCCTTCTCTCTCCAGCTGCTCAGGGTCCCAGCAGCAGATGGGAAATCAGGCATCATGACACGAATAAATTATCTCCATACTTCAAACAGGCACCGGCGAGGGAGCGTGTGCGCACGCATCGCCGTACCAGAGCCGCGCCTTTAAGAGCGCGCTTGTGTGTGTGTGTGTGTGTGTGTGTGTGTGTGTGTATATAGGCGAGGCGTGCGTGAGCATCAGCAAGTTTACAACAAAATGCTACGGCAGCAGCTCCCCTCTGTGTAAAACACACACACACACACACACACATACAGAGCGTGGAAAGAGTCGAGGCGCTGTAACTGAGCGTCCACTTCCATCAGGAGAATGCTAATGCACACACACACACACACACACACACGCCAAACAACCGCAAGGTCACACATCACACAAACACCTGCTGACGCGCACGTAAACTGAGCCATTTAGACGCGCGGGCGGAGGGTGGAGGTGCAGCTCGGGTGGTGGTGGTGGTGGTGGGGGGTGGCAGACAATCGGAGAGACAGATGAGGGGGAACGCGGCGCTCGGCCGTAAATCTGTCCGCACGCCAAGCTTCCCGCACAATCAATCACGCGGACGGCAACGGAGAGACACACGCGGTGTTTACACAATCGCGTGCTCGACTCCGGCGTCGGGGGTTCGGTCGTCCGCGGGGCCGGTTTGAACGCCGCCGCCGCCCGCTTCCGAGAACAGCCGGTAGAAATGAATAAACCCGATAACGCTGGCGCGGCGCCGGGGGGGGGACGAAGGGTGTCGGGTTTCATCTCCGTCAGGGAGGACGGAGGAGGATGAAGGTGGAGCTGAGGGAGAGCGGGACGCGGGGTTAAATGTGTCGGGCAGAAACACTCAAGACTCCCCCGAGGACGGAGTGAAAGGAAATCCTTCGCAGCTCCTCCTCCCCTCGCTCCGTCCATCCGTCAGCCACCCCCCCCCCCCCCCCCACCGCGACCGCCAGGTCGCACACGCCGGAAAGGCGCAGGTGGAGAGGACGCCAGGTGAGGCCGAACGAGCGCGACCTATCTCGCCGAGCAGGAGTCGAACGCTTCGCGCCGCCACGCCGACGTCCCCCCATCCGTGAAATCCTCTTTTTTTTTTTTTTTTTTTTTGGTCGATGCATTTTGTCGCATCACAACCGCCCTCGCTTTGGTCTGTGTGTGTCTGTGTGTGTGTGTTTTTCCCAACACACTGCACCGAGCTGGAGACCAAACGCCGCGAGTCCAATGTGTCTCAACAAATCCCGGATTCGGTTTCATTCGGACCCATATCGACGCACAACAAACACGAGAAAACCACCGTGGCTCATTTACGTAACCAACGGTAGAATTTCTTTAATCTATTTTCAGTTTTTAATTCCAATATTTACTTTTAAAAAAGTAAATTTTACTTTGTCGCTTCAACCTAAGGCCCTCTAACAGTCTACGAGCCATAGAGCGACGGCGACCCGTTCTCTAACGTCGTTTCGAGCGTGCGGATGATGCAACGCTCGCAGAGAACCCGAAAAAAAATTTCCAGCGACACGGTCGAAGACGCACAGCGAGCGCACGCAGCAGGAAACGCTTCCTCCCCGTTCAGAACCGCGGCCGTCTCCGCTCCCGGGGGCAGGCGAGGCGGCGTTTCAAAAAAAAAAACAAAAAAAAGAAACAGCGCTCTGGTTTTCACACGCTGCGCCGACAACGTGCTGATCCGCTTGCCGGGCCACCCGTGGGTGAATTTTCACCTCATTTGCTACGGGCCATCCTGAGAGGACGAAAGTTGCGTCTGCGTTTTTAAACTTAAAAACTGTGCGACGACAGAGAGAGGCGGATAAAAAAACAAAAATTAAAAAGAAGTTGCACGAGTGTGAAACGAGCGACAAGCGCCGGAGTTCACACAAACGAAGAGGAGGAGGAGGAGGAGGAGGAGGAGGAGGCGGCGGAGGCGTGGGGGGTGGGGGAGCGTGTCCTCGTAGCCGCAGAGCCCCGGCGACGAGAGATGGATGGCACGGCAGCTCGCTGACAGCGCGTACGGGCGGGGGAGGGGCGAGAGACGACGGGCGGCGCGTTATATGTCAGCCAGAGTGCTGCACGCAACGCAGCCCGCACGCGTGTGTGTGTGTGTGTGTGTGTGTGTGTGTGTGCACGCGCGAGATGTGGAATAAAGGTCACAGCGCAGCGCTCTGCCAGAGCGGTGACCTTGAGCTGCTGACGAAAGCACACACACACGTGTGTGTGTGTGTGCGTGTGTGTGTTCGTGTGTAATAACCATGCTTAGTGAACAGATGGAGCTTAGAGTACCAGACATACAGTCATCATGACTGACTGGCCAGCTTGGGGTGTGTGTGTGTGTGTGTGTGTGTGTGTGTCTTTCTAACAAGTGCATCATGAGGCTCAGAGAGAGCTCCCTTCCTGTGTCGCACACACACACACACACACACACACAAACACACACACAAATATACACACACACACACACACACACACACACACACACACACACACACACACACACACACACACACACACACACACAAATATACACACACAAGGTTGTGAGCGCGCCCCTAGATAGGCTATCCTATTTCTCCGGGCACATTTGCCATCCCATTCCAGACCGCACCATCCGACGCTGCACATGTGTGTGTGTGTGTGTGTGTGTGTGTGTGTGTGTGTGTGTGTGTGTGATGACGGGCCTGCAGCTCGAGTCGGTGCGAGCGAGAGAGAGAGAGAGAGAGCCGGGGCTCACCAGTCAACCTGGCATCTAGGTCAGAAGTGCCAGATAAATTAAGTGTGACGGCTGAAATGTCAACCAAAAAAAAAAAAAAAAAAAAAGAGAGAAACGCAGCGGCGTAGGTGGGGGTGGGTGGGGTGGGTGGGGGTTAGCGTGGACGACAATGGGAGGGGGAAAAAGGGGACCGTGTGTGTGTGTGTGTGTGTGTGTGTGTGTGTGTGGCCACAGGGGCTGCTATTGTGCGTGAATGGGTCAGTGGAGAAAGGGGGCTTTGAGCAACAAAACAAGCTAATGGAGGGCGAGGGCACGTGATGCGGGTGGGGGTGACGGAGCGCGCTCACACGCACCAACGCGGGCGGCGCTGCCATTGAGAACTGCTAACCTCCTCCTCGCTACACATCCTGGACTCCCTCGCTTTGAGATCGTCGCTTGTTTTCCCCACTTCATTCCTCTTACTGCCCCCCCCCACCACCACCACCACCACCACCCTCCACCCAACCCGACCCCACCCCCAATCTCTTAATCACCCTCCAGCTTTTCTTTTCTTTTCTTTTTTTTCCTCCTCCTCTCACTGTCTCCTTCGTTCTGTCTGTCTCTCGCTCTGCACATCCGGCTACACAACATTAACTAAGAGATGACACCCCACCCACCCCCACCACCCCCACCCTGAAACGGGTGAGACAGACAGACAGACAGACAGACAGAGGGGAGAACGGAAAGAGAGGAGACGGGGAGAGAGAGGAGAGACAGGAAGGGAGGTTTCCTCCACAGAGGAGGGGGAGACGTGGGAGCAAGAGGGAGGAGAGATTATGCTGGTGGCGCCTGTGTGTGTGTGTGTGTGTGTGTGTGTGTGTGTGTGTTTTGCGCGCACACATGCATGTATGTGTGTTGCACACGTGTCTGAGGATATGCAGTTCACAGGAAACAAACAGCTGCAAAAATCCATTCAACCCCGCATACGGAAACGCACAACCACACACACACACACACACACACACACAAGGCCGACAGCAGAAAGACACAAAAAGCAAAAAAAACAAAAAACAGCGCACACACACACACACACACACAAAAGCAATGAACCGGTGCCCGATGCACCGCTGTGTTTTAAAATGTCATGCACACACGCACACACTTTGCACACTTCCCTTACACTCCAAACACACACATTCCCCCACCCACATGAAAAATAAACATTCAGATGAAATACACCCACACATGAAAACAAACGCACATAGTCTTGATCTCTGTCACACACACACACACACACACACACACAGACACACACAAACACCACGTCAAAGCGTTTCTTCTGAGGAGACTCACCTGTATGTGAGGCACTTTCTGTGGAGTAAGGGGGGGTGAGGAGAGCGGGTGGGAGACGGGAGGCATCGGCGCCCACGGGTTGGAGCCCTGGCCGGATTGGGGGGGTGTGCTCTGCAGGTGGTGGGGGGGCAGGTGCGCGTGCTGCCCCTGGGCGCTCGGGACCGGCGGCGCTAAGCCCGGGTTGGGGGCCGGGGCTCCGTGCTGAGTGACGGGCGGACCCTGGAAACCCATGGGGGCCGACTGCAGGGGCTGCCCGCCGCGAGAGGCCTGCTGCTGGGCCTGGAGCAGGCGCTGGTCCCCCCTGGCTGACTGGGGCTTCGTGAGGTCCTGGGAGCGGGGGGGTGGGGGGGTGGGGGGTAACACAACATTGTGTTGAACTTCAGCCAATGATCATTTTTTTTTTTTTTTTTGTGCGTTTTTAAATCAGCAAAAGCAAGAAAATGAAAATTACAGGTTCAAAGGTCAAAGTTTTCTAAATTACTTCACTCATGTATCTGTGTAGTACTTACTGTTTGTATAGTGTATTCTTATATTTATATATGTGTTTTTTTATTTGATGTCGTGCATTATGTGTTTTCATGTCGCTGCAGAAGTCGCAAAAATTTCCCAGTTCGGGATCGATTTCTGGATCCATCCATCTCGCCGTATGTCCGTTGCGTTGTGTTGTGTTGTGCGCTCACAGCTGGACGACTGCTGCAGCGTCTACAGTGTGTATCCTTGACAACAGTTGTGCCGTTCAGATTGTGCGTTTGTAATGAGGAAGGGGACGTACAAAAAAAAAACTTCTTCTTCTTCTTTGTATATGTGTCACGTTGCCAAATACACTCCAACACAGTGAGGGTGATTGTAAGTGTGTGTGCCCGTCCCGTTCTCACCTTGCTGCTGCTGGAGCTGAGGCCTGTTCGGACCCATCTGCGGCCCACGCTGCGGCCCCATGCCGGGGTACATCTGCCCGGCGTTGGGGGGCATGTGCTGGGGCTGCTGGTGCTGGGGGTGCGGGGCAGAGAGCCGGGTCTGGGGAGTTCTCTGCGGATGGGGCATCGCGTTGGGTGGGGACTGCAGGGCCGTGTACCCCGCCACCTCCGGGGGCCCGGCTAGTCCCGCGCTGGGCGGTCTGCCCTGCTGGGGGGGAGGGGTCGGGGTTCCCAAAACCCGCATGGGAGACATGGATGGGGGGGAGGGGTAGGATCCCTGAGCTGGGGGGGCGAGGTGGGACTGGGGTTGGTTTTGGGACGGGGGCACGTTCGGGGGGTGCTGGGTGTGGTTCAGGGGGTGCATAGGCTGGCCCTGCTGCCCCGCCTGCTGCTGCATAGGGGTCTGAAGGGGCTGGGCTTGGTGTGGGGGCGCAGGGGGGTATCGCTGCCCCTGCTGCCCGGCCGCTGGGCCCGATCCCTGGTTGAACCTTTGGCCGAGCTGCCCCGGTCCCATGGCCGGGCCGGCGTTAGCGCTCACGTTAGCAGTAGCGCCCTGGCCCATCCCGGGTCCGATGGCGCCATACTGGGCCTGATAGCCAGGGTACTGGCCTCCCCCGAACCCCCCCATGCCCTGCTGGTGCTGGTGGGTGTGCGGGGGCTGCCGGGAGGGCGAGTGCGGGTATCGGGGCGTGTGGCCCATGTTGGGATAGCCCTGGGTTTGCGGCTGGGGCTGTCTCATCTGGCCTGCCCCCATTCCGACGTGTCCCAGGTAGTGAGATGGGTCCTGAGCAGGAGGGGGGGGCGCCATGCTCTGCGGAGGGTAGTGTTGGTTCATGCGAGCTGCGTTGGCCGTGGGCGGGCCCTGCATCCCGCCATAGTTGCCTTGAGACATCTGGTAGCCTCCCATCTGACCGGGCCCGCCCCCCGGCTGTGTCGGAGGCTGCTGATAGGCCGATCTGCTCTGCTGCTGCTGCTGCTGCTGCTGCTGCTGTTGTTGTTGTTGCTGCTGCTGCTGCTGCTGCTGGCCCCAAACGCCACCCCCACCTCCTCCTCCCCCGGCGTCACCTGGGTACCCGTGGTGGGGGTTGCTGGAGTTGGCGGGGTTGCCGTGGTAGTGGGAGGCCATGCCGTTCATGGCGGCGTTCACATTCGGCGGCCCCTGGCTGGGGCCATTCTGGGCCATCATTCGTCCTCCGGGGCCACCGGACTGATCGTAGCCCGCGTAGGGGCCGTGGTCGTACATTTGCCCCAGTTTAGGCTGCCCCGGGCCAGTCCCGGTGCCGTGGATCATCCCCTGGTGGTAACCCCTGTTTCCCATGTGCTCGTGGTTCAGGGAGGGGTTGGTCTGCTGGGCCAGAGGGTTGGACTGGCCGGGGGCCGGCTGCTGAGGGAAGCAGCCCCCCAGACCGTCTAATCCATCCGAGAACAGCCCCGCGTCGTCCCCGAACAAGCTCAACATCCCTGGGTCCGCCATGGCTGGGTGGGGCGGGGGGGGCCCACAGACTGTGGGGACTTGATGGAGGGAGGTGTGTTGTGCAGTGAGGAGCTAATCAGCTAGCTGCTAATTCGAAGCTTGTTACTCCATGGTCCTCTTTATGGTTCCTGGAGAGAGAGAGAGAGAGAGAGGAAGGTAAAGAATTATTCCTAAAAATGTTGTCGAAAAATTTCAAAAGTCATCACAATTTAAAGTGTGTGTTAACAGCGGTTTTCTCCAAAGTGTAGCTCATTAGCCTTGTTAGCTGCGAGGAAAAGGTGCTACAGATTAACTTGCATGTTCAGGAAGTTAACCCGTCGTAACTACCCCAGAAGAAAAAAAAAAAAAAAACATGGGAGGGAGGAGGGGGGTGAGAAAAAAAACCCTCCTCCACACTCAAACACGTCCCTCCGAACCCTGCCCCCCGCCTCCGTTTTACAACCCGAACAAAAGAACTTCTTTCTTTTTCAACACACACTTGAAGTCATTGAATGCGTGCGCGTTAGAACAAAGGGCCCAGCAGATGCAACGCTGTTTGAACAGCAGCAGCTGCCATCCAGTCCGCCGGCAACCAGCCAGCCAACCGGCCGGAGAGGGTTTCCATGCACCAGCCAGTCGGCCAGCCGGCCAGTCAGTCAGTCAGTCAGCTAGCTAGCCATGAGGTCAGCGAGCCATTCAGCTGGCTGACTAGCCCTCGGTCAGTCGCTACTGGCCTGTGTGCATATGTTGATCTCCGGCTTCAATCAATCAATACGTAAACTGAGAACACCCCAGCCTGTGCAGGGGACGGGGACGGGACGGGGCGTAGGTGGACCGGAGCACACGTGAATGAATGAATGAATGAATGAATGAATGAATGAATGAATAGGTGTGGGCCGTGCAGGAGAGCCGAGGCGGGGGGAGGTTTTGCTTGTTGCTTCAAGAAAAACAACACCCTATCCAACTTCTAACACTAGAGGACACCCCCCCACCCCCACCTCCACCCGCCCCCCCCCCCCTTCACCTCATTCCTCTCCTCCTCTGCTTTCCCCTTTACTTACTGGGTCATTACAGAGAGCAGCAGGGGCCAAAATGTTTCTTTCCACACATGAATAATTCATTTTCCGAGCCTTGTATTTTTTTTTAAACTTAATTGTGGCCTGCAAATTTCTTAATTCCTGCACTGAAACAAGGATTATGCTGTAATGCAGCAGCAGCAGCAGCAGATGCTGAAGGTGCAGGTGGGACGAACACCTTAAGTCCCACAGCTGTGTTTGACTGCACAGCCTGCACGGGCATATCCCAGGATGCATTAGGCAAGAGGTGGGGTTCTTCCTGGACAGCTCATTAGTCTATCACAGAGCTGTCAGCGCTCGCCGCCATGCCAGCCATTTTGTAATTACAGAAAATAACAGGCCGCGAGGAGAAGACAATCGGTAGATCCTGCATGGCCGGAGCAGCCGCACTGTTTGCGCTCGTGTCAGAGTTTCTTTGGCGTATTTGGCGTAAACATCGCTGCTTCCTGTCACGCGGCCTCTGCAGCTTCGTGTGATGGGGCGAAGGCGTTTTCAAGCGATTTGTCCGCCAGCCAAATAAAACAGCACGCACGGAAGTTGCGCCGCACATTCCAACGCTCCTTGACAGATTTCCAGGGGACGAAACCAGGGGCAAGACGGACGTGTGCGGGATCGTCCGGCCCCGATCGGGCTCTTATATAATTTTCCTCGCTTGTTTAAAAAAAAAAGCTACAGAAAAAAAAGCTAAAAAGGATGTACAACAGATTTTTAGCGGTTTAGCGGCGGAGCAAATTCTTAAATTGCTCCATTGTGTCGCCGCCTTACCGACTATTCAGCAGTAAACTACCCGTTAGCATTAGCATGACACAGGAGCGACAATAAAACCGCCTTCCTTCAGGCTCTTTGTTGTGTAAATAGCTTTAACAAGCCCACTCCTCCAGGTGCTCCTCTGCTTTTCTTCTTCTTTTTGTTAAAAATGGCAGCAGCACCGACGCACAGATATCCGCTGCGACGCGCTAGCGTGCTAACAGGCGGTGAAGCTAACGCGAGGGCCGTGAGCGAAGCAGCTACCGTGCACGCGGGAGGATGATTTAATCCAATGAGGAATAATTCAGTCACCAATTAAATGACAAATTGGTTGGAGCAGGGCCTGACGGATTCGCTGACGGGCTGATTTCTATCAGCTGATTTAAGTTATAGTGGCATCAGTGTTTACAGTGGCCCGGGGCCAGCGGGCCTGCACGGATCAGAGTGGAAAATTAAAGCTCGGATCTACTGTACATCGTTTTTTTTTTAGCGTTTGAACCCAAACTGTGACATTTATTAAGGTCGTGACCTCATAAAGTCTGACACTAGCTCCGTGGTTTGCTAACACGTAGCCAGCTGCGTCAAGCTACGTGTCCACGTCAGCGCCTGGGGCAAAAACCAAAAAAAAAAAAAAAGTCATTGACCGCCGCGAGGTCACGCACGACAGACGAGCCCGGCTCCATGTGACCTCGCCGAAGTCATCAGAGCTCAGCTGACCATCACAGAGGCAAGAAGGGTGTCAGGCGTCAGGCGGGCGGGCGCTGTTGGCCACGGCCCGTGGACAGAGTCCAAATTTTTTTTTTTTTTTTACATTTTTTGTGGAAACAGTAAAGACAGCAGTAAACGTCGTGCTCCCCCTCGGATTCATCGCTCAACGTCCGACAGCTACGTCTGAACGCGCTTACGACGAGCTACAAATCAAGCGCGCCCAAATTTCTGTAAAAGTTTGTAAACCCGGTGAGAAAAAAAAAAAAAACAAAACAGAAAAGGAATAGTAGTGTAAGTGGAACCTGCGATTGTCAGTGTGCAAACTTTCTATTATCATCACCAGGAAAAAAAAAAAGGTGTGAAAACAGAAGTGTTGGCTTTGGCACAATTACTGAGCAGTGTGTGTCGTCTCCACTTCACCTCCACTTTTCCGCCTTTTTACGGTGCGAAAGGCGAAGCGAACGAACGCACACCTGTGGAAACGCTTCGCGATGGGACAGCGGCGCTACTTCCTGCTCGCCGCGCCGTCAGTTAAAAGACGCTTCAGTCCAGATAAATTCGACGACGGGGTCTCGCCGCTCACCCTGCGCGAGATCCACGTGGCCGTGACTGCCAACCGTGAAGCGCCGTTACATCACTTCCTGTGCATTTCAATCGGCACAGGAAGAAAACTGTGAATGTGTAATCAAGTGTAATTTCACATCCTTTGCTGCAAGCTACTACAAGGGCAACTGATTTCCTGTCAGCGCTGCCAGACGCACACTACCGATTCCACAATAAATGAGGCCGTACGAGCATTTGCCACGTGCATGTGTGTGTGTGTGTCTGTGTGCGTTAAAGGGAGGTATTTGTGCGTCAGCCTCGGGGCTTTCATCAGATCACAGCTTTAGTTAAAAGTAGGAAGAGATTCATCTCCCCTCTCTCGGTCATGGAACACACGAGCCTTCTCTCTTCCTCTTTTTGCGCCGCAGCCGCACAGCGAACATAACACAACACAACACGACACACAACGCAGACACGCACAGTTTGGCGTGGAGGCCCAGCTGTTAGCACCGAGGGAATTAGGTGAACGGTCAGTGGGCCGCTTTCGACGTCAAATCCCATCAAAGGATGAAGCGTTGGCCCCCATCCCCCCCTCCCACTCCTGAAAACCTGCACGTGGGGTGTGTGTGTGTGTGTGTGTGTGTGTGTGTGTGTGTGTCGAGACCGTATCCGCTCCGACATGAGGAACCGAGGACCAGTCCGGCAAAGACGACGACGGCGCGGGTTAAGCTTTTTGCCGCAGCGCGTTCGCACGCCGGCTGCTGCCGACTTTGGCGAGCACGGACACGCAGGCGCGCCGCCGCCGCGCTCGCCGCTGCTGGCGACTTTGCATCTGATAAGTCGTCACGCTTGGAAGCAGTGGCTCGTATTTCATGTCCTCGCCGCTGCCAAAAAAAAAAAAAAAAGCCGGCGCGGGTCCTCCGACGTTTCACAGCGACGGATTTCTGTCGTTTCTGTCGCTGTAATCAATTAATCGATATAATATTGACGAGGACGCAGCGCTGTTATTGATCTGCCATGAGACAACTTCAGAACCAACACAGAACGACCCGATCGGGCTGAAGACGCGGCTCGTTTTGGCTCGATTGGAAACAAATTATCCGAACATGCAAACTCGGGCGTGGAGGAACATTGATCGATCGATTAATTTCAGATTCGCGGCCTGATGTCGCAGCATCACCGTCACGAAACAGGAAACGGCGGCGGCGACGCCGGCGAGAAGTCGCCTCAGAAAACGCTGACGGACACCGGCGGCGGCTTGTAGCGCGGTCGACCTCTAATGAGCACGGGGCCCGGGTTCGGAGATGACTCGCCGCTCCTCTTCTCCGTTATTAGCGGTGCGCCGACACCACGTTGTTGTTTTGTTTTGTTTTTTTCCCACGTTCGTGTGCGAGCGTTCAGGACAGGAAAATTAAGTTATTATATGTTGCAGAGTCACGTGACGCAACGCGAGACCTGGACAAACTTGTTTCTGCGAACGTCAAAAACAAACCCGAGGTAAACAAGATTGTAAAAAAAAAAAAAAAGGAACCCAACACTTTCACCTGTGCCAGATAAAAACTAAAAGATAGATTCATGACAAACGCCACTCGATTAACCGATTGATCGACCCCCCCCCCATCGCAAACGCAACAAAAATGTTGACGCTAACAGCGAGCTACTGGTAATTCCTGCAAAATGAAAGTAAAGCGGTGTGGGTGACCGACACAGTTTCAGGTCGGAGCAAAAAAAAAAAAAAAAAAAGAAAAAAGTCGAGTGTTGTAACTCCAAACAGACGATGTCCCAAAATAAAACTCCAGACTTTGACCTTCAAGTGGAAGTTTTATCATCCAGTTTAAACAAAGTCAGATGAAATATATATTTAAACAAACGAGGAGGGGGTGGAGGTGGTGGAGGGGTCCGTCACCGCCGCTGGAGGCAGGCACGTGAGCTCAACAACATAATTAACAGCTCCACCCGAAACCGTTAAGTAATCGCCGACACGTCACGGCTTCGGGGGCCGGCTTGATAAATGAAGTGGCGATCGCCAGCCGGGGCTCGGGAATTCACACCGGCTGCCGCGCAGCTCTGTCAAACCGCAATTATCGAGGCCGCGCGCCGGGCCAAGCCGAAACCGCAGAACAGCCGCTGCCAAGTCAGTGTTAGACCGAGCGGCCTCTCTGGCAGCCGGCGCCGCCCGCTCCCTCGCTGCAGAGCGCCGCCCCCCCCTCGTATCTCCACGTGTGCGTTCAGCGCCGGGAAGAGTCTCGCCTTTTAAAACGCCGCGTGTCGAGACGTCTCCCGTCCGTACGCGAGTCGACCGCGTGATTCACGAGCCGCTGACGTCGCCTGGCGTAAACTCCAGGCCTGGAATGAAAAGCCGCAGGCGCTCGGCGACACACCTCCGACTCTTCTCGACATTTCTGAAAGCTTTTTTGTTTTGTTTTGTTTTGTTTACGAGTTGCACGTCAGACCTGAGAGATCAAACAAAAATTTGCAGATTCGACTCCAAACTAAAGACTGCGACCATTTCGGCGTGCGCAGCGTGCGAGGGGGGGGGGGCCGAGATTAGCCAACCAGCGAGTCGACGCGGCCCCGTCTGCGCTGTCAAGTTTGGCGGCCAAACCGTCTGCAGCCTCCGGGGCTTTACGAACAGGAAATCTCTGCCGTGTCAACAACGCCGCGCTTCCTCCGAGACGCGGGCAAATAAAAACAAAAGCCGGAGAAACGCCAAAGCGGCTCGGCGGACGCGACCCCGGCCGAGCGTAGCGAGTGATCCCCCCACCACCACCACCACCACCACCTCCACCTCCCTTCTTCCTCCGGAGAACACGTGCGCGCCCGCCCACCTCCCATTACGACGAGGATCTAAGCCGCTATAATTTATACCTTTGTTCCCAAATGGAGGACAGCGCGCAGGAGCTGGCTAGCTGTGTGTGTAATTACGCTCAAGTGAGGGGATGCAGGGCCGTGTGTTTGGGGCTGGGATTTGAGGCCCGGAAGGAAGGAAGAGAGAGGGGGGGGGGTGGAGTGGATGTGTGTGTGTGTGTGGGGGGGGTTGGGATGGGAATGGTGGGTGGTGGTGGTGGGGGGGGGGATCAAGAGAGTGAGAGAAGAAAGAGAGAAGCAGCGAAGCTCGAGAAAATCTGGTTATTTTACGCACGGCTGCTTCGTTAATGGACAGTGGATGTGTGCGCGGCGTGCATGTCGGGTTGTGTGTGTGTGTGTGTGAGTGTGTGTGTGTGTGTGTGTGTGTGGGGGGGGTCGGTCAGTCGCTGGGCGGTGGGGGTGGGTCAGCAGGAAAGGGCTGTGTTTATCCAATCTGTTCCCTGCCTTTACCATGTGGTAGGAAAAACCACTGGCTGCCTGATCACAGAGGACACGGAGGGCGAGAGACAGGCGTAGCTGAGCGGGTGGGGGTGGGTGGGGGCTGCTCGCTAAGCTTAAATGAACCTGTTACGTGTGCGTCACATTTATACGTACGTCACTTTTTAAACTTTTCAAAAACGCCGTCCGTCCCGAATCCCTCGCTCGTCAGCTCTAAGATCGGGCCGAGGCGACACAAGATGGTTTTCGTCGACCCGCGCTTTCAATTTGCGCACAAACGCACCTGCGCCGTTAAAGCGGACGCGTGGAAACACACGCGACCTTCCTCATATTAACACCTAAAACAAACACGCGGACGCAACAATCGCTTCCTAATATTCACCTGAGAGCCGCAGCTCTCCAACACCTGCTCGTTTGCGCAACCGGCCAATCACGTCAGGGTGGGCGCGTCAAACACCAGGAAGCGCCTCGTCGGCGGCGAGAGAAGAGGACGCGAGGACGCGGCTCCGCAGATAATCACTCTTTACGAGCACGGCGAAAAGAACCGCCTGGTTCTGCTCCCGTCAAACACAGAACCGACACCGGACCCGACCTGCCCCGTGTCAACGCTCCAGTCCAGTCCTGTCATCGGAAACTGGACCGGACCAGAACTTCTGGGGGCCCAGCAGTGAATCACGGTCACCTCTCCCCCAGGCTCAACAACTACACAACCTCAGACACGTCACCTAAAAAAAAAAAAAAACAGTCCCGTCCCTCTGAGTGTGTCTGGTGTTTCCACGCAGGGTGTAACCCCCACATGATGCAGGTGGGGGTGGGGGTGGAGGTGGGGGGACTGGGTGAGGCAAATGCGCTATCAAAGCGGCGCGCTGCCAGTGATGCAGGCTTCGGGGAAAACCCCCTCCTCTTCGTCGAAATTTTTTAAATATTTTTTTTCAAAAGCCGCAGACTTCGTCACCGACCGGGAGCTTCTGTCAGCGGCGGTTTTCTCGGGGCGAGCGCGACATTTTTGATCCCTGTGCGCAGGGAAAGTGAACGACGCTCGGGAAACGTTTGTGAGCGACATCACAGGCGTTCTTGATTCTCGCTCGAGATTTTCATTTCTGCGCAAAGCGTGAGTAAGATGCGACCTTCCAAAGAAAGGGGCTCTGATGATGAATTTCCCACAGTCCTGAAAACACTACGCGTCTATGCACGAGAGCGCACACACACACACACACACACACACAGAGCAGGCTCTCTGGCGTGCAACCCCCCCCCCCACACACACACACACACACACACACACACACCTCCCTAATCTATCACTGCTATCGACATGCCCTCAATGGGACAGGCAGGTCCGGAGCGTTTTTTCCCAGATATCGGCTGCTTCCCTTCCCTGCCCCGCCTGCCCGCCTGCCTCCTAACAGCCAATTAGCTTCCAGAGTCCTTCCTATAAAGCCGTGGGGTCTCCTGACACGCACAAACACACACACACACACACACACACACACACACAAACCCCTTTTTCCTGAGTCAGTGAGCTCTGCAGCAGCGGCCGACCGACAGCGGATCTTCCGATGATGCCGATGTTTAGAGAGCGGGGCGGCCGACACCAACATACAGAGTTGTGCGATAAAACACAACAACTTCACGACAACACAGGAGAATATGCGTAGCTGAGCTTGAATTAACACTAACAGCACTGGGTCATATTTTTAGTTTACAAAATTTACACTGGAGGAAAGTCCAGCTGCTCGCAGGATGAATAATGAACGCGAGCTACCGCTAGCGTGCGTGACGAGCGGCGGCGTCGCCAAAGAGACGTCCGTCTCCTGCTTTCTAACTGGATGCCGACTCCACGAGCGAGCAACACTTAACCTTTCGTCGGTCAAGGAGAGGAGCCGCGATAGAAAATGAGGGGAGGGGGGAGGAGGAGGAGGAAGGACGCCGCGGCCCCCGAAAGGAGTTTCTCGGCGTCGGGCTTCATCACCGGCTGATGACACTAAAACATTTTCCAGCGGAGAGTCCCGGGGTTTGAGCTCTGCTTATTTGTTTCCCAGCAGCAGCCGGTGAGGTTGGCCGGCGTTTTGCGGAGCAAAAGGGACGAGGGGGGGGCGGGTGGTGGGGGGGACAGGATGTGCCGGCGCGCCGACGCCGGGAGAGGTCAAGGATAAATGAAAAGGCGAGCGCGCACGCCGCCTTCGCCGACAGAAAAACACGCTCGGCCCACGCGGGCCGCATTAACGTTACGCTTGGTCCAGAAGGCCGGCGCTGCAGGTGGGGGATGGGGGAGACAAGTGAGGAGAGGGGGGAGGTGGGGGAGACAGGTGATAGGGAGGGATGAGAGAGAATGACACTCAGTTTGGAAAATTTCACCACGGTGCGAAAGACCCCCGCTAACCTCTTGGTTGGAAACAGCAGGGAGGAGGAGGAGGAGGAGGAGGAGGAGGAGGAGGAGGAGGAGGAGGCGAGAAAACGGACGGACAGACGGGCAAAGATGGAGAGAGATGTAAAAGGTGAGAAGGGAGAGCAGGGAGGAGGAGGAGGAGGGGGGAGCTCGTGCAAAGGGCAGAGTGGGAGGTGGGGGCGGAGGTGGAGAGATGGATGGCGAGATGAAAGAGACGAGCGACGGCGCTGCTTCTCGTCTCCTCTCGCGGGGGCAGCCGTCCACGACACACGCCGCCGCCGATGATGATGAGAGACAAAATGGCCACCCTAACAAAACGCCGGCGCTCCGGCTCGGACACCCAACGCCAGAATGTGTCACCCCGGCGGTCGACGTCACCCACCTGCAAAATACAAGTTTCTACGGAGTCTGACGTGCAACCGGAGAAATTAACTGCAGGAAGGAAGTTGGTGTAAAAAAAAAAAAAAAAACAAACCTGCGGCAACATCGTGAAAACAACAATTCCTGCAAAGTATGCAAATCAGAGAGCTGCGAGGCGTTGTGCGACAAGTCGTGGCCGTCAACAAAAAAACCAACACAACCAAACGTCACGATCGCCAGGGCGTTTGATTACATAAGACGGCCTGCGGTGACGTTTACACATAACAGGCAAAAGGAGCCGCAACATCGACAGCGTTGTCAGACACAAATTACAGCGCTGGCTGTGCGTCAGTCGCACACACACACACACACACACACACACACACACACCAATCGCTTTGCCGTCTTCCTCGCGCTTCAGAAGTTTAGCCTTTTTAGCTGCGAGCGATTCAGGAGCGAGGTGAAAACGGTGAGAGTTGGTTAAAAGGTCAACGGAAAATGGCACACCGCGGGCGAAAACCCAAAACCGACGCCGATCAAACTCATGATTCATAGGTCGGAGCAGCGGGGGGGTGGGGGTGGGGGTGGGGTGGGGGGGCTTGTGCCGCGCCGACGGGCGCCATCTATTCCCCCTCAAGATGAAGTGACAGGATGAGACGGCGGCACATTGTTTATATCTATGCGACCAATTAAAAACGCGAACGTGCCTGTTTTGTGAAATCCCATCTGAAACCACACTTTGATGAATTTTAACGCTGCGCTTTCGTAGGGTGCGAGTCACTTTGCTGCGGTAGGTGCCACCACCCCACCCCCACCCACGGCCCCCTGGTGTAAGGCAGCAGGGATTTCCCTGGTCGCGTGCGAGGCCACTTCAGGTGCGGCGGCACAGGCCCGAAAGGAAAAACACTGCAAATCATAAAGGAGCCATAAATTTAAAGGTAAAGCGACTGTTCCAATAACCATTAACCCGCTTCTGCATACTTTACTTTGTGTGATTTAAAATGTTAAAGGCTAAATTAATTTGAGTAAAGGGTGGGGGGGGGGGGGGGACTTCAAGGCCTAGCAGTCAAAGTTAATCCAAGCAACTCCAAGGTCACAAACACAACTTCCAGATATGAACTGGAAAAAAAAGGGAAAACACACAAAACACCAGCAATCTGCTTCAACAAAGCCATTACAACAAAAAAAACACACAACTCAACCTACACAACACATGGGGGGGGGGACTTATAGACAACTCTTAGTTTAGCACAACTGAGACCCAGTCAGGGTGGGTGGGGGTGGTGGGGGTTGCGCCTCAACTTTAACCACAAGAAAAGAGACAAACGAGAGAGAACGAGTAGTGCTGAACATCTGTTGTCTGTGTGTGTGTGTGTGTGTGTGTGTGTGTGTGTGTGTGTGGACGGGGCCTCTTATCTCTCCCTCTGTGGCCTGCTAAACACGACTAGCTGCCATCTTGGCTCAGAGACACAAGGGGGTGGTGGTGGTGGTGGTGGTGGAGGTGGGGGTGGGGGGCAGGAGCAACAGCAGCGGTGGCTACGGGTGGGGTGGGGTGGGGTAACGAACTACATAACACATCCCCACTGAATGTGTCACACTGTGAATAAAACCGCCGTGTGAGCATGAATAACAACGACATACCGTGTGTGTCTGCACTCTGAAGGACACAACGCGTAGTTGTGTGTGTGTGTGTGTGTGCCACCACCACCACCACCACCACCACCCACCCCCCTCCACCCAAAGTTGTGTGACAGCGACGCGGTGACCATTACGCAAGTTGACCGATAATACGGCACATAATGGCGAGAGAGAGAGAGAGAGACGGGGCAGCACCGCGAGGTCCGACGACGCGCGGCCGTTTGCGCGTGCAGGTGTCGCGGACCTTGCGTTTCTACCCGGTCCACGCCGAGTAACAAGTGTAACCGTGGCGGTTATCAAACTTCGGTGCCACACACACACACACACACACACACACACACGTTTCGCGTCTTTAACCGCGACGACACACACAAAAAGTGAAACGAAAGACGCGTGAAGTTGATTTCCTCGGCCGAAGGCACCGACTTATAACCGCCCCGAGCGGCTTAGTAGTTAGCATGGAGAGTGTGTATGTGTATTTGTGTGTGTGTGTGTGTGTGTGTGTGTGTGTGTGTGTGTGTGTGTGTGAGGGGGGTAGCTGCTGCTGCTAGTACGTGGTCTTTGCCCACACACACACACACACACACACACACACACAATGAGGATGAGAAGTGGGGCTAGCAGGCTAGCTGAACTTTTGTGTTCCTCGCGTTGGAAAGGGAAGGGGGGCGGCTAACCTCCGGCCGGCTAGCGCGGCTAATTAGCCCCTTATCTCAGCGGCGCTTCCGCACGTCGTCGTCCGTCGCACCCCCCCAACCCCCCTCCCCCTCGACCGACGGACGACTCTCGCCGCTCACGTCGGCTCGTGATTCCCGTTAAAAAAAGATTTAAAAAAAAAACACACACACACACACACACACACTTTCCTCGCCACTCCCGAGGCTACACGCCGGTACGGGACTGCTTTTTCGCACATGGGGGGGGACGTGGAAAAACAACCGTTGTATGGAATGACCGCCTGGCCTCGCGGATACCCCCCCTTCCCCCTCCTCCTCCTCCTCCTCTTCCTCCTCTCCTCCGCCGCTCCGTCCCTTCCGTCCAATGAAACTAGCGACTACTACGTACACTTCACACTGCCCGTTTTCAACAAGGGGGGGAAATACAAAAAAAACACGCGCGATTCGGTGGGAAAACGCGACTGAGATTCGCAGTTTTCACGCGTTATTTTTGTTTGGTTTTTTTATCGGTAATATCTGCCAAGTGTCCTCCGCCGGGGATCGCTCGCTCTCCCCCACTTCTCCTCCTCCACCACCTCCTCCTCCTCCTCCTCCACGGCGAGCTCCGCTCATTCAGTCGGCCAGTGACTCACCTCTACGCTCGAGCCACCTCGTGTCTCCTACGAGCTTCAACACAATTAGCTAACGCGGCTAACCCCCCCTACTCTCTTTTAAAAAACACACACAATTAAGTCTACACTTACGCCCAAATAAAAACAACACAAAATAATTCAACAAGTTGTCGAGAAAACGGTCTCGGAATCAGAAGCGCTCCCCGTGTTGAGCTGAGGGTGTTTTGTTTTGTTTTGTTTTTTTGCTCTCGGTCTCTTTCCACTTTTCAACTGACGGTCTAATGGGACTGTTTGTGTGTGTGTGTGTGTGTGTGTGTTAGCGAATGCAGCGGGTGGCAAAGCTAAAATTGCTATTGTTAGCATGTCGGCATGGGAGCTACGCGGACCTTCGGTGACTTTTTTTCCTCTGGCGAAACGGGGGAGAGAGGAGAAAAAAAAAATAAAGCAGACGCCGAACAAACCGAGCAGCACCGAACACGAGCTTCGTGTTGACTTACACCGGAGTGAAATGCCCGAATCCGGTCGAAAATAAAAAAAAACCACAACTCGCACGGCGGATTAAAGAGTCCGATAGCGCTGAAAAAAGTATGGGAAACTTGCTAATCGCGAGGGAGGGGGGCATATAAATTGTTCTAATTCGGAATCAACGGGCTACAACGAAACACTCGATTCGGCTCGACAAAAAAATTCACAATTCACTCATTCAAAAAACAGGAGGGGGGGAATTTGTTAGCTTACCCAACAAGCTCGGTCACTTCGGTTTTTATCAAATCAACTCCGTGTCGGTCGGGTTAGTATCTCCGCTTGCTTGGGGAAAAAAAATCCACCGTGGTCCTTTTTCGTTAGAAATATAAATAAACGGAGGGGAGGGGGGACGAAAAAGTTCAAGTTTTATGTTTTTCATGAAATATTTCTCCAGCGTGTCTCGCATCCGCAACCTCGGCGACCAAGTGTGCGTTGCTCTTCTCTCCTTTGTGTTAATTTCACTCGAATCGAGTTTAATCCGATCGATCCCTCGGCTGGTCGCGCTCCCGAGTCCTCCCCTCCAGACACTCGCTCACCTTCCTTGGCCAGGGGGGGCGCGCTCCCGAGGACCTCATACAGATAAACAGGCGGCGTGCGCGGCCACTGACCTCGCCATGTCCGCGTGAAGCTCCCTTTGAGTTCTAATTTGGGGATGGGAGGGGGGTAAAAAAAAAAAAAAAAAAAAGAGCCACATCTGCGTCAATCAGATTATAAATCCGAATTGGATTTTATTGTGGGTTTATTTTTTTTATTTTCGTAAATTATTTTTAATGCAAAGAAGCCACGAACTGGTTTTTTTGTAAACGCGTAACAAGGGGGAGCACTGTTCTGTTCTGGGCATGGGGGTCACACGTGTTTTAACATTTGTAAGGATGAACGAGTTTTACATCGTCACATTTATGTTTTTAACATATATAGACGGATAAATAATGACATAAATAAACGAATATTAGGTGTTTTCATATGATTATTATTTACCAATATAGTTGTGCTGTGATGATTTAAAATTCTGTTTTTCTGGTTCAGTTTTTTTTCTCATTTGTACAAGCAAAGGTTTGTGGCATTTTAAATATCAGGGGGCTGTAAATCATATAACATGTGCATTAAGGACATTCACTGGATAAAAGTTGCAGCTCCAGATTGTGTTGTTTCTGGTGCTATGTGGTAGAAAGACCAAGACTGGAATCCTTGATAAAATGCCAGTGATAGAGGAGTTGCCAGAACCCTTTCAGCAAATCCACAACCACTGGGTCAAAGAGTCTTCATTGCCACAGTTGTGCAAACAGGAAAAGTGTTAAACCAACAGGAAGAGGAAACTTCATTTGAATGTTTCTGTGCTGAATATGACTGACATGAGTACATGGGCTGTATTGTAAAATAAGCTGGGAGGGGTCTCTTTCGTTCTCTCCACATAAACACTGACAACAGAGATGTCCCGTTTCCTCTGATTAAGACACAACATCTCATACACCCCGCGGCCGGCAGGTGTCTGGGCTGTTTGGTAAAGCTGTGACTGCTGATTGATCATGTTTAAGGCCTGCTGGTACTCAAGGTATTGTTTAAGTTCAACAGTCACTCACCTTCACTGTCTTTCTGAATCAAATCTGCGAACAGATAACTACTGTACATGATATATCAGATTCTGCTTTATCAATTTTTATCCTTTTTTTTAAATAAACCTGTCAACCTGACAACGTTATGGGGTGCACTGCTAAATCAGCAGAGTTCGACTGAAGCTTTAGCTCCAGGAATTAGACATACCCTTCCTGTCCTTTTTGGTATGAAACTCAGACAGAAAATGTAAACCAGTCCCTTCATTTCTCTACAGTTGGTATTATTTAACTTGTCAAATCATTACTGTTTACTGTATAGTCCATAATCAGAAGCACAGAGGTTATGGCAGCGGCATATTACAGCTTCTGGTCATTTGAAGCATGCACTTTGTGCTATTGAAACACCGTTAAACAAGGTGGTGGTTATGGTCATGACTACAGCCATCTGTTTGAATTACATATTGTCTTTTTAAAAATCAATTTGGGCCTAAAATGATGAAATGGTGATGCGCACTGCAGGAATATGAGGGACTAGCGGATGGCAGGAACAGTAATTTGCTTATCATAACAATTTGGCCCTCAGGAGCGAGGCCGCTGCAGACAGACACACACACACACACACACTTTCTCTCCCTCGTGGACACACATTCTCGGCCCGACTGCAAACAATCTCTCTGTGTGCAAAAGAACAACACGTTTCACATCAACGTCCTAATATGATTAGCTGGTTGTACGTGTAAGTTAGGATATTAAACTGAATTAAAGTCATTAACAGCACATTTTCTCAGTCATGTTGTGTTTTAACACAAAGTAAAAACAGCTGGTTGAAGCATTTTGTCGTTTATTTCACCCTCCTGGTGGCTGATATCTCCGGGTTCTTGAACGTGCGTCCCTCCCTTTCCAGCGGCTCTGGGTTTCAGCTTATTTCGGCGTGTGTTTGGGAAATCAACATGCAGAGACATGAAATTTGCTTGAGATAGGTCATCCATCAACGTAAACGCAGTGTCTGCTTTTGTTATAGTCAAAGTTATGTTATCACAGCGTGATTATGGAGCCGAAAGTCCAGGTGTGAAAAATGTAGGCTGCATTACCGAAAGCTTTCTCTGCCTGTAAAGCCACTTAGATATGATTATATTTTCATATACCATAGATATACTGTCTGATATACAACTGGACGTCTCACCAACACTGTGGAAGGAATGGTTTTCATTCGTATTAAAGGTCCAGAGGATGATTTTTTTTCCCCCCCAGTCTCTTCGTCTCCTGTTTTTGTATCTTGTCACAGATTAATTTCCAGCTGTCCTACCCATATGTTCATCTGCGTCAACCAACACGCACCTCATCCCGCTCAACTCTGTGCAGAAATAAAACTTTTCCGGGAGAAGTTTTCCAGGAAACTCGCTCACAGTAAATGAGCAGATAGTGATTCTGGGTCACTACTCGTCAAACATTTGGTCAGTGTCGTTGACTGTGCTGGTATTTCCTTTTGGTGTAAAGTAACTATGATGGAAAGTAATTACTTGGCTTGAGTATTTACTCAGTATCTACTCCACTACTTCTACCAAAATTGTGACTTCAGGCCACATAGTCGAAAGAAAGTTCATCACTCATTCTGACGTGATGTGAGTCCTAAATGAAAAATGGCAGAAAAAATGAAAAAGTTTTCCCACACTTCCATGAAAGTGATATTCTCACTCCACGTTTTTTGTGAGCATTCAAAAGTTTGGATGTGATCACATTGAGGGTTCTTGTACTCACGCTGAAACCCGGTAAGATTAATTGCCTACCCGTTGCGTGGACGCCTATGCACAAACAAAACAAATGAACTTTGATTTTCATTAATTAGCACCATTTTAATGCATTTTAATGGATGATGCAACTGTCCCTGCAGACCGTCCCCCGGTATGGGGTCGGCTGCATCGGATGCAAATTCTGAGTTTATCATCGTATGTCTACATATTTTAATGATGTGGATAATAAGATGGCGGATATGAGTTTAATATATCTGACAAATGTGCTGGTCTAATGTAAACAGTGTCACACAAAAAGTGTTGCATAATATTACACAAGGGGACGTGATGCGTAATGAATACTTGAATATACTGGAATACTAGAATATTACTGGGTAAGACGACCATTGGTCCCGAACGCACGACTCAGACGGTGTCTCACCTTTGTTTAAAGGTAACGCAGGACAGGAGAGATGTAGTGAGGGGTGAAGTCAGCAGGCGGACAAACACGCCGGGGCAACGAGGCAAAAAGGAGCAGGCCAAAGCCAAAGTCCAAAGACAGACAGCAGGTCAAAAACAGGCAGAATGCCAAAACGGAAACTCGGCACGGCACAGCAGACAATCTGGCGAAGGGAATAAGTGGAAATGGGCTGGTATATATCTATATACTAGGGAGCTAATGAGGGATTATGGAACAGGTGAGCAGGTGGGGAACCAGGGGACTGGCAGGGTGGGCATGGCAGGATATGAAACGACAGGAGAGTTTCCGGCTGCACGAATCACACCTGTGCGTTTCCTTTCTCTGACGGGTGAAAAAGGTCCAGGACGCATCGGGAAGATGGACAAATAAAACCCAAACTATCTGCGTGGCGAGAGATTAGTGACATAATCTGTCTTTAAAATTGTTTATTGGGATAGATTATGTAAGAGAAATGGCGCACATAATCCAAAACTGCTGCAGTAGAGATGCCAACACCGTCCCACTGGCAAATTTAGCTTTAATTAAAAACATAGGCACAGCAGTTATTACCACTTCATAGTATGCCACCTTTTATTAAAGGCTTATGTGCTGTAACTAATGGCTTCATTGTCTCATCTAACATAAATTGTATTAGTAAAGTTAGCGAGTCACCTGCAATTTGCATTGTAATAAATCATCACTGATGGTTTCCAGTCCACATGCTCTGCGGTTTATGGCCGTGCTGTGTGGCACAGCCAGGGGTTGCAGTGTTTGGAAGTCCACCAAGTCGTTCCGGGCTGAAATATCTCACGACTAAGCGATGGATTGCCCTGGAAGTTCAGCCAGACATTTATGGTTCCCAAACACAGAACCCCTCCGACTTCGGTGATACCTGCTTCTCCTCTCGCTCCATCGTGAGGTTCACGTTTGTGGCTCTTGAATGAAGTATCTCCACAGCTGTTGGATGGACAGCTGTGACATTTGGTACAGACATTCACTTTCCCCTCAGGATGAATTGTAGTCACCTTGGACGACGTCCTTACTCTTCATCTAGCACCATTATATGGACAATGATATTATCATGAGCCTCCGCAGTACTGCAGCGTACCAAATGTTAGCAGGCTAACAGGCTAATCCAAGATAGTGAATAATCAGTTCACATGCATCCAGAGGTCAAGGGAGAAGGAGCAGACTGCTTGGAGCTGGCAGAGACGCTACAGCGACTCAACCACTCTTTACAAATGTGGTGAAAAGCGTCTCAGAACGAACACGTCCAACCTTGAGGGGGATGAGCTGCAGCAGCACATGAACCGCACTGATTCCACTCCTGTCAGCTAAGAAAAGAAATCTGAGTCTGCAGTGGACACACACTTACCACCTCTGAGCAGCTGAAGACTGGAAAAACTGGATTTCTGCTGAGGCTGGAGACGGTCGGGTCAGAATTTGGCATCACCATGGACCCAACCGGTCGAACCTTTGGGATGTGGTCAGACAGCAGCGTGAATGTGCAGCTGACAAATCTGCAGAAAGGATGAGATGAAATCATGTCAACATGGAGCATAAACCCCAAAGAAAACATCTTAACGCCATGAAGAGCTAAGGCTTGGTGTTCCTAATAAAGTGCTCAGCGAGTGGACTTCCCAACGGACGCCCAAGTGCGCGCAGTGCGGCAGCATGGCGGTCGACTCTTGTTTCCAGAACATCAGTTTCCACCTTAAAAGGTTTTCCTGATGAACTTCAGGGATAGCTAAAAAGCAGATGTCACGCTGGAAGATGATAAACATCAGGGAAAGGAATTTCTCCGCGGCCCCACAGGTATTCCTATAAACGGTTCAGCGTTGATCTTTAAGGCATTCCTAAATTATTTATTCATCATTTCTGAAGCCATTAGCTGGAACTCATAAAGCCTTTATTAAGTGAGCCTTATCAAAAGGTGGTACCTACTGCTCGGACATGTTAGCATGTAGCAGCCTCCCTGCTAACTCTGGAAGTCCCAGAAACGTGGCGTACTCCTACAAATGTAGACATTTCACGTGGCCCGTCCCTAAAAAAGGTCACGCACATACAGTGGACACGCAAACCCTCCCTGACTACTTATGAGTTACAAAATGTATAATTCATTAGGCCGGCTCTCAGTCTGGCTGACCTTCATCAGGGAGTACAATCTCCATGACTGCTAAAGGTCAAACAGCAGAGATCCGAGAGCGCGCACACGTCGCTCCCCGCTCATTCTAACGGCTAAATCAGATCGACTAAAACAGCGAGTGGACCTGCGACGACCGGTCGATTCATACACTGACGAGTCACGCAAAAAAAACCAAACAAGACACACAATACAAATGCAGGTTTTTTTTGTTGTTTTTTTTTTTCAAACACTGTATTTTTTTCCATCTCCACACAACCATCAAAATGACATGTTTTAGAGTTTAGAATGTTTTATTATAGTTTATTGTGATAGCATTTTCATTTTTTCATTTTTTTACGTTTTGTTTTTTCCAAAGAACAAACACGGCAAATAATGTCGAGGAGGAGAGGCAGGAAGAAGAAGGGAAGAGCAAGAGAGGAGGGCCACATAGATAAGATCGATCAATCCATAGATAGATAGATAGATAGATAAGATGCGTCAGGTTTGGCTTGATCCTCCCCCCGTAATCCCTCTGGGTCCACCCACACACACACCAGCACACCCACACACTCGCACAAACACACACACACACACACACACACACTACATGTTGCTTTACAAAGAATAATCATCATCTGAATAAGATCGATATATATATATATCTAGGAATAAAAAAATAAAAAGAAACTAAGAGTACACACTGTCAAGGAAAACAGATCCACTCACACCGCGGTGAAATCCACAAACTCCCTACAGTTACACAGTTAGCCAGGGATAGATAGACAGAAATATGTGTATGCATCATCTGCGTATGTGCGCATACACTGCATGCAGACTGGGTGTGTGTGCGCGCACGGACGGGGCGGGAAGAAAACAACAAGTGGGTCTGGATTCATCTGAAACTCCTGCACAAAATTCAACCTCGGGCCTGTTGCTATGACTTTACACGTCCCTCTAAGTGTGTATCTATGTACGTGCGATGCAGCGTCAACTAGCTAGTTAGTGGTCAATCGCCTATCTGCAGATAAAGGATCGGTGTGATTAATTTTGGCAGCTGTCCAAATCTCTCGGAGGGGCCGGGGGGGTTGGAGTTAAGGCAGACAGCTGGTTCCAGGTCAGATTATAGGGGCTTAGTTGATTTTCCTTTCCTTTTTTTATTTCGTTTTTTTTTTCTTTTTTTTTTTGGACAAAACACAGGTAAACAATAATTTGGCATTAAAACAGGTACAGAGCTAATGTTACCACACAGTCTGAGAGCGAGAGAGAGCGAGAGAGAGCAAGAGATAGATAGAGAGAGAGAGAGAGAGAGAGGAGGATGAACCATAAAGTAACTGAAGCAGTAAAATATGATCGTATCAGTAAAATGGCGCCTATTACATCGTTGATCTCGAAGCAAAAAAAAAAAAAAACAAAAATAACACCATCGCAAGCAGTCATGGATCAAGCTCTAAACAGTATACATGATGTATCTGCCAGCTAATGCTTTGTAAAAAAAAAAAAAAAAAAAATTATATATATTTATATATATTAGCTTGCTTAAAAGGGAGATACCTGGACATTTACGGTTAAGAGTCTATTCTCCACCAGGGGCGGTCACGTTAGCACCCCATTCATAATCCTCATTTAAAAGAAAGGGCATGTCCAGCCCTATTGTGAACAGGGCGGCACGGTACCTTCGGGTTAAAAAAAAAAAAAAAAAATTTGCTCAGAGGACCAACTCTTTTCCAACCCCTGGCAAATAAATAACTCGACCACAACAACAACATGCCAAGCTTCACCCTAAACAGCCAAAATAAGCTACAGAGCCATATATACAAAGAAATGTGCCTGATAAATACAGTTTACAAAAAGAAAAGGTTTTGATTTCCAATCTATTTTCCTTTTATTCTTCAATTTCATAACGGCAGCCACTGCTCTCAACATCCCTTAATGTTTCTTTTTCCCGTCCCGCTTGTCTTTTCGTATCGTTTCGTGAAAGGATATATTTTCACGCTGAAACAGTTTGGTCTTTTTATTCCCTCCCCTGGACAATTTAAAACACTTTTTTTCCTTTTTTTTTTAAGCCACAACCAGTATGTAGTGTTCATTAAATACAAATCATCTGCAAGTCAACAAAAAGGACACAAAAGACAGAGCGAGAGCAAAAATAACATGACGAGAAACAGGGAAGGGACGCACAAAATGACATAATTTGCACATTTGTTTCATACAGAGTGACTCGAATGCCTCCTTCATCTTACAAACCGACATACTGGAATACCTATATCATCCCTGTACACACAGGCACAGCATGAAAACTGACTCGACGTGTCGAAACATGCCCTGCTGTCAACGTGCTGTATAATTTTCTTTAAAAACATGTACAAACATGTGTACAGACACAACACGGCGCATGGTTTATTCCATATAGTCAGTTGTTAAGAGTGTGTTTAATCTCTAGCCACAATCCTGTCTCTATCCGGACAAAGTCAACTCACTGTTACTGAAAATATAGTTGTTGTTTTTTTCTCTTAATGATTCTGAGGTACTGAATTATCCCAACAACATCCTCGTGAATTCAGATGCACGGATGTTTGGGGTTTTTTTTGTTTTTAAATTAAAAGATTAAAACCTAACCAAATGAAAAAAAAAAACAAGGTGAACTTCAAAACTTCAGAATTTGGTCGGTATATCTGCAGGTGAAGCTGACTCTATCCTCGTAAGACTGTAGGAAGTCAGGTTTGATTGATGAGATCACAGCCTCGAGACCGGCTGGTGTGGTCAAGAGACTAAGGAAAGACATGGCTGATAGAGAGAGAGAGAGGGAGGAGGGAGGGAGGGAGGAGAAAAGACATAGAGGAGCAGGGATGGATGGATGGATGAAAGAATGGAGCAGTAGAGAGAGAGAGACAGAGAGAGAGAGAGAGGTTAACAAACTGTTAGTGAGCCTGGACAGTTTTGTAGAAATGCGAGGAAGGGTCAGAGAGAGCCAGAAGGAGGAGGAAGGGTTGGGGTTGGAGGAGGAGGAGGAGGAGGAGGAGAGGAGGAGGTGGTGTGTCTTGGGGCTTCAGCAGCAGCCCCCACCGGCCTGTTGCCCTCCCTGGCTTCCGGACAGTGTGGAGTTGGTGGTAGGGTGCTGGGGTCCAATCTTAATACCATTAGCCTGTGTGGAGACAGAGACACAGACACAGAAAAAGACAGACACTCGTTAAAAAAATATATATATCACAAAATATCAAGAAAATGCCTCGAGACTTTGTGTAGACGAGCACATTTTCTGCAACACATTTTTTCCTCCTTCGAGAAGCAACTTCATGCTGCTGTGCATTTAATTCTAAACGGATAAAACGCTAGTTGTATTTTTACTTACTTTCATGACAGAGTCAATGATTTCAGTTTTTACTGTGCTCACGTACTTGACAATAATATATAAACACAGATGACCATTCATTATTTTACCTGCAGCGAACCCACGCTACATGAAGCTAACATATTAGCTGTGTCGAACGTGCTCTGCCGCGGCGTAAACCGCTCCACAAAAACAGACTTGTAGCGACCGAGCTAACTAGCTTTCTGACCAGCACTTAGCAAGCCAGCTAGCTCTGTGAGCTACCGCGGACGGCTAGCTAGCATGTTACCGGACACCTCGCTAACTAGCCGCACGAGTCGAGCGCTTCCACACCAACCCGTTGTCATAGGTTCTCTTATCCCCCCCCCATAAAATTAAGGTAGAGGTAATGAATAAAACGAATAAAAAGCCTTTTTCTGAATTCTTGTTCCCCGGGTAAATAAACTCAATAAAACCCAAAGCAGTGGAGTGCGTCATTGTTGTGGTGGCGAGATAAACAGCGCCTGCAGCGGCCTCCATTAGATCACATCATAGGGGAAGCAACAGGTGCTGCTGCGCTGCACAAAGGCAAAGGAAACACCAGCAGCACACAAGGACACGGGGGCGGGGGGGGGCACATATAAAAAAAGATGGAGGGTGGTGGTGGGGGGGGGGGGGGCAGGGAGTGGGTGGTCGAGAGACACAGTTCTTTCAACGCTCTCTCTCTCTCGCTCTTACCGTCAAAGAGGAGCTCTCTCTCTCTCTCGCTCTCTCTGTGCACCGCGGTGCTCGTTTTCCCTCTCTGTGTTTCATCATCTCCCTCCCTCCCTCCGTCCGTCGGTGTATATTTATCTCTCTCCCTCTTAGTGTAACTCCCCTTCCTACACTCAGTAGCAGTAGCGCCTCTGGGAAACACTGTATGCCTTTAAATCACATTTATTGAGCTAAGGCCATGTGTGTGTGTGTGTGTGTGTGTGTGTGTGTTTTCTCATAGTGGCTGCCAACATTTCTGGTGGGGCTTCCTCTCTCTCTCTCTCTCTCTCTCTCTCAGCCAGTCAGCTGATGTGGTTTGGCCTGTCTTTACTCCATCTTACTCTGACTAAGAACAATAACACTCGCTGGCCGGCTGACTCCGGTCCCGGCTGACTCCACATTTGGACCCGGTTTGTCGAGGACCAGATGTGCCTCCGGAACCCGGGCGGAAACTGGGGCCGGCTGGGGTTGGCCGGTGGTGCGTGTGGTCCGTGCGGGACGGTTAGCGTGGACCGCGGCGCAATTAATGTCGCGCGAAGAAGTATAAAGTATATGGAGTCCTTAACGGGCTACTGTCTGGACAGCTGGAGAAGCAGCCGACCAATTGGAGTTTAGGATTGAGAAAGGGTTTCTTCATTATCATCATCATCATCATCATCATCATCGCCATCTTCCTTCGTCGCCAGCGGCCTGGAAAAGACTGAAGCGATGTGAAACGGCAACGCGGGCTAAATGTGGGTCTAAAGTTAGCCGTTAGCTCAACGACATCCACAGAACCGGACTAATAATAGAACATTCTGACCCAGGAGTCGGCCGGGCCTCGCACCAGAACAGGAAGCGCATACTTGTCATTTAAATGAAGGGCGATGGAGCGAACGTGCGCTGTGGGGTTCACACACTTGGAGCCGCCGGACGCCAACTTCCCGACTTTGAACTCGCTCGTTTTTTTTCCCACTTCGTTTTGGTGCCAATCGCTCTTCCAGAGTGGATCAATGCACGGACGAGGAAAAACGGCGAGCGGATTCACTGATTCACGCTGGTTCAGCTGTTTGACGGCGGAAACCAGAGACTTTTTTTTTTTTTTAGCCGAGACTGAGACGTTTTCTTCCTGATAAGAAGCCGAAGATGCGACCGAGGACGTGTTTTCCTCGAGCGAACGATCTTAACGCGGAAGGAGTCTGACCGACGCTTGTACTCGCGGCGACGGGGCCGGGCGTCGTGACTTTCCCGCGCCGCGACAGAAGACAGCCATCTGGTCGACTGGATCGCAAACTTACTGGCTGGCTGGCTGGCTGACTGGCTGACTGGCTGACTGGCTGGATAGGCAGCTTGCAGACTGGCTGACTTGTTTGTTTTCTTACCGAATGACTGAGACCTTGTGGGATGTGTGGAATTTATGAGCTGGCAGATGCTGAGAGAGAGAGAGAGAGAGAGAGAGAGAGAGAGAGAGGGAGAGAGAGGCCTGTGGAAAATAGAGCAGGTGAGAGGTGTGCTGGGAGTTTTGCTTGGCTGGAGTCGAAGGAAGCAGAGGGGAGGGCTTTTTTTTTTTCTTCTTCTTCGTCTACCCCCCCACCCCCCACCTCTTTTTTTTTTTTTTTTTTTTCTTGAGAAGACAAGGGAGCGTGGCAAACCACACACATTGCTGGAAAAACGACACTGAGGAGAAAGAGGAGAACAAAGACTTGAGGTGTGGGGAGAAAGATGGCCTCAAAAAAAAAAAAAAAAAAAAAAAGAGAGAGAGAGAGAGCAAAGAATGGAAAGGTTCGGGGAGGGAAGGGAAGGGCACATCTCACCTCATTGTTGATATCAAACACCCCCTCCTGGATCTTCTCATAGATCTCCTTGGCTGTGTTGATGAAAGCCTGAGATAGAGACAGGAAGTGAGAAAGACGGAGAGAGAGAGGGAGAGAGAGAGAGGAGAGAGAGAGAGAGAGAGAGAGAGGGGATTCAGTTCACACGTGTGTGTTGACTCCTGGAGATGAGACCTTTTTTTTTTTTTAAAGAAGAAGAAGAAGAGGAGCAACTTGACAAATGCAAAAAGTGGACTCAATGACAAACAACAACAACTTGACTTTCAAGCAAACTTTGCCGATTTTACTTCAAACCGAATAAAAGTTTGGACGCTAGCTGGCAGTCACGCCTTGCAAAGCAGCCGGAGCGTGGAGCAAACTGTGAAAAACGCTCGTTCAAGACGACATGCGGCGAATCCAGTTTAACAAAAAAAACGCCGGCTCTGTCCGGAGCGAAACACGACACCTACCGGCGCCTCTCGAGCTTCCTCATTAACACGCGTGACGAGCTCGCCGCTCCTCCACGCCTCCGCTGTTCGTGCTAAGCTAGGCTAACACGTCGTGACCATATATGTATCTTCACAGATCCCGTAGATTTGCTTTTTGTCGTATTGTGACGAGGATTCACCCTGAGCGAATATTTTACAGTGAGATATTTCTACACTGCATCTTCTTGTTATTTATCGGCCGACACTGATCGCACAATCTCTGTCTTCTCTCTGCACACACGCACGCACACACACACACACACACACACACACACACACACACACACACACACACACACACACACACACACACACACACACACACACACACACACACACACACACACACACACACACACACACACACACACACACACACACACACACACGAGCCTCACGGACATCAAAGATGTCCGAATAAGTGGAATTAAGCTCCCGGAGCAACAGGCCTTGTGTTAGCGTGGTATCGTTGCATCTGTCCCCGGGGACCGTCTCCTAATGTTCCCATCTCAAGGGTGTTAACTGGAGAGCAGCTGGGACGATATCAACTCAGATCACACGCGTGCGCACACACACACACACACACACACACACACACACACACACACACACACACACACACACACACACAGACACACACAGACACACACAATGTTTTTGGTGGCGTCGCTCAGAACTGAAAATATGTCCCAACACTCCTGATTTCCCACTTTGCGTCCTGTTTCCTTCCCTCTTGACATCACTAAGACCCTTACTCCTTCATATCTGCCCACACTTCCTGTTCTGAAGTAATTGGAATATTAAAATCAGATTAGAAAAGATGGTTAGAAATTACAGGAAGAGAGAGAGAAAACGGACGAGAGAAGCAGAAGTAAAGCACACGGGAGGAAGGGAGGAAATATCGTAGTGTGGACAGAAAAATAAGAGCGTGAAGAGGTGACGAGCAGCAGAACAGGAACGAAAAACAAGGAATCGGCATCACGGTGGAGATGAAAGAAGAAAAAAAAAAAAAGGAGAAATAAATAAATGAGTAGAGGATCATCTGGAGGAAGCGAGGATGAGAGGACGCTTACAGGAACCTCGCTCTCTGAGGACCGTCCCCTCGGCCCGAGCGTCCACCCACAGACCCTCACCACCAACCCAGCGCACTGATTGGCTGCTGGATGTCGCTGGAGGTAGGGTGGAGGTTATGAATATGTATGAACTCTAACTGGTTGATATACTGCTGGAGAGAGGGAGATGATGGATAAGAGGGGGTAGGAGGAGGAGGAGGGGACGAAGCGAGCGATGGAGGAAGAGATGGAGAAGCGAACGGAGACGTGGAAAGGAGGAGGAAGGAGCGGAAGACACGTCGGCGAAGGGATGGGAGGAGGGAAGGGAGGAGGGGGAGGGGAGGGGAGGGGAGGGGAGGGGAGGGGGGGAGGCTGGAGAGCAAATGATGGACGTCGAGGGATGAGGAGGGATGGGGTGAGGAGAGACGAGGGGAAGGGAGGAGAGGAGCTGTATCAGGAGGATTCAGAGGACACTAATGAGACAAATTAATCATACCACACACACGCACACGCACACACACACACACACACACACACACACACACACACACCTCCCCCATCATCTTAACCCCAGAGCGCTACTCAACAGCGCTGTGTGTGTGTGTGTGTGTGTGTGTGATTTCTCATGATATAGGCCAAGCAAGAGAGAGAGAGAGAAAAACACAACAGCACACAAACAGTGTAAACACGAACGCCCGCGCGCACACGCGCTGCGGTGCCCTTGGCTAGCGCGCCGTGCATTGCATGATGGGATTATTTATGTGACCGGATAAGCGAGAGGGGTCCCCGAGGACAACGGCTTGCATTCATAACGCGCGGTGGCGGCGGCAACGCCGACGGCAGAGGAGGGGCGTGTCCCCGCGGGAGGAGCGGCGCATCTGCACGGCGCCGCCACGCTACAGGTCAACGCTCGGACCAACAGGAGGCTGGAAATGACGGATACAGGAAGTGGAGAGACGGCGCTCGACGCTCTGCAGGTGGCTGCGTCCCTCCCTCTTTCCAAACGTTTGCTGCGGCTTGTGCGAGCGTTGTGGGTTTTTGTCGTTTCCTGCAGTTTTAGCCATTGTCATTCCAACAACGCGAGACGGCCCGGCCGAACAAGTGACGGTTTGTTGTGACGGAGCTGAAAAAAAAAAAAAAATCCTGGAGGAAAACACGACAGCGATTTCTCAGCTTTTGTTGAAAAAGTGCGGCGCTTGTTTGTGACGAACACAAGGCCCCGCTGTACGACTAACTCCACTCATCGCCTCACAAACGCGATCGGGGCGGATCCTCGCGCACGGCCGGAACGGGACAATGGATCAATAAATAAGTTTCTATCCGTCACCCTTGTCAACAAGTTTGCTGGAGACGCCTGCAGCTGCCCCCCGCTTCCTCATATTAATCATGACATCAGTCACACAAAGATTTATTGTCGCCTTCGGTGGGTAATTTTATGCTCGCGCCGCGCTCCGAACAAGGAGACGACTAACCCCGGCGACGGCTCGGATATCTGTGAAACAGCGGATAATGCGTGTGAAATTCTGGCGTGGCCCTCAACAGAAAGGATTTTTTCTTCTGCGAGCGAAGAAGCCGTCAGCGCCGAAGGCCGAAGCGATTACCTCCTCGACGTTGGAGGCGGTCTTGGCGGAGGTCTCCATGAATATGAGGCCGTGTTCTCTGGCGAACGCTTCGCCTTCTTCTTTCTTCACCTCTCTCCTCGACTCCAGGTCGCTGAAAAAAAAACCCAAACAAAACAAACACACACGTTTGTGGAGGAAGATGAGTCACGTCGGGATCACCGAAAATCCTAAGATGCGAACGTTTGCTTTTCCCTCTCCGCTCAGGACGGCACATATGCTACAGGCTGGCTAATTAACCTGAGTCAACCTGTTAATTTAAATACAGATGGTTATTTAGAAAACACAGAATCGGTTTCAAGCTGCTCGTATCAACAACGGCGCCTTTTTTTCTCTCTCTCTCTCTTTTCAACACGACACCGTTGCGTAACCTCTGGTATCGGTTTTTAAATCGACAAGCAGCTGAGGTTTTGTTGCAAAAGTGAACTTCCCGATTTACATTTGCCGAGAGCTACTGAAGCAAAACGCCTTCGCTTTGTTGCACTTTCAAGCGATTTGTTTTAAAGCTGATGAACTTTCCATTTTTGCTAATCAATCGTTAGATCATGAGATAACGGAATCAAAGTGTGGATGTTGAAATCATTGTGCGCACGGGGGAATCTGTGTGTGTGTGTGTGTGTGCGTGTGTGTGTGTGTGCAGTGTGTGTGTGTGTGTGTGTGTGTGTGTGTGTGTGTGTGTGTGTGTGCAGGGTGTGTTGTCACCTCCTCCACAGCGGACTTGTTATTAACAACTTCAGAAAAAGCTAATTTACAAAAACACTAAACAGCGTTTCTGCACCCGCAAACACAAATCACATACAAGACCTGAGATTCCTCCCTGTGGCAGACACGTGATTATATTTCTGTAATATTTATTTTTAAGGTTTTGAGACTTTTAAATGACCTGAGATCAGCCCGTGAGGTCACGTTCTCCGTGTTTCTTCTTGGAACTGGAGGAGAAGTTTCCAACCTCCAAACCTAAATCAGCGTCGCCTGCAACAGCCGACTTATGACACGACCTGATGTTACACAACGCCGCGCTGTGTAACTTCAGCTTGTGCTGAAAAGTATTGTGTGAAAGTAGCGGTGTGTGTGTGTGTGTGTGTGTGTGTGTGTGTGTGGGGGGGGCTAAGCTGAACTCCTCGTTGAAACTGTGCGCCTTTCGCTCGCATTAGCGCAGCATCCCGCCGCGCCCGAACGAGCCACGCCGTCAGGTGCGGCGTCTCACCTCTTGTTGCCGATGAGCATGATGACCATGTTGGAGTTGGAATGTTGGCGAGCGTCCTCTAACCAGGTCGTCAAGTGGTTGAAGGTGTCCCTTCTGTTGAGACAAGCGCAGAATCAGGGGTCAGAGCGACGGGAAGCGCCACAGACAAAAGTACCTGTCCTCTCACGTGCGCCGAATCGACTTTCGCTTTGAAAATGCGGAACCGACGTGCTCGCCGCTTCCTTCTTGACATGTTTACGGCCATTTACAACGGTCGCTTTTATGTCGTCAGCAGCAAAAAAAAACCCGTGCAGGAAGTAAGAGAAGACACGTGACACACGTCCTGTCGGATCCAATCTGTGGACGTCGGCGTCTGTGGAACCAGGACACCTCAGCGCGTGATCCGACATACAGGAAGTCAGCGCCACGGCGGCGAATGCAGAAGCACTTTGACTGGTGCAGGAATGTGAAGTTACATGCAGATTATATTAAAAAATATACAGGACAAGCTGCTGATATCACGCCAGGTTGTGATCTTTCTTTTTTTTTTGTCAGCGCACAAGAAGCAGGTTGGGGCGGGGGTTCTGACCTTATGGTAATTCTGGCCAAAAAGGTCACGGGGTCGTGAAAATCATTAAGGACGAACCTCACGGGGACCGGCGAGATCAATAGCAAATTTCATGTCGATCTGGGCGGCGCTCGTCAATATATTTTAGCTGTGGACCGAGGTGTCGAACGGAGGGAGAGACGCTCGCTGCTCGTGGGGATTCTTCTTCTTCTCTTTACTCGGCTTATTGAATTTTTATTATCTGTGTTTTTTCCTGCGTGCGCTGCTCTTTTTTTTTTTTTTTTTTTTTTAAACTCGGTGCGTGTTCATCAGCCTGTCAATCACCCGTAAAGCACTTTGAACTACAGTAGCCTGTATGAATGCAGTTTGACCGGTCGCAGACCAGATGACGAAGCCGAGCGGCTTCATCATCCTCCCGTTCGATGCTGATGTTAGCGTTAGCTCGAAGCACCACGGCCTGACGGGAAATAAGACATTTTTTAAGTTTCCTCCGCTGCAGCTCCTTGTTTATGACTGAAACGTTTGCGACCTGGTCAGAATGTGCAGGAACTTTGCACACTGGAGTTTTAAAGCTCTACTGTACTGACAGGTCTTATCGTCACATCCCGTTTCTCAATGTTCCCGTGCGCAGCTCGGCTCCCAGAGCTCACGCCGGCTCGTCTGATTGGCCGTTACCTTGTGATGTCATAGACTAGCAGCGCTCCTGCGGCTCCTCTGTAGTAAGACCTGGTGATGGACCGGAACGACTCCTGGCCAGCCTGCAGAAACACATGCATATATTAATAAAAAGAAATTGAAACGTGAATTATTGAGACGACCGTGGACAACAGCTTCCCCTTTGAATTTTCAGCACCTGGACCCGACTCCGGCCCGAACCGTCTCCTCCACCCCCCCCCGGTCCCGGTTAGAAGAGTCCAGTCGTGTTTTGCGAGCAGTCCTGATCTAGCAGGAGTCCAGCTCCCGGGTTTTCAGCGAGCCGGGGGGGGGATGACAGGACAGAGCAGAGCCTGTAATCGGATACAATGGAGGTCTCTCTCTCTCTCTCTCTCTGTCGATCCGTCACAATTCCTTTCTTTCTCCGCGCTCGTGCGTCCACCCCCGCCCAGTTTCCCCGTCTATAAAAACCGTGGCCGATCGCGTTAGCGCTCCGGCTAACGCGGGCTGAACCCGTGGCATCGGCCGGCTCGCCTTCCTCCATCACCTCCACCTTCTCCTCTACCCGTCGCTCATCTTTCTATTCTTTCACTATAAATCCCCAGGCCTCCCCGTCTTTCTATCACTCCTTTCACTATCTCAAATTCTTACCACCACCCCCCCCACCAGCCCGTCCCACCCCCGCGTCCATTCATCCTCCGTCTCCGACTGGCGTACGGTAACAATGTTGTCTGTGTTCGGTCGAGGGCCGCAGCAGCGAACACAGCGGCGCTCTATCCGAGCAGCTGCAGCCCTGCGCCGCTCTGACCTCATCGGATGAACCAGACGGTCAGTCGGCCAGTCAGTCGGACAGAAACGGTCGGTCGGCGAAAATCGCTCGACCGGGAGCCTGAGCCCAACGGTTGGATGGATCGCCGGTGACTGGGTTAGTTAGTCAGCTAAACAAACCCTAAAAAACCCAACAACCTGTTAAAACAGTCAGTCAACCAGAGGACCAGTCAGCCAGTGAGCTGCACACCAAGTCAAACGGCCACCAGTCAGACAACCAGCCAGTAATGCTATTAGTGAATAAATGATAAATAAGGGTGAAAGAGAGGGTTCGCTGTGTCTGTCCGCCATCTGGCCTGCGGCGCACACACACACACACACACACACACACACACACACACACTTATTCATATGGCACATTCAGCCTACACAATCATCCAACTGTGCTGCTGGTTGTGTACTGTAAGTCCGTTGAGCGAGGCACTGAGCCCTGCCGGTTGTCATTTCACGCGTCCCACCCTCCGACATTTAATACGAGCAAGGTGAGAGGATTATCTGGCTGCCGGGTAAAACCCGAGGCGGCGCCGACGTCACGGCTCCGCGCGGCCGTCTGCGCGCTCGCAGTCGCTTGGAGCGTGGAGCGGTGGCGCCGCCTGCTGTTCGAGCAGCGAACTGCACGTGCAGGTTGGTTATTTATTTCAGTCTAAACTTTTATTTTAAAAAAAAAAGGAAGTCACTGCTGAGTAAATCTGTTTCTGATCAACCTCCATCTCTTCAATTCACATAACAGCACACAATGGCGTGCACGCACAATTCGGCAAGTCGATGCCATTAAGGACACACACTCCTGTGTTAGCTTAGACACAGTGTACATGCAGGGGTTAAAAATGTATAAAAAATAAAATATGACTGAAGGTGAGACACTGACTGTGTCTTTTTTGGATTACCAACCCCCCACCCATGGCCAGTGCACCACCCTTATTCCCCCCATAAGTTTACACATTAAAAAAAAAACAAACAAACAAATGTGATCATGAAATTACAAACAGTTTACATCTCTACATGTCACGGCTTTCTACTCCCCCCACGTGGCGATGGAGAACATTACCGTATCCCAGATCTGCAGTTTGATCTGTTTGCCATCTATAGTGATCATCCTCGCTCCAAACTCCACACCTGGAGACACACACACACACACACACACACACACAGGGACAAAAGAAAGGGAATTAGACAATGATTCTGAACTGTAGAATTACCACAGCATCATCTCACTTTACTGACTCCTGCAGCGAGTGTGTGTGTGTGTCATGAAATACACTGATCATTTTTAATTGTCCATCACACACTTACACACACATATTTATTAACTGTAGGTCCTGAGATTTGCAGTACTGTAAATGATCTCTTATAACTCTGTTCATCGCTTTATAACTAATCAAACCATATGTAGGGTGTAGTACTTTAATACTCTCAAAGGGAAACTGCAGTGTTGCGGCGGCGTGGCGTTGTGTGTCGGACGTGCGCTCTTACCGATGGTGAGGTCGTGAACCGGCTGAAACCTCTTGTCTGTGAACTGTAGTAATAGACATGACTTCCCCACACCTGAAAAACAAACACACAACATGTCCAATGAGTCACAATGAGCACAACAACGCAATGCTGCACGCGAGGATGACGTCGGAGACCCACAAACGCACACGCGTGAATTCATTTTGGTAATTCGGTAAAGGAAGATGACGATGATTGGGTTTCTGAGCCGGAACCGAACCGACTGCTTTTTAACGCAGAAAACGTTTTGTGATTTTTTTTTATTGTTGTGCGAACATCCAAGGCATGTCCGCATCATTATTTAAATTGTTATTTGATGCTTATTTTGCAGAGAAGGGAGGGAGAGAGGGGGAGGGGAGGAGGATGCTAATGAGATGGCCTGACAGGGATTCGTCGAGGTGACGGACGGGGACGCGGCCTTCCTGCTCCGTGGTTACCCCGGGTTACCGCTGCCAGGCAGTGGCGTTGCTAGGCAGGGACGGCGTGATGGATGATGACTGCGAGAGACGGGCGTTAGGGCGGAGGAGGGTGGCCGCTCCACCTCCAATCCAGCGGTCACCTGTTCTTACCCTCCGACCGCCACAGCCATTTCCCAATTAGCAAAATTATTCACAATACAATTAGCGGCCCGTCGCGACGTGGCGTGAAATCCCAGTGAACAGCGTGAGCGCGCCGCCTGTAGCAGCCCGCGATCGAGACCCGCTGTGCTTCACAACGCCCAGAGTGGCTCTAATCACGGCGATAATTAGAGAAGAAGTGCGTGTACGTTACAGCGCGGGGGCTTTTCCTTCATCGGGTCGCAGCGCCTCGCCGCGCCGAGATAATTCAAAGACGTGCCGGGCGAGTAGAAAACCAGGAGCCAGGAGCCAGCAGCCAGCGTGACTGGTTAGGCAGCAGGTGACTGGATGACTCACAGCTGTTCAGGATAAACAAACACAACTCAACGTGTCCACAGAGCAGCGGAAATTCACGCAGCGTCATTTCCAGGAGAGATTAAGCTGAAAAATGTCAAAAAAAAAAATGGTGAAAATGTCCCAGCGTCTTCAAATGTCAGGCTCTGTCCGACAAACAAAAGATGTTCAGTTTGCTGACGGGATGACGAGAAAGAGCAAAAACCAGAGACTCTTGAGTCATGAGGATTAATCGATGATCAAACAGCTGATCAGTGGTTCACATGCCTGCATGAACCTTTACATTTTCAGTAAAAACTGAATTCCCAGCTCTCGTCTCCCTGGAGAAACAGGGTCCAGGCCGTGCGTCCAAAAGGACAGAGTGTATTTTTGGACGTTTGAGCGAGACTATAATTTTCTCCTCAGAGTCGGTCGGACTTTCTGCCAAACGGATCTGTGGACGGGCTGGCCCGAGGCCACTGGCTGAAAAAAAAAATCCAAACCCAACGATTAACCCAATAACTATTGGTTAAGTATTTTTTTATTACTTTAAATCATACAGTAGAGCAGTAACTGCAAACCGGGGGTCTGCGTACCCCAGGGGAAAGTACTGCAGTAACCGATATGTCGGTTCACCACTTGTTAAAAACGCGGTACGACTCTGCAGACGAGTCGTCGTCACGCTAACGTGCCCAGTCCAGGCCAGAGGAGAAGTTAGCACAGTTAGTAACTCCAGGATTTAGTCAGGCCCGTCTAATTAGTTGGGCACAGGTGGCTCTGCAACAACCTTCAGAGCAAAACTGTCAACGTGGAAGTAAAGTGTACTACATGTATATACTGCATGAGCGTATGAGCAACGGGCAGAGTGTGCGGGACGCTCGGGCCTCCAGTGGAGACGCAGCACGAGTCACGCGATGAGTCCAGACTTCAGATCAGTCCAGTCTGAATTGCTCCGTGACCAGCTGCTGCTGCTGCAGGCTTTGGTGATGGAGCACCTCCACCACCCCACCCCCCCAGGGTGGCACATCTGGCACGTCCATACAGACAGGGCACGAGAGCCCCCGCTGAGCTCCACCAGGGCTGCATAACAGCAGCGGTTCTGTTGGACTGAGCCCTCCTCCCACGGGTTCATCCTCAGGTTAGATGGCAGGCGCAGGAAAAGACACGCTGACGCACTAAGTCTGGTGGGATGTGGAGAAAAAAACTTCCATCCTGCGTGTCCCAAAATGTCGCCGTTAAACTTTTAAAAATTCATCCGCATAACTGACCGACAGGCACTGGCATGTTTTCCTTCCCTGGGCGCCGTGGCAACGCCGATCACCGATCTCACCGGATGAGTCAAGAGATCCAAATCTCCCTCTGCACTTCCAACCCGGAGAACCAACAAAAGTCACACCGGCGTGTTGTGTTTGCACCAGCGCTGCCGTGCTGGAGGGTTCAGGGTCGGGCTGCGACTCTGAGGGCGGCTGATGGGAGACCGTCACCGTTCGGGCCGGACCAGAACCGACATCAGAGGGTTTACTGGAAGAGGCTGCTGGTCGGGTCGAGCAGGTGACGGACGATTATTTGCTTCGGTGTACAAACGGACATGCCCGACTGAAATATGTCCGACCACCGTAGGCCGTGACGACGCCACGCTGAGTAACTAGCGGTGAATCTTCATTAGCCTCCAGGATAAGGAGCTGACAGATTACAGAACGTACAGCTGCAACAGGGGAGATATGAAAACAGAAATAGATACAAAACACGAGCCATTTATCAAAATAGTAGATCTGTAAAGCCGATTTTAAAAAAAAACGTGCAATGTTTCTGCAGCCGCGCCTCGAAACAAACCAACTAACCAAAAATCCTCAATTTTAAAATCCACGTCAGATTTCTGGAGATTACAAAAGGAAAGCTTCAGAGGTGAGATAAAAAAAAAACAGCCTGGGCTGGGCTGGACTGGTCCGGTGTTTAACAGAACCTGACTGACTGCTTGTTCAGTTTTAAATTACCCACGGCAAACAGTTCGATAACACGGCAGAGCCGGCGTAACGCAGACTAATGCTCGTGTGCACCGCGCGGTCCGGTTTCCTGTCCGACTCCACTCTGTGCGTTTACATCCCACAACCGGCCTCAACTGTCGACCTCTCTGCTGACGGTCGTCTTATCGTCCGACGTGAGCAAACATCCTCCAACATAACCGACTCCTTCAGGTTTTGCAGGCCTGCAGCTCCGTCTCTCAGCACTCGCCCGCCCCGCTGCTCAAACTGAAACACTGGATGTCGGAGGTCGCCGTTCTTCCAAATACGGATAAAGACACGATTACTCCGTCTCAAGAAAATTTCTTTAGACATGGACTTTCTGCTGCTCATGTTAAAAATAAAAAAAGATAATCTGATCTGGGTTGTTAACTGTGAAGATTCAGTTACAGCTGTGGACAAAAAATGTTTCCTCTCGTCTGGCCTTCTTTTTTTTTTTGGGAGATTTACTCTGTGCGTTTCTTGATCCAACATGACTCATGGCCAGAGGGAACGCAACCAAACGGTGTGGGATTAGGTACAGTAATACCAAAAAACTGCCTCTTCTCTGCAGGAAAGAAATCATGCACAGTGAAAAAAAACCAACTTTATCACAACTGCGTTTCTACCAAGATATGGAGATATGGGTTTCTGCTCTGACGGGGCCACAAACACTCCCTGTTGCAGAAATGACTGTTTTGATGAGCAGCTGTCTTTCTCTGCTGTCTTCAGGAAGGAAGGAGAGAGTCCCCAGAGTCCCTGTTCAGCAAAACTAATTGGGCCAGCGATGTCAAAGGTTACGTGGGATTTGTCAGCGACACTTTCAACTTCGGAAAAACACTGGATACAGGCACACTGTGTCTGTCTGATACTGTTTGTCGTGGGAGCACGATCGTACAGCAGAGGAATGTACAGGATTTTCTGGCAATTTACAATATTTAGAGTTCGTAACGCTTGTAGTCTCACACTGAACAACGATGTCACAGCGTCGCCGGTGGATCCACGGTATTTAAAAACCCACATTTGTTAGTGCAACGATCCTCATTTTGCTGAGGAGCCCATGAAAAGCCCACGCTGCTTCTATGCACAGCCAGCCGTGAGGAGTATTTCTGGTTGAGACACATGTGTAATTGAGCTCGGACCCTGGCTGTGGCTCCATTCAGCAGACACTGCGAGAGATAAACAACAACAACAACAACAGCAGCAGCAGGCAAAAATGGGAACGTCTTTCGCAACACCACTGAGGTAAACACGCAGCCCACCGGCGAGCGCCTGAGATAAATGAGCACGTGCATATGGTGAACCTTTCTACCACGCTCATTAACTTTAACATTACAACGATTTTTTTGGGGGTTTAGTCTTCTGCACTGTAAAAAAACTTTAATATAATCATTATTGATGCCACCTTCTCTAAATAAATTGTTTTTATAAGGACCTGGCTGTATGTTTGGCCCAGGTTTTGGGGTTTTGCTCCTTGCATTAAATCATCCTAACACATTTCTCACTCTTAAAGCTTGTTTTGGGTTTTTTGCCCCCAACACCAGTGCTACATCATTATAATACAGAAGTGTCTGATATGCACCTGCTGCCACACTGCAAGTTGCCCCAGCAGGCCCCTCGTCAGGACAGCTAGCTGAATATTAACCGATGACAACATGAACTTCTACCCCACTGGTTTCCCCACGAACGAAAACCTGCAGTCCTGTTGAGATTAATACAGATTAGAAGAATATCGAGACGACCCGAGTCGTGCAACAGAAAACCCGGTCAGAAAATAACAACTGCTCTACGCCATTTCAAGGCATATTGGAGGCTTTAGCCTGACGTCCTGGCCTTCTGTGCCGAAAAGCTTCGCTAATGTGAACTGTGCTACTTGACGATGCACTAACAAGTAGAAAAGAGACGTGACGATTATCTGCCCCGCGCGCCCGAAACCCAGGGGGCCGTTAATCTGCAGTCGTGATTGCCGTTTGCTGCAAATTTGGTGAGCCAGCAAATGCTAGCTAGGCAGTTAGCTGGGCTCGTTAGCGGCGGCTAACACCCCCACCCTCGAAGGCAAACGGACAAAAGGCCCAACATATATCCGCCAGTGTCAACAACTGCTACGCCAACGTAGTGTAGGAAACGCTTGTGCCGTGGTGTCTGTTTATTATTATCTCCCACTGTCTGCGTACTTTACGCCATATTAAGATTTGATAACGGTGAAGAATTGGGGCTGTCATCCCACTTCTTGCGTCTCCGCTTTTACCACGTCATTGGACCAACCAACACTGCGGAAATGGTCCGCCAGCTAATGGCTAACAGCTAGCCGCTAGTTGAATGCTAATTGCCACTTGCGGCAGCTTACCCGTGTCTCCGATGATGATGTATTTGAAGAGGTACGCGTACGCCATGGCCCCTGGTTTTTGTACAGTCAGCTGTCTCGACCGTTACACCTCTGTTAAACCGACAGTGAACCGTGTGGAAAAGGTAGCTGGCAGCTTGTTAGCCTGTTTTTTCCCCCTGTCCGTGCTGAGGAAGGAACAATAAACAGCCGATGCCTCCGCTCTACGTCACAGGCCCCGCCCTCGCCACGCTACAATATGATGACTTCAGGGCACCCTCGGAAATCTTAAGACGCGTTTGCTGGTTCTGATATTGCTAAATATGAATCAGCGGGTGCGATATCTCACACACACGCGCCGCTGAGCTAAGATCTAATTCGATCGTAGTTTTCTAATCGACCGAAAACGCCAAAGAAACATCGTCATACAAATTGTTGGGAAACTGTTATAAGACACTCTAAAGTCATTCTGGCGGCCCCTCGCGGATGCAATGTTCAATTACACTCCCAAAGTGAAACGTGAAGCATAAAACTGAAATTACAAAAGTCATCCTCGTTCTTTTCTCACAGCCAGCAGTGAGCTGCTGCACACACATTCACAGTTTACACATTGGCATCACTGGGAACGAAGCGTGCTCGGCCCAGCGCTATAAAAGCTGATGCAACCTTTTTTTTCAGCAGAAGTCTCTATACTGTTTTGACCGGGGATCCATGGTTTGCCTTGTAAAATGGATTCCCATAATAGTGGCACTGCCGCAAGCACGAAGCATCTAATCACCTAAGTATTTCTATAAAGGCAACAGAGAGGTTTGCTGATGAAAACAGTGTTTTTGTACTCTGACTACATGTATAAGTCACTGAAGATACTGTGGTTGCTTCAGTGCAAAGACGTGTCTATATTTATGCATGACCATGAACTCAGTGCCAAAAAAAAAGAAAGAAAAAAAAGAGGGCTGCCTCGAGTAGAAACTCTGTAAGTATGACTCAGCCACTGCACAGAGGAGTGGTGGCTCTGTGTTAGACTCAGTGTCTCAGATATATGTGAGAATGGAAGATGATGGACGGTTCAGTTCTCCTTTACACTGTCAAGTAATGCATTTCTTTTGTCAGGCCTGTGTCAAGTTATTGCATCTTCATCCGTTTCTCAGTCAGGTGCTGACACCATCTCTGTTTTCATTTAAAGTCATAAAGTTAGTCTGGCTTTCATCACACCCTCATCGTTTTTATTATTGCCAACAATTCCCTCAAGGCCGGCGATAGGTGACTGAAAGCAGAACAAGCGTCGTCTCTTGCTGGTATTTCTATAGTGGGCCTTAATCTGCTCTGGCCAGTTGCCATGGTTACATCAGTGGATAAACTGGACACTTTCACGCCACGTATTGATCCCGCATCTGAAGTGCATCCGTAATGAGGACACCTTTTTGTCGTATACATACATGGAGAACTCACTTAACCAAATATCAGCTAACATATTTTGCACTTGTAGATAACAAATGTGTAATTCTACGTATGTATATCTGGATGTTTTATATTGTGCATCTTAATGGAATGTTTTTTTAATTTAGTTGTAAATAATACATTGACAACAAAGACTTTCTTTTTCTATTTCTACATATACCTGAGTATGAAGCAAACTGGGACATCAGGGTTTCACGCGGAGAATTTGCACTGAAAAAATTACAATTACAAATTGTGTCTAAGCAACAGAAGGTGAGCGTTTCCTACAACATATACTTTTTACGATATTCAAAGTACCTCAAAATTGTTTATGGTGTAGGTCAGATATGACAAATGAGAAGTAACCTTGTTAGTATGGACAAGGACAGTAAAGTGCATAAAACAAAGATCTGTTTACCAGAAATGGGGGAAATGTAGTGGCTAACTATCTCCTGTAGGGGGAGACAAAGTTCCACAGTTTAAGAAGTGTCAAGTATTATATTATAAGGTGTAAACTTTTCATATCTTGCAACATTTTAGGATTTAACACAAATCAGATGGGCTTGCAGAAAAACATGCAGCTGAATAAAATGAGCACACATACACAGTTTCTCCCACATTTTGTCCCTCTTGTTCCTCACACTTTTACCTGCTTAAGAACTTTAAGACTCGTAAACTGGTACTTCAGTGGACTAGGGGTTTTGATAAATATGGGCCCAGGTCATTATGTGGCTGCTGTATGTTCAGTATGAGGATCAGAGTCCATGTTCTGATTTTAGATTCGCAGGGGAGCTCACCTGAATTACGTCGTCTCAGAGGACGGTTTCCTGATGAGGAATGTGGGGCAATTAACACGCAGCTGCCCGGGGGAAATGGATTAACGAAGAAAGAAATTGGGAAAAGTAGGAACAACGGGGACGATGAACTATTTGTCCCTACGTCGCTGACAAACCCAGTGGAAGTTGAAGAGCTGAAAGTACAACACCGCCAGTGTTTCAAAGTGCTTATTGAGAGTTTCTTTGTCCATCTTGAAGTCATTATCACAGTCTCTCGCTCTCTCGGCCCTGCTGTTTTTTCCCAGGGTGGATCTGCGGCCTCCAGCAGAAACACCAGCATGACCTTCCTGCCAGCATTCCAACACATGCACGTCGTGAGCGCCCGGCAGAAAGAAATACACGGCCGAGAAAACAGCGACGACATAACATGACAGAAAAATATAATTAAGGCCGATTCACCCAAAGGTTTATGCTCAGTTGTGAACCCGAGGGGGAGCACAGAGGGGAGATGTGAGAAATGCTGATCTGTCAGTATCTGGAGGGAAGCCAGGGCGAGCGAGCACACCTGCACTCTGCAGAGGAAGAGAGTGAGAGAGAAAGAAAGGAAGACAGAGAGGAAGAGAGAGAGATAACATCAGAGTGAAGTGGAGAGAGAGAGAGAGAGAGAGAGAGAGAGAGAGAGGGAGGAGGAGCAACCGAGAGAAAAGAAAAATACACAGAGCTCCACAGCAGTGAAGAGAGAGGACAGAGCAGGCGAGAAGAAACAGGCAGACAGAAAAAAGAGGAGAGTGAAAGTTGTTTCTGGGCTGCAGTACGTGTCCCACTGAGTGGGCAAAACCAGTGTGTCTGCTGGGAGTCTACTGGGAGGACAGGCTGGTTCTTTACAGGGAGCAGAGTGCCAAGCGCCATGGCCGACAACGTGAACGAGGAGTCCAATTTTAACCCGGGGAAGGACGAGCTGAACTGGGGCTACGAAGAAGGTAGGGTGGTCTTCATCAGCAGGTGAAGGGATGCTGGGAAAGAAAAAAACAAAACAAAAAACAAACGGACACTGATGGGATTTAAAGGTGTGTGAAGCCAAAACTTTGAGCAGTTTAGAGGGTCTGTTCATTCTGCAAATGGATGTTTGCAGAAACCAAATTCAATCGTATCCAGTTTTAACGTACATTGTCCCACGGCACTTTAAGGTCAAGACAGTAGAGAGGAAAGAAACTGTCCTTTTAACAGGCAGAAAACTCAAGCAGAACCAGACCATCTAAAAATATAATAAGGAGGACAGCAGGAGACAGAGGGTTTATGCTGCAGGTTCCTGCAGGGTTATGTAGCCACGAGGGACGCGTGTGGCCGAAAGTCCGAAATTTCCAGGCGAGGAGGCGACTTGAAGGCAGCGCTCCTGAAACGTGAAGCACGCCGGATTACTGACTTCTAAACAGCGACGGGGACACGAACAATAGTCTCCCTGTTAACTGTCCCACGTTTTGTTGACCCAACCTCCACCCTACACCAACAACCTCACCCGACGTCCTCCTTCCTTCCTGTCATATTCAGGACGGCCACTAGAGGACTTGGACGATTTAACTCAAAAGCTGTTTTGGGACATTGGAGAGCTGTGAGTCGTCTTGGGAGGACAGTCAGCATATAGCGCAGGAGCTCTGTTATAAATTTAGCAAATCTCATGCTCAAGGGGGAGATAACCCTAATAACATCATCAGGGTTATTGTCTCGCACGAACCGCAGGCTACGTCATGCAGCTCTGTGCAGTAATCTAATCTTTGCTGGTAAAAAAAATGGTTGGACTGGCCCTTTAACTCACTATTGAGGCAGGCAGAACATTGTTTAGTCTACATTAGATTGTGGTGAAAAGTGAAACCATCCAGCTTCACCTTAATTTTCACACAGAAGGAGAAAGTCTGTCTCGGTTTTCACACGTTTAACTTGAGATACACTGACAGACGTAAAAAACTGTGTAAAACTAGTTTTTCCAGTGTTAAACTAACCAACTGGACCAGTTATGTCGTGCATTCATGACGCCATCAGCTCATTTAGTTTGTGTTATCTGTCTTCCTGTCATTGCTGCGGTTACTGAGGGGATATGCTGTGATACTGAACGGTAAACTTCTTGCTGTAAGTACAATAAATGATGTGTTTGATGATGATTGCATGCATAAATTAGACAGCGGCACCGCAAGTACCACCAGTGTCCTGTCAGAACTTTCTTCTCATATAAGCAAATACACAAACCTCCTCCCGTCCCAGCTGCAGAAAACATTTTTGTCGCATGAGATTCGACTCTCTGCAGGACACTTGTGATATTACACGTCGATAAGCTTTCTATTAGAGGGGACTTACATTGAAGAAGTAGCTGTTATAGGTGATTTAACAGTGCTATGCCACACAAAGCTCATTTCTGCAGGCCTATGACACCACACACACACACACACACACACCAGAATGTTGAACAGCCCTTTATGTGCACGGTAGCTGCAGTGAAACACTCGCTGCCTTCAGTAAATTGTTGTCAAGGCTTTAGTTGCTGAGGACAGGGGGAATGTGAAAGGCGCCCCTCACCCCTCGGTGCCTCGGAGCGAATATTCAGCCGTGTTCAAGAAAGGTTCAGCGTCGGGATGTGGGCGCAACTGGGCTTTCCTGAACTCGATACTCGCCGAATGAGTTTGTTTCCTCCTTTTAAAAGCCGCACTGGCTTCCAGATGCCTGACAATGTTGTCATTGTGCTGCACGAGCGACTGCGGTCGGCAAAAAGCCGAACAGAATCCTGACTGGTGTGTACCACTCGGTATCACTTTCACTGCACTGTGCCACTGCAGCACAAGAAAAAAACAACAACCCAAACTTCTCCTTTGAGTCCAGACAGGTCTCAGATCCGGCTGTTTTATCCAAACCTAAGATGTTAGTGTCTTGCACACACACACACACACACACACACACACACACAGTGAGTCTTCAAATCTTGTGTCCCAGTTAGACTGACCCTCTTTCTGCAACCACGACCTGCTTCAGGTTGTCTTAAAACACTTTATTAACTCCTAAACTTTAGAAGACATTAGAGAGAATGGGCTGCGTTCAAAACAACTCTCACGTGTTCGTCACACAGACTTTATCCCCAGCAGGACAAGCCGTCCCCACTTCACTGGTCTCTGGTCTGAAATTTGTCCCCCAAACTATGACTATGACACACACACACACACACACACACACACACACAGAGGAACTGGCCTCGATATAAATTTGCTCCTTGACAGGAACAAATAGCAGGGAAAAGAAGGTTAAGGTTAATGCACTCAGTGTTCAAACAAAAACTCCTCAACGTCCACTTACGAGCTTTTTCCAGCGGTTTCATGGTCTTCGATGTGTTAAAATACTTTTTCCAAGGCCAAAGATTTAGATAATTTATGTAAGGCTCAAGGACTCAAGGTGCGCAAAGCAAACAACCCCCCAAAAACCTCAGTGTAATTAGTAAAAGTCACAAGAGATTAAAAATGTGTGTGTGCGTTTTTTTTACGCCTGTTTTCGCTCGCAGGTGTAGAGTGGGGACTCCATTTCCCAGCAGCCAACGGCGAGTACCAGTCTCCAATTAACCTGAACTCCAGGGAGGCCCAGTACGACCCGTCCCTGCTCGACGTCGGCTTATCGCCGAACTACGTGGTGTGTCGAGACTGCGAGGTCATCAACGACGGACACACCGTCCGCATCGTCCTCAAGTCCAAGTCAGGTGACTCCCAGGAGACGCGAGAACTCATTACTCCTCTCTCAATCTCACGCTCATGACTTCTGTCTTCTGCGTCTTGTGCACGCGCGCTTTCCCACAATGCCCCGGGTTTCCTGTGCCGTCGCCAGTGGTTACCGGCGGTCCGCTGCCCAGCGACCACGAGTACGAGCTGCACGAGGTTCGATTCCACTGGGGCAAAGAGAACCAGAGAGGATCGGAGCACACTGTCAACTTCAAGGCTTTCCCCATGGAGGTAGAGAACACACAAATAAGTCCATGACCATGGGAAGTGTGTGTGCGTGTGTGTGTGTGTGTGGTGGGGGGGGTTGTCTTTTAAACCACACCTACAAACCTACATCAGTGCAGTGTTGACATGTTTAGACTCCCGGCGCTGTCAGTCGTCCTTGAACACAGAACCTTCTTTGTGTTCTTGCACAACTAATACTTTTATCACCGTCGTTTCTCCAGAACCTGTCGACTGGGTCGTGACCTGCTGTGCGACTCCAGCTGACTTTGATGATAATCAGTTTATCTTTTCATTGGTTGACGTGCGACTCCTATTTTGCTGATGACCAGTTTTGTTGACCCATATATACATTTATATTATTTCCAGCTTTATAATTTAAGACTGGGCTGAAAGTGAAAGTTTTTTACGGGTCAAAGTTAGATTCGCTAGTTAAATTAGAGAACAATAAATCCTATGGGAGAGGTTTTTTGTGTGTGGTGCAGTCAGATATTCACCGGTTTCAGGGTCTGTTGACGTTAACGTGACCTAAGAGCCTTCAGTCACCAGCAGCTGGTGCTTTCTCACACTCCTTCCTTCCGACTGTTCCCTACACCTGTTCACGACAATGGCCTCTCGAACGCAAACAGCGGCGGTGTCCTGTTGTCTCTCTCTGCGCAGCTCCACCTGATTCACTGGAACAGCACTCTGTTTAACAGCCTGGAGGACGCTCTGGGGAAGAGGAACGGCATCCTCATCATCGCTCTGTTTGTGCAGGTAAACTCTCTCCCACTCTGCCCATCGCCACTAACACGGTCTGTACATCAGCTGGATCGGCCTTATTTCAGTCCCCTGCCTAAGAAAAAGATTATATGTTTCATGAAGATTATAAAAAACATCTCCAGTAAAAAGTAGGCGTATGTGTTTTTCCCTCCGTGACCCACATTTTTGAAATTTTTAACTTTCTCAGCATATCAGTGGCCTTAAGGTGTTTTTTCCTTCCTGGGATTGTTAGAGTTGTTATTCTAAAGGAGCGAACAGGTTCACTGCAGATTCGCTGGAACCACTCGAGTTAGAAATGAGACGCGAGTTGGAAAATACCTGTGAAATTCCCTGTCAGCGCTGCTTTATGACTTCCCCCGGAGAAATGACGTCACATCCTCCCTGATTCACGTCGGTCGAATGAACTCGATCGACCAAAGGAGATTAAACCTGCGGTGAGAGAGATATGAGTCATGCCAGCTTCTGTTTGCTTCCTGTAAGGACACAGCAACACAACAACGAAGATCTGCTCCTCACTGCTACTCACAATGTGTTGTTTCTTCCCATCAGATTGGTAAGGAGCACCTGGGTCTGAAGGCCATCACTGAGGTTCTGCAGGACCTACAGTACAAGGTGAGACCAGAACTGGGAGGATGGGATGAGATCTTATCACTATCATGAAGATGATCGCGTTGTTGAACCGGATAGAAGACGACAGCAGTTATTGTCGTGTTGCCTGTGTCTCCATCAGGGGAAGAGCAAAATCATCCCGTGCTTCAACCCCAACACTCTGTTACCTGGTGAGTAGAAGCCAGTTTGACTTCAGATGCATAAGCTCTTGACACACAGACAGTCCAGAATGCAGCAGTGCATCTGGTCTCAGATCAGCCTTAAGGGGCACATCGTTCCGCTGCTCATTGACCTCCACTAACCCTCTGATGATCGTGTGACTTCCTGTTACACCAGTGACGTCAGCTTAGTAAATGTCAAATCTTCCCTCAGACCCGTTATTGAGAGACTACTGGGTGTATGAAGGATCCCTGACCACCCCGCCTTGTAATGAAAATGTGACCTGGATCCTCTACCGCTACCCCCTCACCATCTCACAACTGCAGGTAAGACGTAGACGTCAGAACCTTTAATCATCCGTCAGCTCAGCGTTTTGGATTTCCAGCCTGTAAAACTCGCCAGGCAGCTGTTGACACTGAAAACAGTCATTAAAAAGTCACTGCAACCCGTCCAACCAGCGCGGAGCTGCTGAGGAGCTCGGCTGCTTTTCTTTGGTGAACAGAAACACGACTGTTTGCATGACACGTTCTCCACAGAGGAACATTCAGCTCGAGTTGAATCATCCACTGACTCCTGTGAGGAAGTCAGCACATCCTGCAAGTATCTCCTTCCTCCTTTTCTGTTTCGTGATGCAGACAAATGTACTTACGCTGCAGTGAAGCCACAGGTGTTATGATAAAACATGACTCAGTGTTTCTGACTAACTCAGGCCCAACTGGATAGAATGAAACATTAATAGTCTCACATATTCTGTGTTTCAGTCCAAACTGTCCAAGAGTAATAGTGTGAGCAGCTTAGATAGAGTCTCCAGACATTCTCATTATTTCATAGAAAACATAGTGAGTGTTTGATCATATGTTTGTGGGCACAGCGACAGTGAAGTCATCATTTCAGAAAACGCACTTCCTGCAGAGAAAATGCGTGAACGCTGACGGCTGAATTTAATTGCCAAGCACGGCAGATGGCATTGCAGAAAGATGAAAAGCTTTTCCTTAAAAAGCTGAATGTTCATGTTTTTTAAAAAAAAGAGCCGAGAGCTGAAAAGCATCGCCGGAAATGGAACCCGAACGTGACCCACAACAAGCGAGTGAGGGGCGGGAATCAACCTCCGCTTGCTCAGGTCCACAGCTCAGTTCTGTTGGCCCGGGTTACAGACTGCAGAGATGTCGCATAGATCTGCTTTGTTATCTGATCCCGCCGTCACGCTTGTCTTTCAACGGCAGCGCGAAGCGTGTCAGCACTTTCAGAACCTTGGACAGCTCTCGGCTGTTTTCGATGGAGAGGAGGCGCTGGTCCTCCCAACCACGTGAGACCGACAGGTTCCTCCCGACCCGAACAGAGACGGGTCTCACGTGCGCGACGTGAACCTGAACGCGTCAGGTCAGACTGTTCGGAGAAGGTCGAGAAGGAGAAGGCCGGACCATCTGTCGTTAGAAGCAGACCCAGAGGAATCGTTATCAATATTGATCATGTTTGGGGCCAGAGAATAATGTGACATTCTGGACTGTCTGTCACATTAATGGCTCTAATGACTCGCAGGTTGTTGCAAACCTCTGACATTTATTTCAGTCTTTCATCTGCGCTGTCCTCTGGCCCGCGCAGCTTTTTAAAAAAAATGCTAACAGGAAGTCGGACTCCTGTCCTCCCCCGGGGAGGGCCGGGTCCAAACACCGTTAACCCGGTCAGGTTGACTTTTGATGAAACAGCTGACCCACCTTCAAAGTTCAGATTTGACTCATTTCAGATAGCGGTCGCCTCCGTGTCAGCGGTGCGTCACAAATCAGCAAGCGCACAAGAATAACTAACTTCCTGTTGTTGTAGATGAGCAGCGCACACCTTCATCTTCAGCCTCTAGCAGTAGAAAGTGTAAAAGAAATGAATAACGGACAGTGGATTACACACATTAAACATCACAGACAGATATGACATGAACTTATTTGTGAATATTGTACGAACCTGTTTTCTGTATCACACTGTCACAGCCATCTGCTGAATGAACAGGTCCTGCTCACCTGAAAAACATATACCTCAAACATCCTGCTATTATCCACTGTTAAAAGAGAGTGTGTGTGTGTGTGTGTGTGTACAGTGAATGCATGCATGCAAGTGTGTGTGTGACATACCGCAGTTGCTATGCCCACAAGGTTTGCACTGAGCCAAGTGCATGAGACGGCACAGGAACTGCTGTCATGTTTGACTTGGCTGATGTAGCCAGCCACAATACAGTGTGTGTGTGTGTGTGTGTGTGTGTGTGTGTGTGTGTGTGAAAGTAGCAGTATCTGCGGTGGCCGGTTTTAAACAACGAGCAGGAAGTATGTGTTTGGGTCCTTTCCTTTTTAGCGAAGACTCTACCTGCACATTATCATATTTCATTCCCAGTGTTATTATGTCAGCGACTCGTGCCATGACTTTCCCACTGTGATTGGTGGAAAAGGAGGAAGCGCTGTAGGGTCAGCTGACATACGGAGCCGTGACCCTTTCGGGATGAAATCTCTCTGCTCCCGCAGATCGAGGAGTTTCGGAGGCTGCGGTCCCACGTCAAAGGGGCCGAGCTGCCGGAGGGGAACGACGGGTTGCTGGGGGACAACTTCCGTCCCACCCAGCCACTCAGTGACCGGACGGTTCGAGCCGCCTTCCAGTGACGCAAACGCGCCGCCTTCCAACTCGGGGAACACAACGGGACCTACGGACGCAAGTGTAGGAGGTAACTGCAGTGGAGTGAATGAAAAGCGAAGCGTGAAAATGCACCACATCGTACAGTAAACGCCTTCTCCACACATTCTCTCTATTTTTACTTAGTTCATCACGACTTTTAATGGAGGCAGGCTTTCCCCGGGGGATGTGGGTCCTGTGAAACCAAATTATAATGAACCAGGCCCTGGAAGAACTAGCCCAGTTCATCTGTTAATCTGGGACTAGTCTATATCCAGCAGCTAGTGTACGAACAGAAGCCGGATTTAGCTGGGTTGCGCTGCAGCGGGAAGACAGGGAGGTTAAACAGAAGACAAATGAGAAGTAACGAGGGCACGAGGCCCAAGAGAGAGTCGATTTTATTTTCACACGTCAGCGTGTTAAGATTTACCCCCGTCGTCCTGATGGAGGGAAGACTGAAGCGTAAAAGCGGAGCGAGGGAAGAAGGGTGTTGAGAGGAGGGAGACGGAGGCGGGGCAGGGGACAGAGGACGGCACAACAGAGGGCTATTGTGCACGGAGTAAACGGATACGGAGCTGGTCCCACCGGCACCGGCCCGCCCGAGACCGGACCCGCGGGCGAGACGGAGGCAGGGAGGAGAGGGAGCCGGGTGGAGGTCAGAGAGGAGACAAACAGGAAGGAGTAAGGGCGACATTTAGTGCTGAGTAGGAATGTTTGCACACATTTCACGCTGTTGGTGCTTTGGACAAATATTTAAGTTCAGATTTTTTTTTTTCGTCTGATCCACGTGTCTTTCTTCACAGGAGTGAAGACGGCCGAGGTGTGAGGAGAGGACGGGGACGGGGACGGGGGGGATGGGGACAGGGACGGGGACGGGGTTAACGTGGTCGTAGATCAGACTGAAGGTGGATGAAAACACCTCCACCACGTGCTTCTGTTTGTTTGCGTGTGTGTGTGTGTGTGTGTGTAGGTGTGTCGCTCTTTGTTTTCCGCACAACCTGTGTCATCACCCTCTCGTTCTGAGTGTGCACGTTAATCTGCTGTGTGTGTCTGTGTGTGTGTGTGTGTGTGTGTGTGTGTATACTGATTAGCTGATAGGAGACTTTTAAGCCAGACTGTCAAAACAAGAGGAAACAAGAACCACAGATGCACCTTTACACACACACACACACACACACACACACACACACACACACACATTTTGCGTACCGGCCTGTTTGGACGAGTGAAGCAAAGTTTACAAACTAATCAGATTAATCTATGAAAGAAGCATTAAATTATAAAGCATAAATATCATGAAAAAGGTTTTTTTAAAAAAAAAATATATATATATATATATATAATTTAATTCAAAAAGGCTCTAAACTCTCATCTGTTCTATGTTCATTACATGTAAAGTGAATGTCCAGCAGCTGAGCTGTGTGGTTTACAGCGCTGGAGTCGGTATTCAGCCACTGAAGTTTTAACGTCGGGATTGTTTAGATCGTATTGTTCCCGTGAAACGGATCCTGGTGGGAAAAGCAGCGAGTGAGAAACCTGAAGTCAGGAGCTGTTGTCGAACCGCGTTTTCACATCTGCACTGATTTGACTTTATCCGACTTCATGACACTTTGAATTCTGGGTAACGGCGTTCTCCAAACTATCAAACGGCTTCTTGCTTCAGTGTGAATGTGTTTTTCTGATTTAAAAACAACAACAACAACAACAACCCAGATATGATTTCATATCATACAGACACACTTGTGCGTGTCTGGTGTGTGTGTGTCACTGTTGACAGTCAAACACAACCCGTCTCGGAAAAGTTTGACACTTCATTTCTCGTGTTTATTCAGCAAACCGTCTTTTTTTCCCCTCCCCGTTCAAACTCAGATTTACAGCTATAACACTGATGCTACAGGACTGTTTACTGTAAACAAATACAGGCGTGTGCGTTTGTGTGTGTAAAACTGAGCTGAAATAAACAGACTGACTGTTACTGTAAAGCACCAATAAACTACAACACTGACTCACTAACAGACTGGGATAAAACAGGGTTTTTTGTTTCTCACCAGCACTGATCAGGACTGATTATAAAGATGGACGACCCATCTCCAAATCCTCGCCACTAAAATGTGGCGGGTCCAGCCGCTGCCATGTTGCACCGGTGACGTTCTACATCAGCCGAGCGGAGTCGTGTTGGTTCGCTCTTCATCGTAGAAGAACTTGATAAAACAAAAAGAAAAGTACAGAGCAATGCGAGGCTAATCCTTTGAGTAAGTGTGGAGGATTACCCGGTGTGAATACGCGTTCTGTTCCGTCTGCCGATGCAAATCAAACGCACCTCAGGCTTGTGCAAATATTTGAAGCCAAATTCTGGTGAACCGATGGAGGCGTGGTTGTTTGGTGTCGGGGTGACCCAGGTTGAGGTTCATGAGGTTTAATCTCATCACAGGTGTCTGTTCTCTTTGCATCCAACCCCATGAGGTGTGGCCCTTTGTAAAAAAAAAAAAAATCTGCAGTACACATACAGTATATGTATGTTGTTTACTTTGTATAATTACTGCAAACGAACGACTGGCAGTGTGAGACCACATCTCCCACACAGCTGTGTTGTCTTTCCCTTTTGTACTGCAGAACAATTAGATTTCCCACATTTAAAACCCTGACTGGTTGAAATAAATTATTTTTTTTTTGGTTGTTACACTTTAAACAAAAATTTAACAGTTTAAATAACAATTTAAATAATTGCATACGATCAGAATCATCTGAATCTTCAGCCTGAACATTTATTTACTGTTTTCTCTCTTTCTCCACATTTCAGTTAAAACGCTGTCACGTTATATTTGTCTTAAACAGAACTACAACACCTAAACTCAGGTCAGTCATCTCCAGCCCATCAGCACGTCGCTGTGCTGCCCTCTGCTGTTAGAAACCAGCCGCTGCAGAAGCACAGGCGAGACGTCATCTGACAAACCTGTTCCGTGTGGGACAGGTCAGAGGTCAAGGGTCAGAGGCCAGCTACATGAAAACAGGTTTACACATTTAAATAATATAATAAACAAACAAACAAATCTTTTGTAGGTCTCTCGTGGTTTTCAGAGACAACAGGCCCCAAATGCAGACAGGTAAAGTACATTTAACAACCTGGAGGCTTTTTACACAAAACGATGCTGCGCACAAACATCAACACAAAAAAAAAACTAAACTTACAAAATGCACGTGGGGGGCAGGAGCCGGGCAGCAGCACAAATCCACAACACAGACGCTAACGACGAGGCACAGACCTACACAACGAGGCAGGGGATGACGACACACAGGTGGGACAGGAAGTAAAACCACAATCAGTGTGTTGTTACACTCTCCTGCCAGTAGGCGTCACTGTAGGTCTATAATGGAGACCACACAACCTACACAACATCTGTCCGTCCAGGTTGTGTGGACGAATGTATCTGGTGTTGATGGCGTTTCAGTGTGTGTGTGTGTGTGTGTGTGTGTGTGTGTGTGTGTGTGTTGGGGGGGCATCCAGGCAGCTGATATGAGCTCAAGTGTAATTGTGTCAGAGCAAAAAGAGAGAGAGAGAGAGAGAGAGAGAACTTAGCTAAATGTCATCCATCGCGGCTCTTTGCTCTTTTGCGGTTCACAGAGAATATTTCAGTTTGACTCGCCTTCCTTCCTTCCACCTGCTTCACACGCACCGCGCAGACTAATTATCATTCAGGCTTTAAAGGATTAATGAAGTAATATGCTGCTATACATGATGATAGTGAAATCCAAACTGGACCGAAGCTTCTCCTCTTTTTAAAGCAGCACGACGCGAAAGACACGAGAAACAATCGCAGCAATCTTCCCTCACCAGCGCCCCGTATTGATTCGTACTTTCATTAATCTGATTTGGATTCTGGGCCTCGACGAGGACAACCTGGCAGATGTTTTAAGGAACTGCACGAGAACGCAAACGTCTTCTCATGTCTGGGAAAATGTAAAATGCTAAATTTAAAGGAGGAGGGTTGGAGAGAGAGGGAGAAAGGGAGGGAGGGGGGGATAAAGAAGCAATTTTCTTTCTTCATCTCTTTCAGCAGCTGTGCAGTGGAGTGATATTAAGTCTGAATGTGACCTCTCACAGGAGAAAAGAGGGTTGGCTGACAAAGACAGCAAATGGAGAAGGGTTGAGATGATTAAAAAAAAAATAAAAATACATACTGTGCTTTTTTGTGCCTCTGTGAAAGAGATCAGCGTAGGAGAACTCTGGAAAAAGAATCATCAACAGCTTGATGCACATTTTCCCACAGCGACTGTTCAAGTAATGATAATAATAGTTCGGTATAATGACGAGACAGCGGAAAAACGCATTTTCATCGCTGTCAATTCACATTCATTTAGCAAATTATGGCACGGAGCAATTGTATCCTGCAGGATGAGACCTCCGGCCCACGTGTTGACGGCATCACATGATCAGTAATTGAACCATAAGTGCCTGTTTTTATCTCGGGGTTCGTCCCATGAGGGAAAACATGCGCGCAGATTCCTGGGCTCACTTGGATTTACTTCACTCCTCGTTGGAAAGTCGCAACTTGAGAAATTGGTGAATTTGCCAGATGAGAAATTCATCAGTCGCAAGTTGAGAAATTTGGAAATTCACAAGCTGAAACTGAAACTGCTGAAACGAGATGTGCGGTTTTTGAACACACACTGACACCTGTGTGATGGACCTCAGGTGTCCCTGAGCCGGATTCAACCCCCGCCCCAGATATCTTCACGGTGGACGTGTGGACGTCCCTGCTGGTCTGCAGGTCTCCTGTCTGACCTGAGTTTGTACATGTGTTTGCATGTGGCCGAGGGTTCGAGTCCACGCCTCCTCTTCTGGTCTGAAGCTGCAGCGTCACAGAGACGATTTTTTCTGGGGGTCGGGACTTGTCCCACAGAAGTAAAATGTTTAGGAACAGCTGCCGGTCGTGAGGATGGATGGATGGATGGATGGATAAATGGATGGATTTTCCTCAAATCAGCAGTATTACAGCTGCTGGGACTCCTCGGTGCTGTGCGCATATTTCCCATAAACCTTCAGTCCTGCCGCCATCTGTCATCATCAGAGACACTGAAGGGTTTAGAGAACAACCCCCTGTATGCTTCTGTCGCCGACGTGCTGAAACATCAAGTCGTACTCGCGCACATGAGCTTTTTGTGGTAATGAAACCGCAGCACAAAAATAAACACCATGAAATTACTTTTTTTTTTGTGCATTTTCATTTTATGTGTTTTATTTCTCCTCTTTTCTCCTCCTGATAATCTACACTTACAGTTTGCTATGCCCACTGTGGCATTTAAGTGCATTTGAATTGATTTCACAGAGAAAGAGAAAGAGAGGAGGGGTGAGAGAGAGAGAGAGAGAGAGAGGTAAAGGGTGAGGGGGATGGGAGAATGTTGCCATGACAACTGCCATAATAATCATCCTAATGATTGATGTGCTGCGCTCCATTTCTCCCTGTTTGGACTCTCTGCTTTTCTCTTTTTCCCCTCTCAGTCTTTCTCTCTCTCTCTCTCTCTCTCTCTCTCTCTCTCTCTCTCTCTCTCTCTCTCTCTCCGTTCATCCGTCTATCTGTTTAAGTGCATGTTTTTCTGTGCCATTATAAACGGGGCGATACCATCGCGGCGGCCGAGCGAACAGGCAAACATCAACTGGCGAATGTTCATCGAAACAAAAAGATCAGTCAGTTTGGAGAAATTACAGTGTTTTTAAATTCTACCTGAAGCAGTGAATAACCTCAATTTCAGCAAAAAAAAAAAAAAGGAGAGGAGGAGAAGAGGAGAGGAGAGGAGGAGAGGAGGAGAGGAGAGAAGATGATTTAATATGAAGGGATGTGGCCTGTTTAGGAGCCCGAATCAATCTCTCTGTGTCATTGTATTAGACCATTCAGGCGTTGTGTGTGTGTTTGAGTGTGTGTGCATGAGTCTGTGTGTGTGTGTGTGTGTGTGTGGTGGGTGTATACAGTGTCATAATGGATAGCCCTGTAATATACTACACAAAAATTGCTCTATAAATGTTCAAATGGATTACTTTACTGGCCTCTCTGGGTCAGACAGACACATGGAACGAACCAGACCAACAAAGAATTCACTCTGTATCACATGTCATGGCTTCTGAATTAGGATTTTCTTTTGTAATTATTTCAGCTGGTAATCTGAAGTTGTTCTTAGCGAGTACAGGATACTTTGCTTTAACTCGTCCCACTAGATTCACACTTATCTATGATAGAAAAGAACAATTATTTGATTTTTTAAAAAGCTTGTTGTCCTCGTTGGTTGTTCATGAAGCACATTAACCTCTTCCTCACCCATAAAAACATCAGCGTTCCACCATAAGCCTCTCGATTCGTCAAGCCCCGCAAAGTCAGTGTGTTACGTGTCTTTTTATTGCTTGTACGTCGTCGTTATGATCACCAGCTCTGCCCGAACATCAAAGACGCCTGAGCACCGTGACATCAGGCCCAGTGCTGTAACTTTGAAACGTCGTCTCACACGGAAAAGTGACCAAGCCCCGAGAAAACAGCCGAGAGCTGATGTTGTGGTCACGCTCGGTACTGCAGGATAGTGTGACACACGCACAATCATTAGAAAATGAATAGGAGGAATATGTGTTAGTCCAGGAGCCACTTTTATTAACTCAAATTTAATGTAAAAACAAATTGAGGACACCAAATTGTTTGGGGTATTTTTCATGATAAAAAAACCCCAAAACTAATTGAAAATAATTGTTAGTTGTAACCCAACAACAAGGGACATCACAAAACCTCCAATCAAAACCTGACGACCTCAAGCAGGAACCACAATAATAAAGTGCCTGATGGCAGAAATTGCCGCACTATACCTTTAATATAACAAGGCTTATCAATCAGTTCAGTCCCATACTCCCAATATAGAAGAGTCCTCTGGCCCGTGTTTGTATGACATTGACAACAAGCCATGTGATCCAATTTATGGTTTATTATTGTCTTCCTGTAGTGCCGTGTGTGTGTGTGTGTGTGTGTGTGTGTGTGTGTGTGTAGGCCAACCTGTCAGAGCTGAGCACACCTCATCGTCACATTGTTGTCTATGCAAACTGACAGGCTGTCGGCAACACTCCCTCTCTCTCTCTGCAGCTCTGCAGCTTCCTCGCTTTAATCCAGTTCAGTTTAGTGCGTTTTATTGGCACGACTATCAGGAGAACAGCGGTGCCAAAGCATCAAGGACAACACAGTGCGGTAATGAGATGAGAGAGGGAGGGAAAGAATATAATCTGTTAAGTAAAATGAAATAGGTGAGTGTCTCTGTGAGTTCGTTTTCTCCCATTCATGAGAAGATCTGTTTCCTCCGCAGAGATTTTCTCCGTACCGGGCAGGTCTGCCATTATCAAAGCAGTCCGACAGCGCTCCAGCACACGTGGCTTTTTAAAGGGGATTGGAGATGTCGCTCTAATTTGGTTTATCAGCCGCTAAACACAAAACACAACATTGTTTTACAGTGTTGTACGAGCAAAAGTGGATTTGGATACAACCTGAAAAGCTCCACGAGCTTTGGACCATGTGCTTAGATTGTTAAAACAGAGCCCCCGGTGTTGTGTTGTTGTTGTGACCCCTCTTGTTATTATGGGGATCTGACCTGCGATCTCCTGAGGGCGACCTTAAGCAAGGAAGGAAGACGAGGAGAGGAGAGAAGGGAAGGGAATAGGCAACAAGAGAGGGGGAAAGAAAGAAAGAAAGAAAGAAAGAAAGAAAGAAAGAAACTGTTGTTGGAAAATAAATTGTTCTTTTTCCCTGTTTTGCCCATCCTTTATCTAGTGTGTGTGTGTGTGTGTACATGTGTGCGTTGCACATTGTATAGTAGCATAATAAATAGCCCAGTATGAAATAATGATGAGACTGGGTGTAAAACAGTGACAGCAGGGAAAAATAGGCCTGAATGATGCATCAACCCTCAGCTAAAAATGTGCAAATGAATTCAATGGATTTGTCAGATCAGGAGAGAGTTGTGTGTGTGTGTGTGTGTGTGTGTGTGTGTGTGTGTGTGTGTGTGTGTGTGTGTGTGTGTGTGTGTGTTAGATAATAAAAAAAAACAGAAATGAGAGACAGCAAGAGAAAAGCTGGATATATGGGTTTGTAGAAGGTTCGTAAAAGTTAATAAAAAATCAATGTTTGTCTGGATAGTTTTCAATATGATTTGAGCTTCTCCTTTTCTCTGCTTGCTGAAAGCTTCCTGTTCCTTTCTTTCCTTTTCCCTTTTCCTTTCCTTTCTTTCCTTAAATTGGATTGTCGACCTGCAGTTTTAGAGTATGGGGCTGATATCAGGAATCAAACTGTGTTGATAGAAAAATCATTGCAAACGACCAGTTTTGGGGACATTTGATGAGATGATCGCAACCGGATTGTTAGCTTAGCTTAGCATAAAGATTTGAAACAAGCTCACCTGGCTCCATAATCTGGTGGCTACTGGTGTGTAGCTTTGCTCAGGTAATGCACAACTGATATAAGTGTCGTTAGGCTGATGGTCAGATCACAGTGAACCTGGTTAACTTAGTGTTTAGCAAGTGTCTGCTGAGTGATTATAAATAGTTGGCGTCTTCCACCCGCCGACCAATAGGAGACCACAAACAGATTTGATGGAGAAAATGTCTTTTCTCGATGATGTGATGTAAGATGTAGCCTGTAAACTCTTGTATCTCTTCTTTCCTCCCATTATCGTTGCACCAAGAGTTTTTTCTTCTCCTCCTCCGCCATCTGTCACTTTCTTCTTGTTTTTTTTGTTTTTTGCAGTCGGCTGACCTTCTCTTGTTCTTGCTCTTTTCTCCGTTTCTCCTTTTTATGGCCATGTAGATGACACCTTGTCATCTGGTCATGTCAGAAACAGCAGGGTTTGATAGCCAAAGCAAAAAGTGGTGGTTTGGAAATCTAACTTTTTTTTTTTTTTTCCATTAGAAAGAATTTACTCTTTGTACATTTCAAAATTAGACACGTTCAATCAGACAAAGCAAGGAGGGTTTTTTTCTTAACCAATGGGGAGCCTTCATTGTGGTCAGTGTGCTAAAAATGAAACGTATAATACGGTAACATACAAACAGCTATGCTCGACTCTAATTATATCAGAGTATAGCTGTAGAGGAGGCCACAGGGGATTTGGACCGAGCTGAAATCTGCGGTGCTGAGCCTGCATGGCAGCTCCTGACAACTTCTCATCTTCATGGATTTACACAGTTGAAACAAAAGCCTCAATCATTAAACGTACTCACTTTGAGGTCCCTGAGATTGTGTTTTATTGAAACGTATTAATAATTGAAATTCAGAGAGAAAGAGCGGCTGCAGCATGAGAAACACTGAGAGGAGTCTGCGAGAGAAAACAAGACTGAAAACTGTGCGCGCTACTGTTTACGCTATACAACACCACCGTGACAAAACCTGGGCTCATTTATAGTCTGTGGTTTGTGTCATAAAATTTTTGACTATATATGTTAGGGGGAACCAAACCTGCTAATGTTACTTCCTCTTTATTCAGATGAGTTCTGTATAGGCAGGAGAGAATGAGAAGGAGGCTTTGGTTTTGAAAATGAAAGGAAACGACTGTATTTCGCATAATAGTAAGAAAGATATAAAATTTTATTTTAATGTACACTCATTCTATATGTCCATACACTCAGCAAGCACTTTATTGGTAACACCAATTAACCGCCCAGTGAATGCCTTTAATGGGACTTTTTCCATGCTACTGATTGTTCTGCTGGCAGGAGATAAAAATTTTTTAAAAATCTAAAAATTAGGAAAAAAAGTAATTTGCAGTCATTATGTTAAAGTACCACACAATGGAACACTTTTCCAGGCTTTGAATTACCTAAGCATATTGGCCCTAATTACAGTCCCACACTTCTGAATTGTTGCTTTTTGTCATGCCAGGCAAAAATCTCACAATATTTTATAACATTTCAGGGTTTTTTTGCACCCGACACTTCATTTCTTTTTCTGATTTCTTCCTGTTTTTGCTTCTTCTTTTTACTCTACTTCTCTGCTGGAAAGCTCGAACACGTAAAAGGGCAGGCTGTTTTCACCTAAGAGTGGATAGCTGTGTGCTATGAATCTATAATGTAATCCCCCAACATGAACAGAGACACAAACCATTCAAACACCAGAGTACATGTCTATACATCTACTTCAAATCAGATATGTTTGAAAGCTCATGCATGGAAATATGAGAACTGTATGGGGGTTGGGGGTATATATATATATATATATATATATACATTTGGTTGGTGTAGTGCATGTGGTTGAGTGTGTATATATACCCTGTGTGTGTGTGTGTGTGTGTGTGTGTCTGTGTGTGCATGTAGAGTTTTGTCGAAAGGAACTGTGTGTGTGGGGGAGGAGAATGTGGAAGTGAATTATGCCTTTTTCAGAGGGGAGGGGTGCATATATGTACGTGTGTATGTGGGGGGATGGGTGAATCGCACACTGTATGTATGTTCACTAAGTATGTGTGGGCTGGTTTGTGGCTTGTGTGTGTGTGTGTGTGTGTCTGTGCGTGTGCGTGTGCGTGAAAGAGAGAATGTTTGAGTATGCATGGAATAGAGAGAAAAGCATTTTATGTTATCTACTGTGTGTGTAAACTCTGCAGTCTCCATTTTGATGTACTGGTGTGTGCGCGGTTACATATGCTAAATGTGCGTCTGTGTGTGTTTGTACCATATGCCGTACAAATGCTTGTGTGTATGGATATGTTACCATAAAGACTATGATTGTGTGTGTGTGTGTGTGTGCGATTGTGTATGTGTGCAGGTACTCTGTGTGTGCGAGGGGATTTTATATTTGATATGCAGGTATGACCATGTATTTAAGTGTACGTCTTACATCTGTATTGTATGGACATGCTTATCTGTGTGTGTGTGTGTGTGTGTGTGTAGATGGAAGAGCATCTCTTTTGTTTACCTGAGCTTTCAGCGAGCAGGTTCTGCTTGTTATTCCTCTATGGACAGCAGACACATCAATAACAAACATAATGCTTTTACGCTCAATACTTTTTTATATATACAGTATATACCACTGTGCAATGTTAGATTCATAAAATATTGATCCATCTCTGGGACAGCTGAGGTGACAAAGCAAAAATACAAACCTTATTGTGGACAACGTGTTAACATACAAAACTAAAAAAATAAACGAGCACCCCACAACAAACCTCATAATAGATAAACCAAATATAAGGAAGTGAAGATGTAAAAAGTTGTGAGCGAAAACAATAACTGAAACACCACAAATAGCCTGATGTTTATGTAGAGGCCTCCAGATCCTTGTCAAGGTAGAAATAATGGTGCTGTAGAGTAGCTACTGTCAAAATACTTTACTGTAAACGTACTATTACGAACAACACACTGCTAACGTTTGTGGCTGTGGACAACTTAACAACTACCTCCAGATTCTGATGAGTTGTGCCATGGCAGCTTCGTTATCCCAAGCGGCGGCGCTTTCTATTTCCGGTGCTTTTATTTTTTGCAAGAGAACTTCCGGTTTCGTCGCTGTCTTACTTCCGCTAGCTTGACGGAGTGGCTCTTTGTATGCCCGGTCGCGAGGTACCGCAGCGGCAGCAGCAGCAGCAGCAGCGAGCAGACGCGCGGCAGCGGCCACAGCAGCAGCGGACTGAGCACAGAGTCCCAACCCGGGACAGACAGGGTCCAACAGCGTCCCCCTGTCCGAACCGAGCACCGGTACCGGACACACGCACAACGGGAAAAAGGAGCGAAACACTTGTTTTTTTTAAATTTGGGGGGGTTAGAAATAAAAGTGCTATCATTCGCGCCAGGTGGAGAAGAGGTGCGTTTGTCGGGGGGAAGTTTGCCGCGGTCACCGGAGCATGAGAGCCGGTGTGGAGAGACGAGCATCAGCCGAAACTTCGCCGACTCTTCCAACCTGGGTTACGCTCAGAAACTCCCTGTATCGGGTCCAGGTCGTTTCTCTGCGTTGACTTGTTAAAAACAACTTTGTAAAAAAAAAAAAAAAAAGGTGTTTTTTTTGTGGTTTCCGACAAGAGAAGAAAGAAACTCCGAAGAAGAAGACCGGAGGAGAAGTGGATGTATTTCGAGCCATGGATGTAACCGTTTACCCGCCTCCTCCTCAGCCTCTGGCCGTGTCCAGCCACACCAGGCTGGGGCAGCTCTCCTACCCCGACCCGGCCTTCGGGACCAACAAGGTAAGGACGACCCCTCCACTCACTGCCTGTCTGTTTCCTCCCCCCACATCGGGATGAAAGTCACCTTTGTGTTTCCTCAACGATCGCACCTCTCTGTGTGTTCTTCATCTTTTCTGCCAATTAAGCGGTAATTAATTTCTTTATTAAGCTCCGGTTAATTAACGCAGCAACTGAAGGGAACTGTTCCCGCAGGGAGCCCTGACTCCTTCTCTTCTGATCACATCCAGGCTCTGGATTACACGCGGGCTGTGACTGTGTTCAGGGCTTATGATTTAATAACACCTTTAATTAAAACTTACTACTACCAGTGAAGCTGGTTGTGATTAAAGCGCGCTCTACGTCAGAGGTACACGAACAGAGGAGTGGTGGGTGATTGGCAGGTGGAAGTTGTACTTCGTTACAGGGATTACAACAGCTGCTATTGACTAGACTTTACTAAATCGATCTGGGAATTGATCCTTGTCTTCCTCAGTCCAGAGCAAGGTCAGGGTCACCTATCTATCTATCTATCTATCTATCTATCTATCTATCTATCTATCTATCTATCTATCTATCCATCCATCTATCTATCTATCTATCTATCTATCTATCTATCTATCTATCTATCTATCTGTGGGATGTTTTTTTCAGAGTCTGGATCTGACAGTGATGAATGACTTCATTATTTAATTAGGTGCTGCTGATGAGTGCAGCTAATAGAGTTAAAGACAGATTATTAACCTGTCTTCGCAATATGATGGAACATCATCCCTCCCCCCCAACCCCAAACTGTACTACTTTGTCATAAGTATAATAATATTTGAGTGTACTCGGCCGAACAACAGCTTGGCGAGTTTTTTCCTGCTCCACTGTGTCAGGTATATTTCGTTAGCTTTGCTGATGGGACGTGTGCGTTTGTGTAATAAGCGTTACACTCACACACAAACACACACAGCAGGTAAGAGGTTTGCACAAAAGGCATGGAGGTCAGCTCAACTATTAAAATGTCACATCCATATATTGTAATTATGGCCCCGAGCAGCCGATCTGTTCCCTGTTTGTTGTGGTGTAATGACCGGCCTCATCTCTAAAACTCCACTTCCTGCTTTTCCTTTAAACTCTCAGGCTCTGTCGAGTAACATCAGATATGCTGCGCATCAGCAACTGGCTGCTGCTGTACGGTTTTATGACTGATCCGTTTACTCATGGTCCTTTGCAGCAGCACTCTGCTTCGCGGTGCTTCCTGAAAAACCAGCAGCCGGTTGCTGACTTTTGCTCCGGCCACGCTCCGGCTACATATTTGGTTGTGTTTGTTTTGCACAGGTTCTGGGTAGGTGCTGTGTTTCCAGCATGGTGTTGCTCAGCCTCTCCTTCAGGGGTCATTGCAGAGTGATGAAAAGTCTAAAACTCCGTTTCCAACACATGGATTAAAACAGTTTGTGACATTTAGCTGTCGTTCCAGTCTGACTCGCTGATGTCGAACGCCGTGCGCAGGGCAGGTAGTTTGTAATTTTCCTCTCAAGCTCTGACATCTGACCTCAGTGCGCGTGCTGATTGGCCGTGAAGGCACAACCACATGAAAGCCTCCACGGGCCAGATTCGAGTCATTTAGCGCGTTTTTTTTTTTAAAATTCTTCATCACGGCTCTCGACCTGACGCTCTCAGGCCTCAGAGTCTGACGTAAAGTGGAATAAGTGCTGTGCACACATATTGCTGCGCGGCGCGTTGTCAAGTGAGCGTATTTGTTTCAGAGAGAGAGAGAGAGAGAGCGGGTGAAGCTGTGTGGTTGGGGGTAGGGACTGGAGAGAGGTAGTGGGAGGGTGGTTGGGGGTAGGGATGATGTAGATGAGAGAGAGAGAGAGAGAGAGAGAGAGAGAGAGCAGTGGGGGTGGGGCTGGGCCCACTAAGGTTTGTGCTACATTTTCTCTCTCTCTCTCTCTCTTGATTCTGGGCTCTGTCGGCCTGATAGAAAGAAAGAGATCGTGTTACTGTGGTGGGGAACAGAGAGAGAGAGAGAGAGAGAGAGGAAAAACAGAGGTATATAAAAAGGGAGGGTTTGTGTGTGTGTGTGTGTGTGTGTGTGTGTGTGTCCCGACAGATGTGTGCAAAGATGTAATACCAGCAGCAGCTTACATTTTCCATGAAAGTGAAATTAGAGGATGTGTTTGCACACTGTGTTGTGTTGTACATTTTAACTGGATGCTCATCACTCTGCACTGGAATAACGACAAAGTGTTTAATTTAACCGAGAAACAAAGCTGAAATCTGTCGTTTGCAGTAAAAGTTCTCAGTATTGTGCACAAGCCTCTTTGGCAGCTTCGGGTTTTTCTCTTGCAGAACCTCTAGAACCCAGCTCCGGGTCTCTCTCCAGATGTTCTGTGGGGTTTAGGTCTGGGGTTTGGTTCTGAGACTTGTCCACTCCAGTGTTGTGTTGTGTTCTCTGGCCACTAAGTGTAAGGTGAGCTGACACCTGCACTCTGGAGCAGGTTTTGTTCACGGCTGCGTTCACCCCTTCCTGTTCTGGATCCGGATCCTCGTCTGGACGGGTCCAGGGACGAGGTTTGTGCCTCGGGAAGAACCTGGTCTGCAATAGGATCCCGATCTAGATCTTATCAACAGACACAGTGAAATTCCATTATAGTTTTGGGGAATGTAGATTTATGTTTCTGAAGAGGTTCCACTTCACCCTGCTTTTTTCTGACTGAATCAAATATCTGACTCGCGCTCAGTTCAGTCACGTGACCGGCCGGGTGGATGAAGGAGCCACGCTGAGCTCTGATTGGATGACAGGCCACACACCAGTAATGAATAGGCTGTCATACCTTTTTTTATTATTTTTTTTAAATGTATCTGTAACCGTTTAAACACATAACTATTAAATGTAGTTTACGGCCTTGAGATAAAAGGGGGAAAAAAAGAGAGAGGAGAAAGGGATGAATGACGGAGAGAGAGAGAGAGAGAGAGAGAGAGAGGGCCTAATGTAAACATGATGATTGTGAAAGCTGGGTGAGGTATTTCTAAAGCAAATAGAGAGGAAGAGCAGAGCTGGGGAGGAGAGAAGTGGGCCCAAGGAAGGAAGAGGAGGAAACAGAGACAGTGGCATGAGGAACAGAGTGAGAGTTTAAAAAAAAAAAAAAAAGAAAAAGTGAGAAACAGAAAATAGGGGACTGAAAGACTGTAATACAGTGGGGCCACAGTGGAGGTGCTATAGTGCAAAGTTTTCCTCATTTTCTTTAGGACACATGAACGTATACATGAAGTTGGTTAGCATGGAGTGAATTACTGCAGTATTCACAGGTAAAACGTTCGCCTGGGACAAGCCCCGCCTCCGTCCCGGCGTGAAGTCACCTTGCGGGCCGGTTTTTATTATCACCACACTCCGCTCTCCTCCCTCATCCTCTGGTGTTGTCGTACTAATAAATCTGCCCCCCGTGAGTTGGCCGAGTTTCCCCGTCGTAGCTGCTGGCGACGCTCCACGCCGCCGTGCCGAGGAATTCGCTCTGTGTCCGAGCGGCGACGTTTCCGCGTCGGAAGTTAGTTAGAGTGGATTCGCCAGTTTATGTAAAGTGCCGTCAGTTGAAGATATACGCTTCCTTTACACTTAGCGTATCATCTTATGCTTTGGCACCTTCCCCGTGTGTTTTTTTTTTTTTTTTCCCCGGTATCACATGCCGCTATTGTCTCCTATGGTTCCAACCGACCAAAGTGTCGACATCTCATCTAATCATCTATCAGAACACAAGCAGTCAATCTGTCCGCCCGTCTGTCCATGTTGGCCGTCGTTCCCACTACAGAACTTCTCGCCAGACCCCCCCCAAAGGCCTCGGATGCCGGCTAATGATTGGGTGACTTTGAGCGCTGCTGCCCGCGCGTGGATGTGGCTGAAGGTGTTTCATTCGGTGGAATCAGGAGGACGGAGCGACGAGGGACTCCTGGTCGGTGGTGGTGGTGGTGCTGGTGGTGCTGGTGGGGGTGCCAAGTGGAACAGATGGGCAGAAATAAAGCCCTGCCAGAAGAGACTAATTATCAGGATTTCGTTTCCAAAACAAACATATTGCAATCAAATCACACACCGCAATCACTGCTGCATTGTTTGGTGTGTGTGTGTGTGTGTGTGTGTGTGTGTGCGTGTTGCTATATTAGCGACAATGGCTTGGATCAATTAACTTGCGGCGGAGGAGATTGGATCAGTTTCATTGTTCGGGAGTTGTCGCAGTCTTTTTTATTTGGCACGAGGCTTTTGTACCGTCGTAAACGTCGTAGTGAAGCGCTAATTAATGTGGGTAGAGGGAAACGCGTTGGTCAAACTCAGACGGGCTAACTTGTGTCTGTTTGTCTGCTAGCATGAAACTTTTTTTTTTTTAAACTTTTAAAGAAAGACTCGTCTGTGATTTATCTGCTACTTGGCAGACGTGGGTCTTTTACCTCCGGTTGTTTAGAGACGTTTGAGAGGATTAGCGTTCTTAAACGTCGCTTACTTGTCGCTCACTTAGCTAGTTTCTGCAGCAGGAGCTAGCGCTGCGCCGATCGAGCGACGCACAACGGGGGGGGAAGGTGTCTTCATATAAGGAAAGGCAGGACACACGACAAATCCACAACAACAGCGAAACGGACACACTAACGCAACTCTGTGGAATCACTAACACAAGCGTGGCCTCCCGCCCCCTCGATTCATCATCATTTAAAAGCGGCGGCTAGCAGCGGGCAGTCACCTTGGATACGCGCACAGATCATTATCGCAAAATCGGGTTTCTTTGTGTCGCTTTGCGTCACATCAGCAGGAAGTTGGGGCATTCATTGATGACCTCAGAGCGGCTTAAATACAACCTGGATGAGTTTAGGAGTTGCGCCACCTGTGTCAGTTCTGGTATCGAGCTTCATGGGGCGAGCGCTGCAACACAATCTATCACGGGGCTGATGCACAACGACAGAAAAACAACCACTGTCGCAACTTAAGAGCCGCTCGGTCCACCTGAGTTTGCAGAGAATTCAACTTAGCGTGCGCAGTTTTAATTAATTTGATTTTAATTTGAAACTCAGCCAACCTGCATTGTCCGCTTTCAAAAGGGACTACATAATATTCGAGCGAGTTTCAGTTAGCTTAAGGCAGCAGGGGAACATTTCTCAGTTGAACCCATTTAGAGTGTTTTACAGAGCGCTGGGTCAGGGTCAGTGTAGTTTAGCCAATAAAACTGGGTTTATACTGTCGCCATGGCGACAGAGATAAGACAGATAAACAGTGGCTGAGTTGAACCGCAGCTATGTGAATCTCTCCCTGCCTCTGCGAAAACACACACATACGGAGTCATGTCGTACGTTTTTTTTTTTTTTTTCCTCGTCTTCTCCTCGTGGAAGTGGACTTACGTCCCACAATGCAACACAAGTCCGGGCCGGTCCGGTCCGGTCCGGTCCGAGCCACGAGCGCTCGTCACTTTTGTCACATTTACTCCAAGATAATTCCTTCGCAGGCTTCACCTTGACTTCCCCAACTTTTATCACATTAATTTCTGTTTTTTAACCTAAATTTTGAAAATTAGCATCCTCGCTATCTCGCAGTAAGGTTTCCAGATTTTTACATACCTGTTTTTTATATATTTTTTTTATTGGTGAATGATCCCTACAATTAAGTTAGAGGAAATTAGCTGACCCACACACACACACACAGTATCACTCTCTGTCCCTTTTAATTCCCTTCTTTCTCCATCCCCTTCTCAACTGTACCAGTAATTCCTCCCAGCCTCTCAGTCTCTCCCTCGCTCTCTCTTTTCTTTTTTTTCCCCTCAATGCACTGTATTCCTCTCTTTTCCTTTGTCCTTGTCTGTCATCCTAATAGTCTCTCTCCCCCCTTCTCCTTCCCCCTTCCTCCACCCTGATCCACTTAGCTGGCTGCTTGTTATTCAAACCTTTGCTTCACCCACAGTAACACACAGAAACGAGGAGAAGGAGGAGGCCGGGGAGGGAGGGAGACGCACACACACATACATGGAGGCATGAAGTGGGAGAGGGGGGTAATTTGCTTTGACTACAAATCTTTCCATCCTTTTTTAAAAAAAGTTTTCTCACTGTAGGGGTTTGTGATGCACACACACACACTGCAGAAGTCCTCAGTTTGTGCAGAAGCGTCGCGTTGTCGTACCTTCAAACATAAAAATGTGTATTTGTCTGTTTTGGAAGGAGTTTTTCCTGTCGCGCAGTGAAGCGACCTGCTCAACCCGCCTTTCTTTTTCAAATCCACATGTATCTCTGTGATGGAAAGTAAAAAAAAAATAATTAAATTTGCAGCTGCTGCTTGAAAAGAAAATGTACACAGACGACCTCATCTGTTACACAGAGTATGAAACGCCGTCCAATCGCACGCGTCGAAACCCCGCAAGCAAAGCTGAAACAAACCCCGATCCGCCTCCATTATGGTGAGATTTCACACCAATATTTCAAATCAAATCCAAATGGCAGAGGCAAGAACACTGATTTAGTTGGTGACACACTTCCTGTGGATCCTGCTGCTGCTGCGATGGCAGCGGCCATTAAACAAAAGTCAAAGAAGAGGATGCCAAGCTCCACGTCGGTTAGGTCAGCGGGAAAAAAAAAGACGCTGGAAGTCGGTAATGATGTGAAACTGAAGCAGAAGGAGTTCTGGTTTAACCCCCCAGAAAGTGAGAATTTCAGTTTCGGGTGACATTCGTCAGAGGGCCAATATCAAACAGCGTGAGCTCCGACATGTCGCTCGGGGACGGGCCCTTCAGTGGTTTGACTCCCATCTCCGAGACAGATCACCCTCTTGTTAGAATTGATGACTCGTCCTCTTCCTCCGCACCATATGCGCCTCCTTTGGGGTCTATTTTTCAGATAATATAATATCTCCTACCATTGTTACGCTGACGACACCCGGCCGTACCTCCCCTGTGATCCATGCAGTGTCAACTCCCGTGAAAATTGCATCGAGGATGAGGTTCAGCTTCCTTCAGCTAGAACCCGAGTGAGACTCGGGTCCTCATCTCCTGCCCCGCAGGCATCACGATCGGCGCCCTCGGGCCTCGGGTTTAAAATTTGATAGACAAAATGAAGTTGTTAGCTCGCAAAGTCGTAAATGGATTAAACAAATCTGGCCGGTGAGGTCAGCGTCGTCCTCGCCAACTTAAACTTAAATGAGTGGATATTTATCTGTGTGTGTGTGTGTGTGTGTGTGTGTGTGCGAGCGATAGGTCCGTCATGACGCTGTTTTGGTTGTCTGTTGACTCTGTAAACCTACACCTCATTTGCATATTACCCAGCAGCTGGCGAATGGACGGGGAAGTTACACCTGTCCATCCACCTGTGTGTCTGCGCGTGTGCGTTTGAGTGAGTGTGAGGCTTCGCTTCCACCCACCTGTTCAAACGTTGTGTGTGTGTGTGTGTGTGTGTTGATAATGTACCCAGGAAACCACTGTTCACTTCATTATGTTTTATGGATCCTTGCGTGGGGATGCATTTCAGCAGTAACTGTAACTTTTAATAACTGATACGAACAATTGCGTGGCATTAAAAACCCGACTAGCTGTGAGAAACAGTGATTGAGGAGGTCGGGGGGAGAAAAGAGAAAAGGAAGTCGGGTAATTAGTGCAGATTATAAACTGCTCCGATGTCTGGGGATTTACAGTAATAAGCCTGGAGACCGTGTCATACGTGTGATATGTTAGTTAATTGTGTGTCGTCCCGCGTGGACGAGGGAAACGCCGCCCGCTCAGCATCCTTCAAACCTCGATCCTGAGTTTGGGGTTTATTAATTACTCATGGTCCCCACACTGTACTGGTTGCTGTACTGTAAGCGGGTTGGGTTTCTCAGCATTACCTAAGCAACAGCGGATCCTGACATCTGAGATTCTATAAATACTGTACACCTTCGTTTGACTAATAGACAGTTGGTATGAAATAACCTGGGCTCGGCCTCCGCGTGTGACGGACATGAGCAATAAGTCAGTTTACAGTAGCTCGGCTTTATTACTGCCGTCGGTTTTGAACGGACAAACTCCTTTTGTCCGTCAGTCCGGGCTCCACCCGCTCCGCCCAGCGATCTGTTCCCTCCGTCTCCTCGCCGACTGTTTGCTGTGTTTTACAGTTTGTTGACACTGTTCAGACACTGTTGTTTTGTTCCCCCTCAGCTGGACGGGGACGCCATGTTCCCGGGCGTGCCAGAAGCGGGCCTTGACTACGCGCCGGCCGGACAGGTAGGTGTTCACGCGTTGTTTCTCGGACATCGTTTCGCTTTCCCGTTGCATTTTCTGCAACGGTGTCGAAGGTGTTTCCACAGTAACGGTCCACGTCTTGTCAAAACAAATCGCTGGAAGCCGTGAACGTGGAACAGTTTGCAGCACGAACAAACGTCTGCACCGACGACTTCTTTTAAAATATGCAAACAATCCACTTATGTTGATATTTTGTCCTGTTGCTCATACGGCTGTGGAAGTGCAGAGGAACCTGAACGTATAATACTGATGAATGAATGTTCGGCTGCTTAGCGTCTTACTATCTGTTAGCATTTAGCTCTCCATTACTGCAGGACGCTGAGAATGAGCTGTACCCTGCGACCTGTCAGGTTACTTCACACTGTAATGTACCAGCGTTGTTACCTCACATCACACTAGGAGTTGACCTTCGGCCGTTCCAACCTCCGCGGTCATTTCCAGCCGCATCGAGGGAACGTTTGCTCGCCTCCTTCCTCGCCAGTCGACATCAGTCGCCGCACAAAAAGCGTCACAGTGATTTTCTGTCTCGGCTTGGCTTTCTTGCAGGTAAAGAGCTGCTGTGATGCTTTGTCCACCTCTGTGTGATGGTTGTTGAAGGAGTTCAGCGCGACTTCTCACTTGAATTTAATTTCTTCATTCGAAACAAAGCAACTTATTTTGCGTCGGGGTGCAGGAGTGGTCTCAGACTTTTGCAGCCCCACGATGGGCAGAATTGCCTTCAGTTTCCAGAGGCCTGACGAAAAGACTCTAGAGAGTCAGATGTGTGTTTGTTAGTACAGAATTACCTCACCACCAAGCAAAGCCCATATTAATAAGAAACACCACCAGGGATACATTATTCATAGAATACAATATAGAGAATATTGCATGGCATCGGGATCCATGATTTTATGTTTTATTCATAGTGTTGTGCCTTAAGAAGATGGGGGTGGGGTGGAATAAGAATTTATGGCTTTATTAGAACCATGGCTTCCATGAAGTCAGAGGTGGCTGTGGTGAATGTGTCCAGTTCCAGTCCGGTCTGATCCCTGTCCGTGTCTTCTTGTTTAATTGTTAATGGGGCAGAATGAGAGTCGCTCCACAAACTAACGCCACCGACGCTTCTTCACGTGCAGGACGAGCCAGAAGCTTTGTGCTCAGCTGACAACAACACCGAGTTCTTCTTCTCCCTGGAAGGCGAGTTGAGTGCGAGACGACACGTATTATTTAACGTATATTATCACCTTAAAGGCGCGTAGTTAATGTAAGTTACTCTGTCATCAGAAATGTCAGTGCTCTTTAGTGTTTGATGACGCGACAGCGCGGTGATTAAAACTTATGACAAGCAAGCTCCAACGAAACGTGAAGTGACGCACCCACTGCGTATAAATCCTGCTATCTTACGGGTGATGGCGTCTTTACGAGACTGAAGATGAGTGGCGGACAGTCAGTGGAGGTTGCAGTCATGCGTCATTCTGCTGAGGCAGGTCCAGAGCTGTGACCCGCGCAGGGACGTTGCCGAGCGGCCGCTGTTTGTGACGTTAGCGAGATGTTTGCAGCGACGGCGGCTGGACAGGTGAAGTTCTCTGCTCTTTGCTGGGGTCGAGTCAGCACGATCGAACGTGACGCTGAGTTTCCACAAGCTCCATAATTGAACTGTGTAATAATAACAGTCAAATGTGTGTGAGCTAAGACTCACACACACCTCCTGACCTTTTTAATTTGACCTCTGACCTTTCCCTGACCCCTGGGCCCATTTGAACCTTTGTCTGTCTCTTCCCGCAGTTTCGTGTGCCACAGCCCCCTCACCACCCGCTCTCCAAGGCGTCGCCGGCAAACCAACCCTCGCAGCGCTGGAGGAGGGAGGCGCACATGGCCGACACGCACCGTCTGCCTTGGGTAAAGGTGCACACACACACACACACACACACACACACACACACACACACAGAAACACAAACAGCGCTGCAGCTCTAACAGGTGATACTGAAACAGCCAAAGCCGCAAACGTTCTCGACACTGCAGCGCGGCTCTGGTCCTGCAGTTGCGCCCCCTATGGGGAAGGAAGGGAACAGCAGCCTGGGCCGACAGATGCTCAGGTTCATTTTTGCGGCGCTTGAGCTGCTGTCGTCACAGCGACAGAAGAGGCTGAGCATGGATGCATGTGAAGTAGTACTGAACTGTGTTTTGATGTTTTGATGGATTGGTTGATGTTTTAGCGGTTGCACTCCGCTCACGTGTTTCTGCCCAGAGAGCGTGAAATGGTCGCGAGCGCGGAGTTGTGAGAAATGTGTGTCGTAATGCGAACACGGCGTGTGTGAAAGAACTTGATGCCGACTACATTGGGCTCTCGAGAAGCCCCCGGTGCACAGGGATCAGGCCATTGTACCGACATGAATGGAGCAGCAGCAGAGAGAGAGAGAGAGAGAGAGAGGGGAGTAATTTATGCAGAACTTGAAGAAATGATGGAGAGAGCAGACAGGGGAGGTGGAGAGAGACAGGCGGTGTAATTTATGCAGAGCGATGTGCTTCGACAGGGACACGGAGTCAGAGAGGAAGACCACGAAACAGCCTGTGGGAGTCGGTTTGTCGGGACCTGGAGAACACAGCGTGCAGCGAGGACGCGACAGGCCTGAAAAAACAAACAGGAAGTAGGAGAAAATGGTCGAGTGTGCGAGAAATTACCTTTCTCGATCGCCTGATGCGACGACTCGAGGAAGAAACTGAGTTACCAGATTCTTGATTGGAGAGAGGCGGGTCCCAGCGGGTGTCTGTCGTCCAGCCAATGAGCTTTAATTAAAGGGGAACGCCACCAATTTTACATGTCGAATCAATTTACAAGTCAAGAAGAATGCAGAAGCGTTGCATGATGGGAAGTGTAGGAATGGCCCTTTAACGTAGCACAAGGTTATCTGTGATTGTGATCCACTGTATTTTTATGTGAGGGATGTTCCCATGTGTCGGTCCACACTTTCAGGCCTGAGAACCGCTGGTTTCTCCTGAAGACATAAATCTTTTAAAATGGTTCAGTACAAATGCAGTTTTATTTTTAGAAAAGGTTCAGCCAGTCCTCAAACAAAGGCTTAAGTAGCATTTGCTAAAAACCTAAAGTGCATTTATCTGCAGAGTAGTACTCTGCAGTGAGTGTATCCAGCAGCGGGACAGTGCATGTGGGACCGACTGAAAATAAACCACAGTGGAGGTGCATAAAGATGAAATGACCCGCATTGGAAAACCCACACAGGATACACAACCTGCTCCACAACATCAGAAATGTCAAAAGTGCACTTTCCCCTTGGGGATTTATATGTCAGGCCTGAAATGAAGAGTGTTCAGAGTAACATAAACTATGCTCGCGGCTCTCCAAACAAAGCTCTGACGCTAAAGTTACAAACAGGGCCGTTCTGCACAAGCGTTAGCGGCTAACGCTAGCTCCACCTGACGTTGTGATGTGGCTCTGCAGAAAATACCACAATTCAACTGCATCAAATTGGTTTGGATTTGCAGAATATTTATTTTCTGGTTGACACACTCTTACTACTACAGTGAGTGTATTAACGGCGATGAAAGTGTGTTTTTAATAGTTGTTGAACGGCCGTGGGAAAATTAACAGTTGATGATTTTGTACAGGCATGTCACACCTGCACTGCTGACACACCTTTGTCAAATAGAGCTGGTGTCATTTTGTATTTGGATTCACTGCCACCGGTCGCTCAGGTTTTATCGGCACCTGTGGCCCAAAATTGCAAAACAGCCGAAGGAGGGAAAACTCACATGACCACGTCAGGAATCTGTAAACTGAGTCTGCCCGAGTGAAACCACATACCTGTTTAATTAAGAGCGGAAAGGTCAAATACGAGAGGCGGGAGATGAAAAGGACTCATCGTTTCCTGCACTTCTGTCGTTTTTATTTAAAAGTGGCGTGAAACCCAAACGTGCCGCTCGCGAGCCGCCGCGACGCTCATCGCACGACGCCACATGCGGGTTGAAGATAGACCAGAAACCAGGGAGAGAATAAGAGAGAGAGAGAGAGCAAGAGATGAAAGAGAAATTGAGGATGAGATTAGAAGAGAGAGAAGGCTGGTGAGAAATGAAGAGCAAAGGAGTGTGGCCAGCCAAGCAGAAAAGACTGTCAGTCTCCATAAAAGATCTCCTCTGTCAGATTAGTATGAGAGGGCTTCTCCTCCACTCGCTCTGCCTCCTCTTCTCCTGCGTGATTCTCTCACTCCATTTCCCTCTTCGTGTCTTCCTCTCATTTGTCTTTGCTCTCGGGATTATTCGTCATTACACGCGGGGACGGCTCCTGGTTTTTTTTTTTGCACGTGGGATTTTGTGGGGGGGTTTTTTGTGTGTGCACAAAGAGCCGCCTGTATGTGTGTGTGTGTGTGTGTGTGTGTGTGTGTTTGCAGGCCGCCGTACGTGTAAATCACCGTGTTGTTAGTGAGTATTTGTTCACGAGGCTGGGAATGTCATTAGTGATAATTAGTATGTGATAGGAGCTCGGGCCTGTGGAAGAATGAGTACATGACACAACACAGAGCTGTGGTTCATGGACTCCACATCCTTCTGTGGTAACAGCGATGAGCCGGGTTAGTTTTTTTTTTTTTTTCCCATCTCTATTATCTCTGACAGTAATGTTTCATGACGTCTCGCTCTCTCATTCTTTTTGATTATCTCTCTCTGCCCGTTCGGCCCGGCTCCAAGCGCTGCACATCATACGTCGGCTTCCTCAACCTGGACTCTGCATCAGTGAAGAAAAGACGATTGAACACGATTAAAATGGCATTGATTGATGAGTTGTGGTGCCGGTGACGCCTCCGATACCACCACAAATACTGGATCACGTATTAGCCAGAGTCTAGACACTGATTAATAAACTTTGCAGTTTCAGCTCCAGATAAAATCACAGTTTTTCTCCTTCGCTGCACGAACACGGCAGCTTACATAGGAAGTTACACCACCGCTGTTTAACAGCAGCGAAGAAGAATTAATTTCAAGCCGCTGCTGCACCATTGTGCGTCGTAATTTTTTTTTAATCGAGGCTGCGCTTCAAGCTTCTTTTTAAGGAAATTGGAATATTTATTCCTCGATTTCTTTGACCGACAGATAAAAAAAGAAGATCCTGCGGTGTTGAATGGTTTAATGTTAATATGAGACATGCAGCGCTGATACCAGTCACATCACACAGTTTAAAGCTGTTAAAAACATGCAGTGGTCGCTACTCAACATCTTTACTAAGTGGAGCTGGTCTCTGTTTCTCTTCAGTCATATTCAGTGGGCGGTTTGGGTGACGAGGACTTCAACATCCCGCCCATCACTCCCCCCACGCTGCCAGACCACATGCTGCCCCCCCACCTCCCCCACGACTCCCCCTCCGGACCGTACCACCCTCTGGACCCCTCCTCGGGCTCCGCTCCGCACCACCTCTACCCTCTGCAGGGCATGGATCTGCCCGGCCTGCCCGGCAACCAGGACGGAGCCGCCATGCTGAACCAAGACGGGGGCGCGTTCAGCCCGGACGGGGGCCCGATGACCAGCACGCTGTCTGTGGTGAGTGGTGGCGAGTTCGTTCTCGTAATTAGCGACAGCGAGATGTAGTTTGAAAATTGGTTTCTACACCACAGGGCGTTAGCAGGCGTGACCTTTAGGGGCCTAAACCGCTGCAGGACTGAGGGCGGGGTCACAATAGAGATTCGAGAAAATGTGAAACTTGCCACTTTCGGCAGATGAATGCAAAAAGAGTTCACCGTGCATGTCCTAACCCACCGCCTGGGGTCAAAGGTCAGCTCAAGGCCGTGTCTATAAGGATTGTGCTCCGTACTCAAAAGATTTATTTTGGAGCGGACCTTGTCGGCAGATTTGGGATATTTCAAATATCCTCTTTCATATTTTATTCAGTTTAACTCGGTGAAACGGGATGGGGGGGGGCAGCGTTATTTGAAATCCAATCAAACCAAGCTGCTGTCTTCATTTCGCAGGAAAGTGAGATTCTTGCTTTTAGCGCTGACATTTAGATGTGGCTGGATGTGTCACACCGTAAAGAAATAAGACTCAACTGTCACACCGAGTCGCTGCTCAGCGCCGTCTGCAATAAGGATTTCTCACGCGTTATTAAGAACGAAACTTTTTCCCCTCCCACTCGGACTCGTCTGTCTCTCTCCAAATTACCTGCCTTATTAATAAGCGTCAGTTTGATACCTCTTGGGAAAAAAAAAAAAAAGAAGAAAGAATCAGTTGAATCAGACGAGATTATTAAACACCACAAAATGCATTTTAATCAAACTCGCCTCTCGTGTGCGTAACAGCGGAGATAATGATTTCAGTGACCTGTAGCAAGGCTCTTATTTTTCATCTCCGTCTGTCTCGGCCCCGCTCGTCTCCACTTACTTACATACATTTACTGCAGGGCCATGAATCACGGTTGCCTGGCAACCGCGCTCGCCTCAGCCGAAACAGTGCATGTGTGTGGAAAGTGTTCACGGTTGCATTTAATATTGAGATCTGGATAGATTTTTTTTTTTTTTTGCCGTCTGATGGAGGGGAGACCGTCCTGAATTATTAAAGTTTGTCTAAGTTGATTTTGTGGTTTTTTTTGTGCGAGCGGTTTGTTTCACACTGTCGTTTCCATCCAGTGACATTAAACAGCAGTCTGTCAGGTGCTGGTGTGAAATAACAGTAACTCAGCTTGTAATCGTTTCGCCAGGTGTTTCTCTCACACATTGCTGTTGTGTTAGGCAATATGGTGACGCTGTATTTAACCATGAGAATACTTTAATATCTCTTGTTTAATTAGGCCGATAATGCAGATCAAAGTACGGAGCTGCTTTTGCTTTTGAATCCGACGGCGCTGCATGTTTAACGTGATGCATAAGCCAGTTTTATTTAAAATTAAATTTCAGGAAAACGTACGACGTGTTTCACTGAAACTGAGACATAAAATTTAATTTAGCGACGGCACGTGGCAGCACTGCACACGCAGCGAGATCTCTCGTTTTCAAACCAAACATGCGCCACATCATAATGACACTTACACATGATATCGTCATAAAACGGGTCTCATGGGCGTGAAGTGATGCCGAGGCCGGGCTGCTGATCTTTTCATATTGACTGTGTGAAGATGTGACCCCCAGTCCTGGTTACGCTCATCGATACCCCCGCGTGACATGAGTCAGTGGTGACTCAGCCGTCAGGGGTTCCCCCGCTCGGGGCGCCGACACATTTGTTTTCCTGGCCCCAGAAGGAAAATCCAATTTACATGTTTTCCACTGTTAATGAGTCGAGCGTCGCGTATTGAAACTTCCGCAATGTTGTGCGCGCAATGTACGTGCTGTTGTCTGACCTTATGACCCCTCATTTGCGTATCTAAAAGCTGAAATGCCTTATTTCCATTCTCCAAATTTCATTTTATTACGCAGAGTTTCATCCACATCCTGTAATATGTAGTGAGAATAATAATATTCATAACATATTTACAAAAAAACTCAAGGTTTTTCAATAAAAGGTTTAAATCCACATATGCTGTGATTATGGATAGCTCAGCTCTGTCCTCAGGTTTTGAGACGACTTTTTTTAAACTGTCTCATATAAAAGCGACGAGGACGACAATGCCAGTGGAATATCGTGACTGTTCACTGTCGTGACATTTATTGAAGTCCCACCCGAACCACAGCTGTTACTTTCCAGCACGTACGCCAAATCTGTCGCCCCGCGTTGCATCTAAATACCACAGCCGCATTCAGGGCCCGCTGCCGGTAACTGAGTTCAGGTAACGTGTTCCCGAGAGGGGCAGCGACCACATCCGCTGTCAAACGACGCTTACGAAGAGGAAAATCTAAAAGCGCGCGCCATCGGGCCGAGTCCCGTCCTCGCATCTGCGATGATAGGTGTCAAAAGTTCCCGTGCTGAGGGTGTAAGCAACCATAAGTTTTGTTTTCCTGAGAAAAGGACAGAATGTCACTGATGACTCACTAATGACGCCTCGCACATCGCTGGCAATGCCATTTGACTGAACTACGCAGCTCGGTGCCAGTGAAATAAACTCTCTCCTGCTTCGTTGTACTTAAGTTTAGTTTTTGTTTGCCCCCTCGAACGCTGTGATGTCACGACGTAATCGTCCAATCTAATATCCAGAATAACGTCGTCTTATTTTAGGGCCGATACTTCTTTCTTATTTTTCCCCCCCCAAGTACTTCAGCTACTGCTCATGACGAGGGGGTGACACAATGACTGTGGACGGCTTTCTGACAAATTACTGAAGGCCTGGTGGTGGTGGTGGTGGTGGTGGTGGTGATGGTGATGATGGTGGAGGTGGAGATGCTCATAAGGGAATAAACCGCTGCGTCTGTCTCTTCATTCTGCACCTGCGGACGCCGTCACACTTTCCCCCCAGATCAAGTTATGCAGCAGCTTCTCCAGAGTGTCGCAAATGGAGTTTAAAATCTCTATTGATGTATTTACACATGAGTGGGAATTGGCGGCATTAAAGGACTCGTGATCCCGTCTTCTCTCTGACCTGTATTGCCTGTTGCCATGGTTACTATCAGACTTCATTATTAAGCGAATCCCGGGCCGCCGCACACTGTACAAACCCTATCAAGCAGAAGGGGAACTCCATTTCGGGGCCCGAGCAGGTCTGTTACAGGAGCACAGTGCGTGAATCAGACGGCACACCTCCTGAGACGCCGTCAGGTGGAGGTTTGAGGACGAGGGACGGAGGAGCCAGAGGAGCCGGAGGAGCCAGAGGAGCCGAGGAGGGGACGTGGAGGGGACGTGGAGGGGACGTGGAGGGGACGTGGAGGGTCGGAGTCAGGGCTGGGACGGGTTTAAGCGAAGCGAGCAGCTGGCTGTAGCGCGGCGGCGGCGGCGGCAGAGCGGAGTATTTGTAGACGTCTTGATTGGCAGGAACGAGGTGCAGCTGCTGGCTCCGCCCCGACGACCGAGTCACACCTGGTCACTGAGGGCGGGGCCTCCGCGGGCAGGTGCAACAGATCATCAGCACTGATGCACTAAATTAAACAGTATAATGGCTTCACCTGAACTTTGGTAGAATTTTTTAAATTTGTAGTCGTGTTCCTGGTCACCTGATGACCTTTTAAGGTCACTCTGCAGCACTGTCACTGCATGAGACACGTTTATGACAGAAAAAACCCCACAAAAATAAAAAACATTGTGATAGTCCTTTGTGTTTTCGACACTACAAGACACAACAGCACTTGATGAACGCAGAGCTGTTTTGCCGTCAGATGTGGACTTTGTTTTAACGGCCGGTCGCAGATGGAGAAATGTAAAACAGCAGATTATTGTTTGATAAAATACTAAACCCTTGTCGTCTTTCACGCAGATGCAGCAGATGGTGAACTCCGACTCCCGCTTCACCGGCAGCCAGCAGCCGATCGAGGCCGCGCTCGGACCCAGGAGCCAATCGGGCGCCGGCCAGCAAAGACAGCTGTCCACCATCAACCAATCGCAGCTGGGGCTGAGCGGGAACTCCGTTACCCACAGTTCCCCTTCGCCGCCTGAGAGCAAATCTGCCACGCCGTCTCCCTCCAGTTCAGCGCACGAGGATGAGAACGACGATGGACTCAGGGTAAAAGAAAACGCACACAAAAACAGTACGCACACAAAAACAGTACACACACTGTGTGTGTACGACATTAAAACCAGGTGCCACTTTTATTGTTGTGGCTGACGGGTGCACACACACACTTCATCTCCTGTTTCTATGAGTACTGAGTCATATCTTGCCAAGCTCTAGCAACCATTCGTGGTTTGCTGTGTGTGTGTGTGTGTGCGTGCAAGGACAGTGGAGAGTTGTTATGTTAATGTTATGTGTCATAATAGACCCATTCTCCCTGCATATCAACGAGATGGAAATCAGCTCCCTCATTGTGAGGTGGTTCGTGCCGAAACAAGCGCTCTGCACCAAACCCACGGCTCCGATTCTGCAGAAATGAAACCATTACTGCGCAGAGCTGAACAACACGCTCGCTTGGCAGTTTGTTAGGGACACCCGGCTGAAACCGACGCGGCGCAGTGCAGCAGCGCTGGGATAAATCTTTCGTGAATCGCGCTCAGTTTGTGTTGGGCGATGCTGGAGGGCGTGGTACGCGGGGCTGCTCTACTGCAGTATGTTGCTTATTTTGTCAGCCCCATTTAAATCAATGGGGGGGAGGCCACACAGTCCACAAACACACACCTTTTTGTATAATGCAATAAAGTTGAACAGGAGCACGAAGTAAATCAAAAACATTTTAGTCTCTTTTTTTCTTTTTGGGAAGTTTTGACCTTTCATCATTTTTGAGATGCCTCGTATGTGTCGGGGAGTTTCCCACACTTACACAGCAGTTTACTGATACAGTTGATTTACTGCACAACACTCATATATTACCAACCGTATGACTTTCATTTCTCTGTTTTCATTGTGTACATTTCTGCTACAAACCTGACTCCTGTCTTCTCCTTTTAGCACGGCAGCGGCGCAGAGAAGCGGCCGGCAGCGGTGGACATCAAGAAGCCGAAGACACCAAAGAAGAAGAAGCGGAAGGACCCCAACGAGCCGGTGAAGCCCGTGTCCGCCTACGCCTTGTTCTTCAGGGACACCCAGGCCAACATCAAGGCCCAGAACCCCAACGCCACCTTCGGGGAGGTGTCGAAGATCGTGGCCTCCATGTGGGACGGCCTGGGGGAGGAGCAGAAGCAGGTAGATGTGGCAGTTATTTATTTGTTAAGAAAAATTAATAAAGTTATCACCCCAGACCAGAAAAAAAATCAAATTAGCAATCAAATTTATGAAAATGTGACCGAACCTTTGAGAAGGTTGACTGACCACTGTGAGTCGACATCAGACGGCGTCGCACAACTCTTCTCCGCTGCATCGTGTCGAGTCCAGTCGGAGACACAAGTTGATGATTCTGCAGTTTTGTGGAGAAGTAAAATGTGTGTGTTTCAGGTGTACAAGAAGAAGACGGAGACGGCAAAGAAGGAGTATCTGAAACAACTGGCTGCCTACAGAGCCAGCCTGGTGTCGCAGGTACGACACACACACACACACACACGCACACACACAGACACACACTGATGCGTTTCACTGACGCCTTCGCTCGGCAAACTGATTTTTTTGTGTTGTGCTTTCCCAACAGAGCTACAGCGACCCGTCTGACATGAAGCTGCCCCACTCCTCCTCCTCCTCCTCCTCGTCTTCCTCCTCCTCCTCTACCTCAATGTTTACGCCCAAACCTTCAGTCTACCCGGGCCCGCACCATTCCCCCAGCTCGCTCGCCCACCCTCACCCTCTGCCTCCCCCCCAGCACCCGGGCATGTACATGCCCTACCCTCACCCGTCCCACGCCTCCAGCCCCGGCCTCGGCCCCCACCTGTCCCCGCCTCACCCCCAGATCCACCCCCAGCTCCAGGCTCTGTCCTCCAGAGGGACGGTGCCTCGGCCCAGCGTGCCCCACCAGGGCGCCCTGTCCCTCGGCAGCGTGGTGACGGCGTCCACCCCTCCGCTCCAGGTCACCCCTCCCCTCCACAGCCAGGCGCACCTGGGGGGGCTGCACAGTCCGCACCATCAGCACCAGCAGCTCGGCGGGCACTCGCTGGGAATGACACACTCCCCTGCCATCACACAGGTGGGTCGCGTGCTGCATTTTATTTTCCAGTTATAAAGAAGCCACTGATGCAACTGCTCCGTTGGTATATTAAGCAGAGGAGTCGAAACACGTGGTGTTTCCTTGCGAACATCTCTAGATGATGGATCAGGACAGAATAATGACGGTGGAGCAGTTGACCCAGAGATGGGGGCGTTATAACAAAATGGGAATAGTTTTGGAAACTGGAAAGTCACAAACTTCCATTTCTATCGCGGGAGGAGGAAGAGGAAGGGATTACAAGTATGAAGTTGTGTGAAGTCCAGTGTGAGACAGCACATTTGTGCGAGTGTCAAATAGTTTTAAGAAATGAGGGGGTGGATTGCCAGTCTCACTTCCCATTTTAACCCTCTTTTTATGGAGCACTTTTAAATCCCGCGCTCCCATAATCCCCTGTCCCTCTGCACCATTTTGCATATTCTTAGCAAAAAAAAGAGAAAACAAGGGAAAAAAAGAAAACAAAAACGCAAAAGGGGGGAAAGAAAAGGGAGAGGACACAGTGACAGACCTCCAAACTTTTTTTTTTTCTCCCTCCGAGCGAAGAGTGGGAAATGATGGGGGAAGGGAGAGAGAGGGGGAGAGAGAGAGAGACAAAAGAGGCAGATGGGGTCTTTGTGGAGGAGCGAAGGAGAAGAATTTGCCAAACAATGGATGAATAGGTGAGGTAGAGGAGGAGAGGGGGAGGCAGAGGGGGAGAACCCAACCACCTGCTGTCCTCCTCTTTCACTCGGCACTCAGATTAACTTCCCTTTCAGCTCTCTCTCTCTCTCTCTCTCTCACCCATGCACACACACGCCTGCACTCGCTCGTCCTTCCCTCTTTCCATCTCTTACGGATAGAGACGCACGACTTCTCCTCTCCTCCTCCTCCTCCTCCTCTTCCTCCTGCTTCCTCCTCCCCTGCTGGAAATGACTCTGTAATTACCGCTGATGAACCTGCGACCGCTCCGTTTCCTCTGCACCGCTTCATCCTCGTCCCTGCTCATCACAAACCATTTCGCTAAGTGAGCGCGAGAGCCGCCGGCCGCCGCACGGGCCGATCCACGGCGTGGAACCAAAGAACCAAAGTCTTCGGTCTTACTCTGGACTTTGTCTCGTGCTGTGATTACATTTTGACAAACTGGCACCATTAAAATCGTGTCAAATTTGCAGTCCTTGTTCGCAGCGCAACCACATAGACAGCTATCTTTGTGTGACTTAATTAATGACACAACAACACTGTTCCACGTAATTCACACTCAACTTCATCCATCCATCCATCCGGACGGCAGGAACACATACTGTACATGCATCTCTCGTGTACACAGCTGCACAGACGTGCTAACGTTTACGTTTCTCTCCTCCTGGTCAAATCGTTTACCAGTTTGTTTTTTGTTGTTGTTATTTGCAGGGCTACCTGCCCTCCCTGCAGTCTGACTACCAGCCATTAGGAGGAGGTATGCTCAGCGGAGGCGCGGTGATGTCATCATCGGTGGACTACCACCAGCTGGGTCGGCACACGCCAAATCACCACCCCTCTCTGGACTGGAGCACCGATTACCATGGCAACGGGTAGGCGTCAGTAAAGCTCTCGTTGACCTTCTCACCTTGTGGCTGCAGCCAAACACTGTGGTGTTAGGTTTACAGACCGCTGTTAAAGCCGCCATGTTTTTTTTTTTGTAAATTACAAGTAAACTCATTTGTTGGTACGAACTCGGTCCTGCAATACATCCCCTCTTCATAAAGGCTGTAACGTTCGGCAGGGAAACTGTTTGGATTTGGAGGATTTGACTGCAGTTTGTGGTGTTACTCTATATTGCATCATGATATTATTTTTTTCCACCCCATTTATATCAATGAGGGTCGGCTAAATGAGAGAAGCACCTTTCTGTATCCACCTTGTTGCACAATCTTTTGATCCTGGTCCTGTTCTGTCGTGTTTATTACCAAAGTTATTTTCCCTTCTCCACTGAAAATCCAGTAATTCTGTCCTCCAGAGCTCCCAAAAATCCTCACCCACATTCAGACACCCCAATCCTCTCATGTACAAATACAACAATCACCTATCCACAGTCTGAATAGTACGAGGAGTTTGGAATAATAGTTAAAGTGGATTCTTCTATTTTGTAAACGAGTCATTTACAGTGTTGAACCCGCTGATCCTGATCACGGATTGGTTTCCCATCTTTATCCTCCTCTCCACTTCCAGGGACGTCCAGAGAGACAAACCTCTGTATCTGAGCTAATCTCAGGACAAACCTCGACCACGCCCCCCTGAACTGCCACTCACCGTGGAAACATCCGCCCTCGCCTCCACGTGAGCACGGGACGGCCGAGCCCGCGACCTTTCACCCAAGATCCACCCACCAGGAGACCAACTCGACCTGAACTGAAGCGGGAGTTTCAGCACTCCAAACAAAAGCCCGACCAGCTGGATGACTTCTGCATTAATCCTCTGTCTCCCCTAAGGGACAACAGGACAGTGTTACGAACTGGCCGGATGGTTTCTCCTGATCTGCAGATCATTCTCCTGCAGAGCGCGCGCCCTGCTCTGCATTTAAAACGTGCACACCAGCAAAGGAGGTGGTGCAGTGATCCATGCCGATGTGTATATACTGTCCCCCAAACCGGATTCTCTGCCCGGTCAGTCGTAAAAATTTCAGCTCTAGTTTCTCATTTTGTAAAAATGGTGTTTACCACGATTTCCAAAAGGCTCTGAAGAGCAAGTGTAAATTACTGTAACATAAGTTTGTGAGCTGTCGATTTAAAAAAAACGCTGATTTTTTTTTTTTTGTTCTCTCTGACCTCGTAATTGCTGTATCCTTCTTCAGCCAAAGCCAGAGGAACACAGCAAACAAATGAAGGGTTAACAACCAAATACAACAGGTTTCTCCTTTTGCTTCTTCAATTGCATAGATCAGCCAGAACATTAAAACCACCTGCCTGATTCTGTGTAGGTCGTCAGAACAGCTCTTACCTGTCAGGACATGGACTCCACATGACCTCTGAAGGCTTCCTGTGGTATCTGACACCAAGATTATGGCACATCACTTCCTTTTTATCCTTTAAGTTGGGGAGTCTGGCCTCCATGAATCAGACTTCACATCTCACAGATCCTGGATCCAGGGTTTCCCATCAGAACATTGTCCAGAGCATCGCGCTGTCAATCTGCAAACTGTCCTGAAGATGCTCTGACCCTGTCGTCGAGCCGTCACAGTTTGACCGCTCGTCTCTCGGATCCTCACACTTGTCCGTTCGTCCACCTTCCAGCACATGAACTTCAAGAGCTGACTTTGTTCACTTGCTGCCTGATAGATCCCAGCTCCTGACAGGTGCAGTAACGAGATAATCAGTGTTTTGTCAGCCGTTTTAATTCAATGTTGTGGCTGATCGGTGTTGATGAAGCTTAGGTTTGATGGAGTATGGACAGGTCCGCACCAACAGAAAACCAGAACCAGCGCTGAACACTGTGTTCCCGCTGTTTTATCCAGCAGAAGAAGAACAGGAATGGCAGCTGAAGCTGTTTGACTGTGGATAATTGTGTACCGTTAAAGAACTTTGATCGTTCTCTCTCAGAGATCCGCAGGGTAGAAATCCAGTGTATTTTGGTCCTTGTAATAATGAAATGTCAAACAACTCTTTGTTTCTTATATGAAAAAAAGAAACAAAAATACTTCTTTGTACCTTGACAGCTCCTCCTCCTGGCATATGTCTGTTCATAATATTGATTTGGATCCAAACTGTGTGAGTGTGTGAAGAGCTAATGAGACAGAATGGCTGATTGGGTTGCATGGTCTCTTTGTCATCTCTTGTTTCTCTGTGCTGAGAGGCTATTTAAGAAACTATAACTATTGATGGGTTGGCTGTGTTTTATGCTGTTTTTTAATCAATTCAAGTTTTCTTTTAGTGTTAATGATGATGATGATTGAAGAGAGACATATCTCTTGCTCTGTATCTCTTTGTATTACTGTTTTCTTTTTGGTTCTGTTTTTGTTTTTTGGCAGATGAAAGGACTCTGGGCAACAACAACCATGAAGATTTTTTTTATTTTTAGATCCTAATAATGTGTTTGAGAATAAAGTCAGTGCTGCACTGATGTGCAGTCATTACTTCAAAACCTGCCTCTTTTATGTTGTTTATATCTCAACACTTTGTGCCAGCTGCTTGAATTATCTGCACATAATAATGTAAACCTCTACCACACAGTTCAGCCGGTGACTGTATCATGGCCTTTGTATTTATGCAGAGCAGGTATGCTGCAATTGCGAAACAAAAGCCTTGTGAAGTCTTGGAATATATATATATGTATATATATATATATATATATATATATATATATATTCAGTTCAAATTAGATCTTGTAAGAATTGCTGTAACAGAAATTTCATTACAGTGGATCTCAACCCTTTTATAGCTATGGGTGGTTATCCCACCACTTTGGATTGACTACTAATTCATTAATTCATCTATTAATAACGATGGACTCGAGATAAAGAATCATACTGACTTCGATGGTCATCGAGAACCATCATCCAGTCGAAATTATAGGGTGTCCAATGCCCAGTTACCTGAAAAACTTGTGAGATTCCTTTCAGGACAGTGAACATGTTTGACTGTATATTTGTGAAACTGGCATTTGCTATTTTGAGCTTACTGCAAACATTAGCATTAGTTGATGTACAGGCTAAGAGAAGTGGTGGTTGGTGGTGAACAAAAACTGAGCTAAAAGGACTTTAAATCCATCAAGAGGCAAGAAACACAAATCAGTGCTAATGTTGCTTTGTATCTGTAAATAAGCACAAGAAGCCAAGCTCCATAACCCTGATAAAAATGATAATACACAACACACAAGCCGAGGATAACACACACAGCCCACCAGGCACTTCTTCTCTTGCACTCAACATTTGCATTTCACACACACACATGCCTGGGGACACAGTTAGTTGGTGCTAACAAGGTGTTGATGGTGGAGTCCAAGCATCTGTGCAAGCTGGTATTCAGCAAGACTGAATAGTTGGTAGTATTCTGTGGCAGATTGCATATTCCTCCTCTTTCCCTTGCATTTCATTTCCAAAAGGAGCCCTTGTGGTTTTAACCCTGTCATGAATCCACGTCTTACTTCAAAAAGCTGGTTCTCTCTGGGTCAGCAGGTACACACTGCCCTCTGAAGGCAACCGTGGGGAGCTGCACCCAGTTCCTATTCACATACCAATAACTAACTTCTTACGTTTTGCAGAAACTATGCTTTACCATTTAAATGAAATGGTGAGACAAAATAAGGAAAAAATTCCAGTCATTATGATTTAAGAAAATAGACAGCAAAACCCCAAATCAAATGATGGATAATAAGCAACTTCAGGGGACATAAGATATGCTAATCAATAGCAACAATGGGAGAAAAATAACACATGTAACACAAAGGGATTTCTTGTAGAGATGATGCAATAAAGAACAATATAGTTCCCCTCAACTCTGTGCAGCATTTTAGCCTTTTTCAGCTCATTGTTTTGGTTTTGCGGCCTGTAACTTTCCTGTTTGATTTGTGCTTGCTGTTCTTGCTCACCCTGTTTCACGTGGTGCAGGCCAGTCATTTCCTCAGGAGATAGTGAAGTTCAAAACAAGGCTAAAAAAAGTACATACAAGAGTGTGAGAGAGATATTCTTGAATGCAACAAGGCCTTTGACAATCAACGCGTCTACAGTAAAGGATGAGTCATGATAGACCACGTTGGCTCAGGGTGTGTTTACTGCAAAGAGTTGAGTAAATACCAGCTGCAGTGGAGACAGTGATATGTTCATCATTTGGTAAGTGTAAACCTAAGCCTCTGTGGTCAGCATTTAGAAGTCAGCAGTGTGACGAGTGAAACCCAACACTGTGCAAACAGCTGTCCTGGTGCCAAAACTGAAACCCAACTCCAGCAGTGACACACTAAAGGCAAACTTGTTCTTTTCAGGAGATGAAGGTCTCGAGAAGAGTGGAGAAGGTAAACTGGAGGCCCACAGGAACCGATCACACCTCCCAAATCTCAACCACACTTGCTACAACCAGCACAGAGGGATCAGAATTTCAATTGTATCCAACTATACATTCTTTTTCCAAAATGTAATTTCGCCTCAAGGTTTCCATGACAACAGAGCAAAACTCCATCTGTGGATGAAGATCCTAGCTACACAGCACAGCTACAGAATGGACCTTCGTAGGATCAGGGATCAGAACCAAGTGTCAGGTTCATTATTGACCTAAATGAAGAATGAATGAACATTAAAATCCAAAATAACAGCAAAAGATTTTTAATTATAAAAGTTAAACCACATCAAACATCTGTAAAACACCCAGAAATTAAAAAAATTGTTGCAGTATGTAACAATACTTTCACCTGAGACCTGCAGACTGGGTGACATGTTTTCATTTTTCATTATGGGTTACTGAATGTGGGATGATGGGGTTAAAATATGACTTTAATCCATTTAAAATGAATTATACATCACAATAAAGTGTACAAAAGTTGAATGGCTCTGAATACTTTCTCATTTTAACCATCTACAAAAACAGAACTTGGAATACGATGCGAGCTGCTACCGTATCTTTCTCTCCAGTGCGGTGGGCGGTCGGCTGGACGCCTTCTCAGGAAGCACCAGCCTCAGCTTCCTCCTCGGGGAGGAGCCTCCCTCCTCTGAAACATACTCCTGCTGCAGCAGTGCAGCAGCTGCAGCGGCTACAGCTACACCACCTGTGGAGGAGCCACTCTGTGTGGACATACCAGGCACATTTGGTGCCTGCATGCTGTCTCCAGACACCCCGACTGCTGGTCCTTCATTTAGAACTACACTCCCACCCGACACACTGAGCACAGACCCACCCCCCATCTGACTGTTATTGTTTGACAGATTCTCCACTGTAGTCATTGATCCAAGTGCCTGAGAAGTTACCCCAGACACAGCCTCTGCACTGGGAGGTGCCGGAACCTGTACTGGGTGGCTCTCCATGGTCTGGGGTGCTTGAGATTCTAGGGGTTGTTGATATAGTCCTTCCCCAGTCTGAAGGCCTGTTCCCTGACCTGGATCATATTTCAGTCTAGCTAAAAGAGGGGAGCTGTCAGGAGGCAGCTGGTTCTGAAAGAGGGACTGGATGGGCACAGGATTAATAGCTGTGTTTGCTGCTGAATTAAGGGTAGGTCCTCCAGCATGGGAGGCATGAAGAGGGGTGGTTTGTACTGCACTTGCTTGCAAATGGTTAGCATGGAAAGTGGTAGCCAGAAGAGAAGTCATAGGAGGCATGAGGGTTAACCCGGTTTGCCTGCCAAAGTTGTCTGGGGCACCACTGGGGTTTAGGTTGGGCCCACTGATTCCTATACTAGGAGCAATGGAATTTGCTGGTCCATTGGGGAACAGTGCAGAAGATCCCAGGGCCATCGAGTTGAGCAGAAAATTCCCTCCTTGAAGAGAGAGGCTGCTGCCAGTCATTTGTGAGCCAGCTGAGCCCTGCAGAGACGGGTTGGTAGTACGATTCCTCTCAGCAGCAGAGATTGAGAAGGGGGACGAAAGCTGAGCACTACCCAGAACCAATCCAGCTCCTTGATACTGAATACTCCCACCCTGCATGTTTTGTCCCTGCCCAATGGCAACAGCAGAAGCTGACTGATCAGCAGTCTGGGTGGTATCTCCAGATTGGGAGTTAGCTGTGTATGTATTCTCATCCTGGGCAGCTGCTGCATTTTCCTGGGCATCTTGCTCATTCTTTGTTTTTTTCTGCTCAAAGGTTGTTTTGCCTTTCCCCTCTCCTCTGTCCTCTTTTATTTCAACCTCTTCCTTGGAAGAGCTTGTTTTCTTGGTGGATTTTTTCATTTTCTCACTGCTACCCTTTGTTTTCTTGCCAGACCCAGGTTTCCCTTCCTTGTCCTCTCTTTCTTTTCCATCTTGCCTCTTGTCTTTACTTTTCTTGGAGCTTACTTTGTCCACATGGCCTTGTTCATTTTTCCGCCTAGGATGGACTTTACTTTTTCGTAGAGGGCTCAGGTTTAGTTTTACCTTCAGTAAACGACTGGATTGGATTTTATCTTTGTGTCTTTTTCTTCCTTTCTCCTTGTCCCTGGTCGTCCTCACCTTCTCCTCCCTCTTGTCCTCACCTGACATATTTTGTTGATCCCTGGTTGACAAACGCTCCAGGTCAAAGGTTACATTTCTCGATTCCCTTCTCAACTCTGTGCTCTTCATCATGTCAAACTGGTTGCGGTCAACACTCCTGCTCTTGTCAATTAGTCTGTGCTGCAGAGGGAAGCTGTCAAATAGAGCAGAGTCTCTCATATTGGCATGAATCCTCCCTCGTCTCATGGTCTGTTCTGGTGGTCTGTAGGTCCTGTGGCAGGTCTCGCACTGTAGATTCTCACATCCGCTACTATTAGCTTCCACATCAGTCCTGTAGCTATCCATGTCTCTGCCTGTTTTATAAGCTGGCAGGATTTCTGGACGTTCGATGAAGGTTTCTCTCCGTGGACATGAGGAAAAGTTGGAGTTGCCCAGAGAAAGAAGCTTGTCCCTGCCCAGGATTCCTTGCTGAGTCCCAGCCTTTCTCCTCTCTTCCTCTGTCATTATCCTCGTTCTCCTCTTGCCTCTTTCCTCCTCTGCTTCCATCTCCCAGTTTATCCTGTTGTTCCATCTAATAGGATTTGGCCCCATCCCTCTCTGTCCTTTGCCACTACAGTCCGGACAAGTAAAAAGGCTGCCGTCCTCATCAGGGCTGGACCGAAACTGGCCACGGTGATTTTCTAACCTTGTGTCCAACATCATGCTTCTCTTATCAAATGTCTGACTGCTACTGGTTTTCAAGAAAGCTTCCCTCTTCTTCTCATTACCATCTAAGCGGTTGACATGGTTGTTGATCGATGGGATGCTTCTCTCCTCTTCCTCTTTCTGTCTTTTATTTTCTTTTAGTTTCTTCCTGTGAGACACTTGATGGTACACCAGGACGACGAGCAGGGTCAAGCCGACACCACCTGCACAACAGGAGGGGTTTTTAAATGGGTTTAAGACCAGCTAACGTGCTAAACAGTTTTCATAACTAGCTCAGCTTAGCTCAGCATAATGCTGATTGCTTTGTGAGCTACCTTGCATGTTGCCAGCGAGCATCCATGCTAGCATGCCATCCTTGCTAACACCTTGCTAGCAACCAGCTTGCTAACCAATTAGACACAGCAACGAGTATTGCTGCATCATTTAGCAGTTGTATAGCAGTTAACAACTGCCTGCTAATGTTAGTCACTGCACAACCCATCTGAATTTGTTAAAGGACACATTTCTCCTTCACTGCACTCTCACCAATAAAGCAGATGACGGCGGTGATGGCCAGATCTCGGGCGTACAGCCGCGGCGTCACGCTGCCTCTTGTCTCTACCTGCACCGTGATGTTCTGATTGGACGGGACACAGTTGGCCTCGCTCAGCTCCAGCACTGTGGTTACAACCGGGTTGTCAGCGCTCACGCACACCATCCTGCGACCATTATACAGGATCTGAAAGCAGCAGGGGAGGAAGAGGTCAGGTCAGGTTTAAGTCACATAGTCTTGTAGTAATTTATAAAATCATTTTTCCTTGAAGTAACTAAACATATCATTTCATTTGAGTAACTGGATCATGCTAGACAAGCCTGCAATTATAGCTTCATTTGTTCATAATGCAGATATTAGTAAACTTATTTGAGGACATTATTTCTTCTTTAATACCTTCTCACTGCTCAGTATATTCTCAGAATGCAGTTACTCCATTTTTTCTTATTACAGAATGTAATATTTGTAATATATTTTCTTCCTCTTTAAGGTCGCAGGTCCCGCACCTTATCTGGATGTTGCATGAAGTTGGATAGGAGGGCAGCCAGTTCCAGCAGCTGACAGGTGCAGTTCCATGAGTTCAGGTCCAGGTTGAGGTTTGTCAGCCAGGTGAGGTAGGAAAAAGCTTCCACAGGAGCAGATCTCAGACGGTTTCTGGAAAGATCCAGAGTCCGAAGGCCCACCAACCCACTGAAACTAAGACCACAAGGTCAGGAGACAACAATTTTTTTGTCTTTTCTTTGAAAGAAAAGCATCGTGTTAATTATTATTGTAATAAGGAAGACACAAGAACAAAGCCTTAAATGTGAAGTCACCTGTTTCTATCCAGATGATCTATCAAGTTATCTGAAAGATCCAGACTCTCCAGACCTCTGAGGTCATTCAAAGGGAATGAACCAGAGTCCAGACTGGTGAGCAGGTTCCCCTCCAGTTTCAGCCTCCGCAGGGTCTTGGTACCTTTAAGCCAGTCAGCCTGGATCTGCAAAACAACACAGAGAATTGGTTCTGAGGGAGAGGGAACCATAATAGGTTATATATATGACATACAACAACCAGCTAAAGCCCAGTGCATTTCAAATCCCCCCTCAGATGTTATTTGTTCCCTGAAGAGGTACGCACGATACTGATGAGGTTGCTGCCCAGGGCGAGAACCTCTAGCTGGGTTAGATTGGTCAGAGCTCCCCCCTGCAGAGCCTGGTTGGTCAGGAGGTTGTGGTCCAGCAGCAAGGTGTGGAGGAAGGGCAAGTCTCTGAAGGGCTCTTTACCGAGCGCCGATATACGATTATGACTCAGACCTGGACAATCGGGAGAACAAACGTTTGACTGACTTTGACACACGTGTATGAGAGTGTTAGTCTCATGGCAAAAGGTTGTGTAAGATTAAATTCAGTTTGCACCAAGTGTAAGAAGATTTCAAAGTGTGAGGTGCATTAAAAAAAAAAAAAACATGGCTGACCTATGAACTGAACGTTGTTTAAGTCAGACAGCGAGGCTGGCTGGACGACTGAGATGGAGCCCTCTGTCAGGAGCAGAGCCTGGGTCGTGTTTGGAGCGTCTGGTCAAACGAGCGACACACACATCACTACAAGTACCTTTCACTGAGCCTGCACACAACAGTACGTGCGTTACCTATGATGTGAGCCAGTCTGCGGCAGATGACGGCATCCTCGGAACAAACCACGCAGGAAGCAGGGCATGATGGGACAGGGGTCGCGGGCGGGGCTCTGGAGACCGACAGCAGCAACATCAGCAAAACACCTGCTGATAAATTCACATTTTCACATATTTACAAAAAAAAACAGCCGCTGAGAATTTTAATTCAACTGTTAACAAAAAAATCCACAGTGCATCACACTTACTGGTCATGTTGTGTTACAGCAGAGGCAACATGGCGATGAGGCAGCATCTTCTCCGCAGGGCCGTAAGACAATAGAGCTTCATGGCTGTCATCATCATCATCATCATCTTCTATCGAGTCTGTTACATCATTGTAAACAAAATGCTCACCTCTGCTCAGGTGAATGCAGACTTCAGTGTATATGAAACAGAATCCATCATGAGAGTATTTTTTTACTGTAATAATCATACATGTATGATTCTGTGGGGAAAAAACAGCATTAACTAATGGGCCACTAAGATGAACTGTAGTACTCAGGAGAGAGGGAGTACTGTGTGTGGTATTATGGGGGGGGGTTAGGTCGTCCCAGGAGGATGCTGATGGATGACAGCCAGACGCTGTCTTTGAATGAGGCCGATCATGTTTCTGCTCGGGCTCTTTTCCTAATGGACTTCTCCTCTTGTACTCTTCTCTTTGATGAAAAAAACACGAGTTACTCCACCAGTCGTGTTTCCATATTTTAAACCAGAGTGGACACGGTACGACAATGGATAACTACGTCACCTCAAACACGAGTTGAGCTTCAGTATCCCATATATCCCTCCGTCCTGTGATCCAGACTCAATGATCTTCCTCTTGCTATCCTACAAAATTCCAGTGCAATTAAACACTTGTGTCCTGGCGCCCTTCCTGGAGTGTGCGCACACACGTACGCACTCACAAACAAGCAGCACTGGTTCCCATGGTAACCACAGCTGATGTACAGTCTCTTTCTGAATATTTCACACAAACACACACACCGAGAACGCTTAAACAGTAAGGATTTTTTTTTCCTAAAATGTCATTTGCTGTTTATCACTTCAGCATCTTAACACGATGACACTTCACGTCTTAAACAAACACTGATCTTCTAAACACCCAGAGTAAAACATTTTACCTGTCGGTCAGAGCCCACAGGTCCTCCCCCCCACCCCGCTGAGGACATGGTACGCTCCACTCACATATTACTCCATCAGAACGAGCCCAGCTCTGTGCACCGTCTGCTGTCGGGGGTTATATACTCACAGCTACATCAGCTGCTGGTGGTGTAGCAGGTACCGTGTATATCTTAGGTTACCTGGCCGCGTGTGGAGCATGCTCAGTAGAGCTGGCTGTCACCTGAGAGGAGCAGATGTCACGTCTGACTCCCTCTCCTTAAACGAACCTTTAACTTTACTCTTTTTTTATTGAACTCAAAATATCAATATTGTTTAATGGAACAGTCACACACGTAAAATCCAAACATATATATATATTTTAATTGATAAATCTTCTTTTCATTCACAATTTACATCTAGGGAATTCATTAATTTGATATCAGCTGTTTACCTTATTACTTAGTTAACATGTTTGGGCTTTTTCATCCGAACCCTACTCGGTGACCTTTGACCTGTGATGAGGTTGGGGCATCACATGGTCAAGACTATCTTCCCAGCAGCCCCGGGGGACTCTATGATGTCATGGTGGGCCTGCGCGGCCTTGTCGAGCGGATACTGGGAGCCCACGACAGGCTGCAGCCAGCCAGCTTCCATCCCCGCGTACAGAAACGCTGCACACTCCTTCTTCTCCTCCTGGGGGGGCAGATAATAATTATATTAGTGATACCGGTAAATAACTTGTTTTAGATAAGAATCACATGAGGCCAGATAAGAAATTAGATTTTCCTGGAGCAAGCAGGCAGAAGCCCCGCTGACCTCTAACAATGTTCATTATATCTGACGTCACATGAAGCCGACACATGTCGTGGGCTATAAAAATCCGACCGCTGTGTGTGCGCGGCTTTGTGTGATGTCACTGCTTTGTACCGGCGTGGCGTAGAAAACAGCCACTCCCACGACGCTGCTCTCTTTAGCCATGGTGTCTCGGGGGTTGATCTCGACGGGGCCCCTGGAGCCGACGACCTGAAGTGGAGGCCAGAGAGATGAAGATGGAGGCGTGTGCAGAAAGTCACGGTGAAGTCTGGTCAGTCTGGTAAACCGCCCGAATCAAATACGGTTTGTTTTTAATAGAGATAAACCTTCGACCCTGTGCTCTTGCGTGAAACTGTGGCAAACCTTCACACAGCAGGTACAGAGCTCATACGCTCACTGACCATGACGCGTCCTCCGTAGGCCAACATCTGGAGGTCTCTACTCAGGTTGACGTTGGACAGCATCTCCACTATCACATCGACGCCTCTGCCGCCGGTGGCTTCCTGGAACACACACACACACACACACACACACACACAAACATGTGCGTACAGATCAGGTGGACCCGAACACAAATGAAAAACCACTGAACTCAAGTTGGATATTCAGCCATTGATCGACCACCTGCCTCGATGTTTTTTCATTCGTTTTCATCAGATTGGTGAAATCAAACTAAACTGATGCTCGGCAGGTGTTACTTTTAAATCATGAAGCGTGACACGCTAATGAACCGAGAGGGAGTTGGTCAGATTTTTGTCCACAACTTTCTCCCATTTTTTTTTTTTCCCATAAATACTTCAAAGTAAGTTCCTTTTCATCCAGACGTCCCGCTATGAGCACAACCTCCTTACAACATGATGAAATATGGGCCCGTTCATTACCAACATATTTTCCAACCGTTCGGTTTGCAGCTCTGATTTCCACGCGGACCATAAACATCTCTGCAGCGTTTACTCAGACTCACGTTAGACTTTCTGATGGTGAGCATGGTTAGCATAGTGCTACTAGCTAACTATCTGCTGTTTCATTGGAGCGTTTGTATTCTGAGTGTGTCACTTTGTCGGCTATAAAAGTTCCCTCAACAATTCCACAAGTGAATGAAAAACACGTGGCATGTAAAACTAATTAGTGCTGATAAATAAAACACAGAGATTAAGGATTATTAAGTTTCCTCATGTGTCACCATGATTTTGTCGGCGTAGCCCTCTTCTCTGTGATTAAAGGCCGCATGAGCTCCGTTGTTCAGAACCAGCTTCATTCCCTCCGGCGTCCCTGCTGTTCCCAGCACCCGGAGACCCAGAGCGCGGGACAGCTGGCACGCCGCCACGCCCACCACACACACACACACACACACAAATAGGATGTGAAAACCACTTTGATTTTTTTTTTTCAATAAAACAAAAAGAAGAACTCACCCCTCCGCTGGCTCCATGGACCAGGACGGTCTCTCCAGCCTTGGAACGGGCCCTTAAACACACAAATACATTTCAGTCAAATCGCTCGGCATTGTTCTTCATTTTCCTTACTGTATAAAAATGCCATGAACAGATGGACGAACCCTCTGTTTCATTTTTAAAAGACTGAGCAATTTCATAAAACAGTTTTTTGGGGGAAAAGGAGAAAAAAAAGTTTTATTAACATCTCGATCTTTGCGCCTGTCCCAGCTCACACCGGGTGTGCTTCAGAAAGAATAAAAAGAGAATCCTGAAACCCCCCAAAAAGAGATCAGGTCTTACTTGTGAACCAGAGCTCTGTGGGCGGTGAAGTACGGGATCCCTATGGCTGCCCCCTGCGTGAAATCCAAAGCGTCAGGCAGTTTGTGGACGCAGCTGTCGGCCGCCACCGTGAACTCTGCGTAGGCTCCAGACTCTGTGGCTGTGGTGAAAACACGGTCTCCTGCCTGGCAAACACACACATACAGACAGATGTACAGTAATAATTAGTCTCAGTCGTCTCCCAGGTGTTTATTACACAATGTGAATCATAAATATACACAGTGTTGCCTCTGGGTGGGCACCTCTCGGTCACTATGTGTGGCATAAAGCCCCCGCTTGGAATTTGCTGGTAATGGTATATATATATATATATATATATATATATATATATTTATATCCCTCTCCAGCTTTATGAAAGTTCACCAGTTCACATGAAATGCAAACTGCTGCATTAAATATTGTGTTGATGGATTTTTTTTTACTCATTGTGTCATTTCAAAGAACTTTTGCATCCGTGCAAACTCAGATGGCGTCCAGAGAACGCGTCCACCACTAATCCCACTTTAATCCACGTCCCATCATCCCCCACAGCATTGTTCACTCAGACCTTTACGGCTGTGACTCCTTCTCCAACCGTCTCCACCACTCCGGCTACGTCCGTGCCCGGTGTGTACGGCAGGGCGGGTTTGCGGGCGTACGTCCCCGCTCGGATGTAGGTTTCCACGGGGTTCACTCCGCAGGCACGGACACGGATCAGCACCTACAGAACACGTGATATGAGACAAAACTGATTTAAGAATGAGAATTTTAGAAGTTTTTTTATAATGATAAACAGTTTCTCCACTTCAGATTTTTTATTGTAATGTTTGAGCACTACAAATGTACTTTATTGATTCTCAAGAAGGTGGTATCAGCAACCGGGCCCCCAGACCTCAAGGGGCCCCAAGTTCTCCAGGTTCACTCCATGTCATTCAGGTCTACACAGTTTGATTGATTAAAATTGATAATAACAAACGAATGTGTGTTATGTATGTTTATTATAACATCTGTACGGCTGGTGGGAGTTAACTTGGTCCCCCTGCGGCCTGCGCCACACTGCCCTCTAGTGTTAGGAGGAATATTACATCCACATAAATCACACACGGCTGCTGTAGTTGTATTATTTCATCTTAAAGAACTGTAAGGCTGCAATTAACCATTATTTTCTTTGGTGATTATTCACTGGTCATTGTACAAAAGCTCAAAATGAAGCTCAAGTTTACTAACTCTAATTGTTTTCTGACCAAAAGTGAAAACCTCATATATGTGGGACTTTCTCACAGAGGAAACATGGAGAACTTCATGATTAATTAAAAACATTTGAGAAGCAGTTTGAGTCCGTGTTGTGCTCCCGTCCACTGTGACGCGGCACCGAGCAGCTGTGAGTCCGCCCTCACCTGCCTGTGTCCCGGCTGCGGGACGGCGACGTCCGAGCGGAGCCTGAGGACCGACGGAGGTCCGAACTCACTCACTCTGACGGCCCTCATCAGCCTGCAGCCCGACATGCCTGCACCACGTGTGTTAGAAGGATCCCGGATGGAAAATGGCGTCAGGGGAATCCTGCAAGTGCTGATCGCCTGCAGCGCGCACCGAAAAAGTTCCTAACTTCCGGTTTAGTTCCGGGTTACACAACCTTCTAAAATATGCGCAGTAGTGTTTCTCCCAATATAACCCACATATATCTATTATATAATTATTTTTAAAATTACAATAAAATAATAATGTGCTTGTGTTTTTTCAGTTACAATAATAATAAAATTACTCACTAATACTCACCTGTACTACCTGACCTGCTGCAAGAACTCAAGGCGCATACTTCATCATGCACACTGATGTTTTATTGGAAATTCACAGTCGAAGCAAGATGAGACCGATCAGCTGCACAACAACCTGTTTATCAGACCACCCGACACACACAGCCAGTTAACGCACAGCTGGATCACACAAAACAGACCAAACACCACACACCTGGTGCAGGGACGGACATTTTCATCAATCAGACATATAGAGATGCAGATATGAGATCCATCCCACTTCTCACTTGTTTTTGTCAAATTAAAATGATACGGCTTCAGGCCTCATCATGCTGCAGGTAGAGTTGAACCACAGCTGTTTGTTTTTAAAAAAAAAATCTCTACATCAATTAACTACAGCATTATAACGCTCCACATACAAAACGAGAGACCAGCAGAGGACACGGCCGACATGCGATGAAATGACTTACGCTTTCACGGAGGGGGAAGTTTCCAATATATTCAAGTCGCTGGGCTGAACTGAAAACGAAGCAGGAAGCTAAATGAATCAAATCTGAGGCTCATTGAGGCCGAAGTACAACAACCATGCAGAACAAAACCACATGCTAAAGATGGGCGGGAAATGAAAGTCACATTGGAAGTGGAGTCGCGCGGTTGCTCCGTGCATGTTACGATAGTAGGAGCTGACTTCACCCAACACCCTCCGCATCCATTTTGTCTCTGAGCTGTCCTCAAAACCTGTAAACAGACTATAAATGTGTAAAATAGGCAAAGTTCCCTTTAATCATTACGTCTCACTCAAATTCACTTTGACATTTTTCTTTCATACTGTACACAAGCGGCACGACGTATGCAAGTGTCCGTTCAGACAACGGGACCCGTGTAATCTCAGCTTGTCCCGCACACGTCATCCACCTGTGCAGATTAAAGGCACTGAAACCACTAAACTGAAATTATCACCTTCATTCTGTGGCAGAGCAGTATTATCATTTTTTTAAATCTATACAAGGGTTATGAACACGCACGAGTTTGCTGGGACAAACTAAAACAGGTCACACTTCTATTTTCAGGAAATATTCATATTTTGCTGGTGGTTTTTTTTTCCCCCTCCGTCACTGATCGTGTTTTCACAGCAGAAGTAGAAGTTGTGGTGGAGTTTGTTGCAAATACAGTTTGAGGTTCAGTCGTGTGAAAGATGAACAAAACCATCTCCAGTACCAGCTATGACTTTCACAGGTCGTGGCAGCTTACAGTCTGTTAGTATCACAGAGGAGACGTGAACCCGTCCACCTCAGGTGAATCCTCAGCACGACGCCTCTCATGGACCAGGTACAAACAAATTCACGGCTGTTTTCAGCCGTTTTAAATCCACGTACTTTTTGCAGTTTTTCGCACACACTCGGATGTCAGCTGTAATTAAATATGTACCTTTTACCTGTATTCTGTACCTTTGAGTTTTGCTGCTGTATTCATTAAAGTGGGACGACTGTAAAATCACTCATTTGCCCGTCGGGAGCAAATAAGGAGGGAAAAGCTGTTTGTCTTAACTTTTTAGGATCCAGTCGGCACAGCTGCACCGAGGCCCTGGCTTGTTGAAACAGTCTGAGTGACGAGCATCTCCGGCGTGATCGAGGCGTGAGCGCGACGTGCTGCGATGTACCGGCGCCGGCGAACGTCGGGTCGCTCGACTCGTTTGAACAGGAACTAAAACGATGAAAGTGAAACGATGCGAGTAACATGTAACATGTGTTGTAAGTTCAGCATTGTGCTCCGCGGGTTGATTCACATTTCCTGTCGTCCTCTGAGGATGAAGGAAGGGGACTGAGTGTTGTAGTGTTGACTGTGTGTGTGTGTGTGTGTGTGTGTGTGTGTGTGTGTGTGTGTGTGTGTGTGGACAGGTACAGGTGTAGTCAGAACCATTGTAACAACACTGGATCCACGGTCCCGCTCTGTGGCCCTCGCCAGTGACAGGGGGGCGTTTGCTGTCCCACCATGATGAAACCGTGCCTGCCCGCTAACGTTTGCCGCCGCGCGCCGTCCTCGCCGCGACCGGACCGCGCGACCGCTGGCTTTGTGTTCGGGCCTCTCAGTGCTTCTCAGGGTCCCAGTTTGGAAGTCTCTCCAGTACGGCCTTATGGTCCACGCCCACGCTGGCCACCAGCCCTCCTTTGTTGAGCGGTGTCCCACTGTAGTCGATGTCCTCCCCCTTTAGGGTCGTCATCTGGCCCCCTGTAACCATAGTGATTATCGGTACATGTCACACATTCCTCAAGAACGTAAAACATGCATAAAGTTCTTCAGAATATGAATATATTGTGTTATATGAGAACAGTGATGATGTGAAAGCAAGTTTTGAGGGGCGTCTAAACGCGCTGAAATGAAGTCTTGGAACAGTGACGGTGACTTTACCCAGCGCATGCAGCAGCGCCGCGCCAGCACAGATGTCCCATTTCTTAATGAAGGTGATGTGGACGTAAACATCCGCCTGGTCGACAGGAAACACTTCGTGTGCGGGCATCTCCAAGAGCGAGAGAACCTTATATCCTGACAGAGAGAGAGAGAGAACATTAAACCATGTGACTGGTTCACACATCATCCTGCAAATCAGGCTAACGTTTGGCTTAAAGCTTGTGTGCTGCAAAAATCATAAAATAAAATTGAAATTGCAATAAATGGTAAATAAATAAGAAGAATCTCATCTCAAACTCAGGATTAGATCGACTGGTTTAGTCTTTAATGGTGTAATTTCTGAGCGTCAGCTGGACGTTTTCTCCTCTCACCTGCTCCACCTGCCTCTGTGATCGCTGTGCTGTTTCCAAAAGCGTCGTGAATATAATTTTTCACTTTTCCGGAGTGGGAGCGCGACACGATCACACTTGGTGGGTTGATACTGTAGGACGAACGAGGACGCATGTTTGATCCGTGACCCACAAAGGCCCAGGCTGGAGGGGGGGCGACAAAGAGAATTAAGGGTTAGAGGATGAAGAACTTCCCCTGACAACAACAACAACAACAACAGTAACGCCTTCTCCAAATGAACCAACTTGATTTGGATTTGGTTTTTACTGGAAAAGCTCACCAGTGAACCCAGTGAACGGCTGGTGTATGACCCCGATGACTGGTTTACCATCTACTGCCACACACACCATCGTGGTCACGTACTTGACAAGGTTCTCTGAGGAGAGAGAGAGAGAGAGAGAGAGAGAGCAGAGTCATTAAAGGAGTGAAGTTAAACATCTGATCGCTTTCTTTCTTCTCACAACCACAGGGTGAGACATGCTGCCTCACTGCAGAGCTGACAAACGAGTTTGCTCTTGTTTAAAAAGGCGTCACGCAGACAGATAAACATCTTTGTTGTCGGGGACACACCCGACGTCACGTCTCCTGTGCGGCCTCTCCGCCTCAGCTGTCCATTGTGCAGGAACCTTACAAACGGAGAACCGGTTTAGAACCGGCACCTCTCCATGTTCCACTGCACCGGCGTGTCAGACTGCGAGCGAGTCGGCTCTCATTCTAATTTTAGGATTAAGTAAGAGGAGCGCCACCTCGGAGCGATCGGTGAAATCAAGATGGCCGACCTGTGTATTCCTGCGTCGCATCCAGAGGATCGATCCACACCGTGACGCTCTCAGGAGGAACGTCTCTGCCTCGCTCTATCTTCTCCAGTATGTCGGCCGGAATGTCCCGGCTCCAGGTTGCTTCCTTGTCCACCACGTTGTCGTGTTCCTCGCTGTTCACCTGAAAAAACAAAAACACACGCAGACAGAATCAGAACCTCCGGCTTATTTTAAACTTTAAGCGTCACGTGGAGGCATCATGCAAATAAAAATATATCCGACTGAGTCTGAACAAAGCGAGTGCAGGAATGATGAGACGACCCGTTCCACTCAGCTCAACCTGAAAATGCAGCTGACTGACAACAGGGCAGGGATTTCAGCCTCAAAGTCAGTTGCTGTATCTTTGTGTCACTTTGCACTGCATCAGCAGGAAGCGGGAGCTGACTGAGCGAGTGCGTCGCACATGTAGATGGGACAGCGCGTTACGTAACTCGGCAAATATCTTCCGACGGGCCATCACTGCGGAAACGAGCGTGGAAGGGAGAGACTGCGCGTGATTGGTGTCGCTCTGCAGACGTGGAGCCGTGACTGGGCTCTGCCGTCCTGCAGCAGCAACGCAGCGAGAGGACGCGCTCACCGTGATGTCAGGGAAGGTGTTCCTTATGAGGTTATACATCTTTCTGTGGGACTGCAGGTCGCCCATGGTCAGGAGCTCGCTGGCCCCCTCCCTCGTCTTGCCCTTTGACTTCTCCTTCAGGTTGTTCTCATCACGCACCGTCTTCACCTAGAGAGGGAGAACATTACTGCAGTGGAAACCAGGAGGACGCTCAGAGCGACTGACTTGTGATCGCCGAGCTGACAAACAAAGTTCGTACCTCTTTGCCACCGAGCACTGCGGCCTCCACTGAGACAGCCAGCAGGTCCCGCAGATCCACTTTCCTCTTCTGTCTGCAGGGATGAAGAGACAGGACGAGGCGTCAGGCTGTTAAACCGAGGACGTTATCAGCCTTATCAGATTTTGGAAGGTGAGAGAGGAGGCAGGTTCAGGACGCCGCCCCAAATGTTTTGGAGAAGAAGCTGATACGTTGCGCTGATGTTCACTATCTCACAGCCGAACCAGACAGCTGAAAAGATTCAGTGTTTCCCCACAGACAACCAAAGCCCAGATACCGCTGATGGTTTTAAGGTGTGCTGCAGGGACGCTCTTTGAAACTTGGGACAAATTTAGCTGATGCTAAAAAAAAAAAAAAAAAAAGTGCTGTGGTGACTTTAATTCTGTATTCAATGAGAGGTGGACTGATGTAATTGCTCAAGACCCTGAGCTAAATATAAAGCCAGACGGCAGGTTAAAAACATTTGCTGCTCTTCACATGCACAAACAACCAGTTACTCAAGATGTGCCCCATCCAGAGAGCTGCGAGGTGCGGATACTCCTGCTCTGTTTATGGATATGATAAGGAATACTAGATGAAAAAATAAAATATGAGATATGTTGGACTCTGGTTCATTTTGTTGAAATCGATCAGCTACCTGCTTCGACTCCTTCAGTAAAGATTAAGTGAGTTTAAACATCCACAGTTGTCAGGACAGTAACACTCTGAGACTCGAAGAACAAAACTTGCAGAACAGGAACCTCATCCATAATGACATTATTTAATGTACAGGGACAGGTCGACGTCAGCCTGGTGCACATGCAGACTGACTTTCTGACTGATGAGGAGAATGCTCCAGCTTTCTGTCAAGGCATCACATGCACTGTTGTTTTCAACCACCCGCCTGCACCTGCACTGACCTGAAAGCAGCCAGGCGGCTGGAGATGACCCCGGCGTACAGGTGGTAGATGACGCCGACTCCGAGGAGGCAGAACACGGCTACGCCGAGCGGTGACAGCCGGATCCCCATCGGAGCCATGGCCGCGGAGTCAGACGGGGGAGACCCTCCGAGTGAAATACCGAGAACACAGAGCCGGGGTGTAGCGTAACGCGCCGGCGGGAGATGGAGGCTAGCTGACGTGGCTACCACCGCCACCGAGGTGTCCCGGAAAAGCCGCTTCACACCTGGCGTTTGCTTTTCGGATAAACACGTCGACTGTCATACAGCAGGTCGCAGAATCTGTGTGAAAACACACACACTCGCACACAAACAATCGCGCGGCTAACGAGTCGGGCTAGCCGCTTAGCATCGTCCGACGTCTTCGCGCAAGGATAAGGCCGTCGCTTCGGTGCGTAGCCGCATTCGGCTTCCTCGGTCGGCTCGGCCGCTCCTTATTCCCGTGTCCGACTCGGAGAGACGAGCCGAGTGTTCACCGGAGGCGACGGCAACACTGAACAATCACACCTCTGTTCAGTCATCTTTCCTTCCTACGTACACAGCGCAGAGGTCACGGGCTGCTCACTTCCGGGTCACTCTTCCGGGTTAGCGTCACTGGTGTCGTCACCAGTTTGAGCTTATTCTATGTTTTTATCAGGGCTGTTTTTAAAGTTTAATTCTCGCGACACTTTTCATATAACGTGTTGTTTTTATAAAAATATAAAATAAAAAAAATAAAAATCACAGCAGAGTAAAGTTAAGAGCAGCGTCGTTTCTCTTATTAATGGTGAATGACTCTTTGTCTTGCAATATTATATAATAAAACTATTCCTGTGTCGTCTGCATACCCGACATAAGAGTTGCATTTTAATTCCTGCACAAGGCTTTCTGCGATTTTTATCCAAAATGTCATGTCTAAGTAGATAAATTATGTTTTTTTCCCCACATTAATTCGGGGCCACTTTCAACCTTGGGTGGGCAGCGTGATCAAGCTGCTGTGTTTGTAACAATACCCAACAATATGCTTCAACCCAACAAACCACAGGTCTGATGTGTTTATTTTTGTCAAGGTGGAACAGGCTGTGAAACATGTGGACCAGCATGTGACCTGAAGAAATACAAAATAAGCTGCAGTCATCAGAGTCATAGTCCTGTCAGTTCCAGGCAGGGCTACAGTATAAACTCATTTTGAATTGAAGAAACTTCAATTAAAGAATGATTGATTATATGAAGTGCTTTTCTTCTATACTGTATGCTGTGGCTGTTTCCACCTCCTCTTTTCTCTCACGGTACAGACTCAACCACAACATCACCTCCTTCTCATTTTCTCTCCTTCCTTCCTCCTCCTCCTCCTCCTCCTCCTCCTCCTCCTCGTCCCTGCCAGCCAGCTGAATTTTTCCCAGACTGCTGGTGGTCTGCTCATCTCTGTCGCATCATCCCCTGTCCTCTGTTGTCAGGGTTACGGAGATGTGTGAAGGCATCGCCCCCTCCTCTCATGTCCTCTTTCTTCTTAAATGTCCTCACTTCTCCTCCTCTTCTTCTCCCCCTCCTCCTCCTCCTCCCTCTGTTGGCCATCTGACAGAGATGTGGTAAGGCTTCAGGTCCTCCTCAGATACCACGTCGGGGGCGCAGCTCATGAGGTCGTGACCCCGGAATGACTTGGGGAAGGCGATGACGTCACGGATGCTGGGAGCCCGGACCATGATGGAGACCAGTCGGTCCAAACCTAGAAAAGCATGTGAGAATAATGAGATAACTTTTACCTCATTTTTATTTTAGAACAAGAATTTAAAGTGGCCGTTACCCAAAGCAATGCCTCCGTGCGGCGGCGCTCCCGAGTCCAGAGCCTCCAGCAGGTGAGACAGGAGACTGGGATCCTCCTGCAGCAGACACGTGTCGAAGCCGTTTATGACCAGCGATCGATTCGACCCGCTTCCAGACAAACACACGAAGGCAACTTTACCCTGAGGATGTTCTTCAGGACGTGAAGCTGCTCCGAGGCTTTGTGGATCCGAATGGACCCTCCTCCGATCTCACAGCCGTTCAGCACCAGGTCGTAGTGCTGACCGCGTACCTGGGGAAGTGGAAACACGCGGTGTGAGGCCTGCACTCCACAAAATGATTTCTGGACTTCTTGAATCTCGGCGACTACCTTGTGCGGCTCTGTGTAGAGTAACTCTGTGTCCTCCGGCACTGGGGCAGTGAATGGATGATGGGCTGACTCCAGCTGCTCCGGCTCGTCTTCTTTAGGCAAAAAGAGAGGGAAGTCCACGACCCACAGGAAGTGGAAGGCCGAAGGGTCTCGTAGCGAAACGCCGTGAGATTCCAGGAGCTCCGCGCTCTGCAGGCGAAGATTGCCCAGCAGGGGGCGCTGAAAGAAGCGCAGGGGCGAGAGGAAGAAGAAGAGAAATGTATAATCAGGTTACGTTCTGTCTTTCCCCTTCATTGATCAAACGTAACTGAAAGTCAGAGGTTCTGTTACCACGGTGTGGACGGAGCCGGCCGCCATCAGCAGCAGGTCTCCGGGTTTGGCTCCGGTCCTGCTGAGCAGCTCCTCTGTGGACGAGACAGACAGCAGCTTCTTCAAGGGAGACTTCAGTGTCCCGTCGGATCGAACCAGCACCACGCTCAGCTCCTTGGGACAAAACGTGCACGAAGAAGAATAAAAGAAAGAGACAAAATGGACAATAAGACACTGATGACTTGATATTACGAGAAAGAGGGAAGAGAAAGACAAGTCCACCTGTCCAAACTGAGTCTTGGCCTTTTTCTTCAGTTCTTCTAAATCTTTGCCGGAGAAGAGGTTCTGTGTTCAAACACAGAGAATATAATAAAGATCAGCAAACCTGTTACCGATCAAACAGCTTCTGTCACGTCCCGTCTGCCACAGTAAAGTCTTCTCGTCTCACCGCTCCACCGGGGACACGGACGGCCTGAACCGAACCTCCCAGGACGGTCGAGAGCCGCTCTGAGGAACTCGATGTCCGTGGATGAGAACACCTCGCTGAGGTCGACCAGCTGGAGAGACGGACCAAACACGGGGATTCAGACACAGAGACAGATACTGCATGGAGAAAAATCAGGCGGTTAAACAGCCAAACACACCGCAGGTCTGACAGACATATTCACACTCTCCTGAACATACAGGTGACAAGAACCAGAAGAGAAGAACCACTTTGCTGTTCCAGACTTTTACCTTCATACTGAATCTAGTGTCAGGTTTGTCCACACCATAGTCCCTCATGGCCTCCTCATACGTCATGGTCTGGAAAGGCAACTTAATCGGTCCTTTCTCTGCAGGCCAGGAGGACTGTAACAACCCCTCCACGAGGGACATGATGCCTGCCTGGTCCACAAAGGACATCTCCAAGTCCACCTGGGAGACAAAATCACAAGACAACAAACCAGATTTGAATAGTTCAGCTCCAACAATGATGGTGTTGATGATGTTTTTATGCTGTGTGTGACTTCTCATCCCTGTCCCTGTCTCACCTGGGTGAACTCAGGCTGTCGGTCCGGTTTGGATCCTTCGTCCCTGTAGCATCGAGCTATCTGGAAGTACCTGCCGCAAGTAGACCAAGACAGGTCAGGACAAACACCTAATCTTTGCAAATCAATGCAGAAAGTGTCACACATCATCCTGTCATGAAGATTTCTGCTCCCACACACACAAACAAACAACCGCAGCACACAGAGTTGGGTATTTGTCGTCTTCCTGTAAAAGGGCAAACCTCAGTTCTGCTTCACCTGCAGCGTGCACCCACCTGTCTACACCAGCCACCATTAGAAGCTGTTTAAACTGCTGCGGACTCTGGGGGAGGGAATAGAACCGGCCCGGCTCTCTGGACGGAACCACAAACTCTTTGGCTCCCTGGAACACAGAACAATGTGTTTCCCTTCAGTGTCTCACACTCTTACAAAAAACACACACAGGAAATCATTAAGGATTAGTGGACCTTCTCACCCCTGGTGTTCTCTTGAACAGAGTCGGAGTTTCCACATCGACGAAACCTACGTAAGAGAAAAGACGCACAATGTGAAAATCACACGACACAACGAGAAAGGACTGGATTCTACTAGTTTGTTTCCTTTGTTCCCATCAACTCCAGTGACAGGCACGTTCTGGAGAAAGTGTGTTTCTCATTAAAAACATCATGAATGTCCTTCTCCGTACCGTGCACGTTACACAGGTATTCTCTCATCTTCATCACCAGCTCAGATCTCAGTCTGAGGTTCTTCTGCATCTGAGGCGACCTCAGGTCCAGGTAGCGATACTGCATCCTCAAAGACTCCGACTTCTGTACGTTCAAAGAGCAAAGCAGGACAAGAGCACGACTGATGGCGAGTATTGACCACAACAGTAAATGTGACCTCGGCCACTTACTTTGACAAAGTCTTTAATCTCAAAAGGCAGATTGCGGCACAAGTTGAAAACCTCCACGTTCTCAGCGAGGACTTCTATCTCTCCTGTTGGCATCGCCTGTCGGTGTGAACACGGCCGCACCAGGTGACAACTTCTGGATATTTGCTCTGCTAACCACCACAGGTGACAGGATATGATGTCATCGTCTGATAATCTACACACACCTTGTTCTCCTGTCCCGCTAGTCGTCGTCTGACGGTTCCCGTAACCTTGACGACGGACTCAGCTGTGAGACTGTCCAGCACTGCTCTCAAATTCATTGCAGACTTAAAGAGAGAAAAACAAGAAGCTAAAGTTTCTGTGATTCACACCTTTAGAATATTTTACAGTTCGTAAATGTAAAATTAAGTCATAACAGACAGTGTATTGCGGCTTACTTCTTCTTTGGGAATTAAGATTTGTGTCAAGCCGCTGAAATCTCGCAAGATGACAAACAGGTCGTGTCTGAAAGAGACGGAGACACGTTGTGAAAACGCAGCTTTGCCTGAGGCCTCGCGGGCATCGGCCAATCAGCAGTGACAGAGTAGAACACCTGAGGTACTGGACCCAACCACACAGAGTGACCGTGTCGCCCACGTGATCCGATCTCAGCTCTCCACAGGTGTGACTCCTGAACGACCAGCTGCTCGGGCCTGACGATGAAACAGCTGGCACAGATGCAGCAACATGTGGATGAAAACAAAGAGAAGTTATACAGATAAATATCAAGACCATGTGACGTCTAGCTTTTGTATTTGTACTGTTTTTTAAAAATTATTATTTTAGTGGCCAGCGGAAGAAAGAATGAATCATTATTCACTCATATTCATTATTTGCATTTATGAATACAAAGTTTATCTATGGCTGTATTCAAATGTACAATCAGTAAAAACAAAGTTGATCAGGGGAAACAAACATTTTTTGGAATTGACTAAAAATCCAACTGGAAAACCTCATAAACAGTCATAGATTTTAATGACTTTACCAGAATATTATAACAATGGTCATACTTTTTAATGAGCCCTTCCTATTGCATGTGAACGACACTGCTGGTGTTAAAACAAAAAGGAAATACCAGCCCTTATTTTACTGGCCTACATGATGCGCCCTAAACCGACTCCAAAGGTCGTGATTAAAACCAAACCCCCGGTACCTGCGGAGGGAGAGTCGGACTCGCAGAGTCTGCGTGAGCAGCTCAGCTGACGGACATGAGGTCTCCGCGGTTCGCGTCCTTGACTCGTGGCCGAAGCCGAGCTCCGGTACCGGACCGCTCTGAATGCAGTGACCGCTGCCTGCAGGAGAACCCGGCTCCTGGTTGCCATCCTCACGGTAAAGAGAGTCGCCGGTCCGACGTCACGTTGGCAAAGTCACCGAGCCGTCCGGGCAGCGCGTGCTGCTGTTTTAATGACGTAAACAGGAACGACTGCAGTCAAAAGTTTCTTCTTGCAGTGATGACACCATTATCAACACGTTGTGGGTCACACCGGGGAACGGGAACTCCACTCACCGGCTCAGGACGTGTGTGTTGGGTTAAACCCCCGCTGCCGCTTTACCCGGTCCCGCTTCCGCATTTCCGCCTTTCACGAATCTCGTCTCACATGGATGGGCTCTTCTGCAGCATGGCACGCTGGGTAAAAGCTACGGTCACGTAGGAGTCAGCGATACGTAAACGGAAGTGGCGCCATTTTTGGGACCAGAGTAGTCAATCCGCAGAATCATCGATTTAAATCGGCAAATCAGTTAGAAATAGGTCAAGTGCGCTGTATTCTCACAGCCAATTAGGCGTAGTTAGTGTTTTATATAAAATGCAATTATATAATTAATGATTCACACATAATAAAAATGAAAATGCATTTTTTAACAGAATTTGAGGCCAAGAAAGGGAACAACAAAGTGAAACCATTTCCAGTAGTTAACAGGTCATAAGCGAGTTATAATTTATTCTCATGAAACAAATGAAAAAATCTAATCTAGTCAACAAATTAGTTCATTTGCCAAGTCTGCAGTGGCTGTTCCACCCTTGTAGCTACAGAGTGAATGTGCTGTGCAGTCTGGAGTTGTGGATTCATATGCTAACGCTACATTCAGCTCTTATCGGGTCTGTCCATGTCCTCTATGTCGAAGCTGAAGGGTTTATCGTAGCCCATCAGATGGTTGTAGTCCTGCGGGATGGCGAACAGGTCCGGGTTCACCAGCAGCCCCGTGTTGTCGGCGTAGAAGGTGGTGAACATCTTGCTAACGGCTGGGATCCTGACCTGTTTCTGGTGGAACACCCTCTTTTTTTCCATGAGAAGGATGCTGTAAGTGATGGCAGTGTAGGTGTCACTCTCTGGGTTGTGATACAGGCGCACCACGTAGCCCTTGGTAATGAGGTGGAGGAGGACGGGGGTGAGGAAGGTGAAGAAGCCGATGACTCCGCAGAAGGCGGCCTGCACGGCGAAGCTCTGGACTCCTAGTCCGGTCTTCAGGAGGATGTGGGGCATGAGGAAGAGGCTGGCAGCGCTGGAGCTATAAGAGAACATCTTCACCCCTGAAAACAGGAGAAGATTCAGAGAAGGTTTGCTGTACAATACACTGCCACCGTCAGACATACATCCATTTTAATCCATTACTGTATGCACTGCAATCAGCAGCAGGCAGTTACATTGCTCACTGTACAGTGAATTCCCTGCTGATTCCATTAGGTTATAATGCATTTTGCACTTTGACAAACACATGAAGTGTTTTGCTTGCGTAAGAAAGTAAAAGTGAGTCACCTCGAACAGCATTGCCCAGGCTGCCGGTGTAAATGAGGTTACCATCCTCAGAGTGGGTTTGCCCAGACAGAAAACGGGTGGACGGACATTGGGACTGTAAGAGAAAAAAAACACACGATAAGCGCTGGCTCAGAGAGGGGTAGGTCAATTTGTTTAAAAGTCCTGACCAAAAGTCTGTTACATCATGTAAGCAGTATTCATTATCGTGCTATCAGCTAACTTAGATGGAAAAAGGCGTGTCTCGCTTTAAGTTTTGTCTGTTCTGAACACCATAGCCTGCTAACCAAATAAAAAGCAGCATGCATTGTTTATTTGTCTGTTTGAGTTTGTTTAGCGATATCAGGGCTTTTTTAATGACAGGGCTTTTTTATGATGCATTATTCCAGTGATATGTTTCAGCACTGAGGTCATAGTTCGTGGTGGTGCTGTACTGGACTGCGTTATATTCAGAAATATTTTTTATTATGTTGCCACACGGAAGCACATAAAAGTGCGGAAATCCCTCTCAATATAATGTAATACAGTAAAACACATTTTAACAATGACCTCATTAATTAATTAATACTGTATTTACACATTCACAACAATGTCAACAGCCTAAGTATGTTTTTATTATTGCTGAACCCCTTATGACACACGCCTGAAGCATCAACCCGGTGTTGTTGTGATGCAGACACGACCAGTCGAAGTCCAGATACACTGATCGCAGCGGCTAACGCTAATCGAGCTAACGTGAGATAGCTCGGTTAACGCGAGCCACCTGCACGTGTAAAGTGAAGAGCCTTGTCTCGCTGACTGCACCGTGTGTCCGCCGAGAAAGCGCCGTTAAATACCTTGTTGTTTAGGCTGAGGAACGACCTTCTCACGGCAGCGAGCTGCGTCCATCTAACTCCGCGGACGCAGGACACGGGAAGCGGAGCGACGCCGAGTCCGGCGGCCGGGACGTGAATGTGACTGAACGACCGAGAAACGACGCAGGGCCGTAAAGTGCGCAGGGAGTTCAACGACAACATGGTTCGACTGGTCGCGACCCTGACCGATTCATTGACTTTCGTAGTTTTCACACGCGCTGCAAATGCCCCTACACGTCGTTTAATCGCGGGGTTGGAAACCAGCACGAAACGTGCACATGCCGCCACCTGCTGTACCGGAGTGTGCAACGTCACGAGACCGGAAGCAAAAGGTGAAGGAGGCAAGTTATGTATTTATTTATTTTTTTCCCCCAAGGGGAGAGGATTTATTTCTGCCTTCTGTCTCAGCACATTTAACATTCCCTCAGTTCCACAGAGGAAGACGGACCTTTAACACAAATGGCCGCCCCACTCACATGGGTGCAACATGTCCCGTCATCCAGCAGAGGGGAGAACAATACTACAGACATCATTTTCTCAGCATGAGGTTAGAGAGCTCACAACAAGGTACAGTAATCTATGGCATCAGTGACTGTGCTGGAGTAAACGTGGTGTGTGGTGGATCACATCTCTGGTTCCTAAGAGCCTCTGTATCTGGAAGAAACAGAAACTTTCAGACATAACATGCCGTGACATCATAACTTTTGGAAGCTGCCGCTCCTCTCTCCTCCTCCTCCTCCTTCCTCCCCAGCCTCAGCCACAACAATTGGAACCTTAGCTTTTCCAGGGAAGCATGTTGTCAGTCTTCTGGTCTCCAAAGCTTGAAATGTATTCAGGAACACGTCATAGGCCTGGATTACTTTTGAAGCAGCAAAGCTGAGGCAGTTAAAGAAATGAGCCAGGGCTTTGCTCTATTCTGTGGCACCTTCTCCAAACAGACAAGAACCTGGAGCTTGTCCTTGTCTGAATGAAACTCTGGTGGCAACTTAGCCTTTGTTTTAAGAACCTTTATTTTTTTTTCTCTATTTGGAAACTGTGAACACCCACAATGGAGTTAAATATCAGGGGTGAGATGGATTTAGAAGAGAGAGAAAAGATTCTCCTGTATTTGACCAGTAGCAACCTGCCTGCCACTAAAGCTGCAGGGTCATCAGTAGAGGCTTTTCCAGTTCAAAGAGATTTCCCAATAACATGTTTGCTCTCACACAGTGTTTATACAGAGGTGGTGGTGGTGGTGGTGGTGGTGGGCGGGGGTGGGGTCTCATTTACAGCTGCATGTCCACCTGTCTCCTGTACATACACACACTGCAGCAGGAGACAAAGGTTACGCTGGATGTGTCCCCCTGTTGATATGGAAGCGTTTCATCAACCGTGACTTCCACTTATCCCACTAACACTGTGAGCTTAACGACACAATCACATGTTTTTATGCTGACTCACATTTACCTAGATAAACCTCTTCCACGTGCGCAGTAACCCCACTATGATGATCCATCTCGTTACCATTTTAGGATCTGGTTGAGTCACACATTAAGACTCAAACAATGCACATCAAAGCTGCGCCGCGTATACGGTTTATGAAAGGTGGGTAATGAAGCCATGGTGGAGTTTAAAGGTAAGAAACAAGTTAAAAGGGCATCGCACGCCTTGCGCAAGCATCAGGGTTTGTTTGGCGCTGTCGATACATTCTTTAGATTGTTGCTGTTTTTATCTATGTAGTGGAATTTTAACCAGCTGAAGGATTGTACGCCTCGGATGTCTAGATCTTACGTTGAGCAAATATCAGCGGCAGCTTGGCTCGAGCCTCCGGGACGTCCTGTGTCCACCGAACCTAAAACTGAGTCAAATAAATGATCCGACCTGCAGGGACTGGCCACTCAGTGTGCACATGATGGTCAGCCCTCACAATGTGACTGTGAAATGATACCGTTGTCTCAGCAGTGTGAAGAACGCGCCACTTATTTGTGCGTCTGAGCAGCTGGCCTCGGCCTGAAAACTGAGCGTTTATCAGCTGCGTATCACCCCTGTCTTACTCACTAATTCAGTTTGATGCGTTCTTCCTCATCCTCCTCATCCTCCTCATCCTCTGTGGAGTGAACTGTTGTGTGTGGACCGTGGAGGTTACTGTAGGCTGATGGGGTTACTGACGGTTGCATACAAGATGAACTCATATGAACTCAATTTAGCTCTAATGCCCTAATACATGCTAATTTGATTTGTGAGTATAATTCAGTAAATAAGTAAAACCACATTAAATCTTGCTTTCAGTTAATATTATGTGTGTTCAAACAGATTTTGCCATCGGTTTTATTTTTCCGACACAGTTTTTGCACAAATTTTGCTTTTAAGTTTTAAGTTAAAAATTCATTTATTTATAGCTACACATCATGGGGTCCAGCATTACACCTTATGATTTATCATTTTTATAGGATTATATCATTTCATCATAAAATATCCAAATCTCCTCAACTGTTATTAATAAGTTTGCTCATTACAGCCTTGTTTTGTTTTCTTGTTCCATCATCCATTACTTCATAGGGATCAGTCACTTAGTGTTACATTTTGTGGTTATTACTGCATTTCCTTGTTATTAGTAATAAACATAATTAATTTGAGATGGTTGAAAAAGAGAATGAAGATGAGTTAAACTGAGAAGTCACTGCTTCTCTTATATGAGACTGAAAAATGAATTGGTTCCTGTGCTGATACCTCAGGGTGACGTCGTTGTTGTTGTTGTTTGCGATAATACAATAATAATTCCAATTATATACTCGTGCGGTGTAATGTACTGAATGACAGAACGCACCCCAGGCCAGTACTGCACCTTAAGAAACTGGACCAACAAGAAATGTCATGCACATGACTGCACCTCATGATTGTTGCACCTGTTTTCTTTGCAGGCTGCACTCATGAGGTCCATGGGGAGGGGGTGGAGCGCTTGTCTATTAAAGTTACACTGTCAAAGTTCAGCCTGATGGCACCTCAAGGTCTATATATATACTATATATTAGAATTCTGCTTAATACAACAAATGTAAATGCATATTGAACAGATGTAGAGTTAGTTTAAGGTTACTTTATGAAACTAATGTCACAGTTATTGTTCTACAATTTGATAAATATTCAAGGCACATTTAATTAAGCTTGTTATCTAATATTGTGTGGGTTTAAAATGATTGTGCTGTTATTTACTTTTTTGCAAATGTTTGAGTTTTATTTTCCAAATTATTGTATAAATTAGAAGTCATTGTCTCGAATGGTTTCATTTCTGATTAATTACATCTCTAGAATGGACAACACGTGGAAACCCTGAGGTGGAGGAGCTACAACAGCAGAAGAACCCTGTCCAGTTCACCTCCTGATGGCCCAGAACAGAGTCCTGAGAAGACTGGAAAAACACAGCCTGGTCTGATGAATCTGGATTTCTGCTGAGGCTGCAAATTGTCGGTTCAGAATTTGGCGTCAACAGCCTGAACTCATGGACCCATCCTGCCGTTTGTCAACAGTCTCGAACGGTGGCGGTGGTGTCATGGTGTGGGGAACGTTTTCTTGGCACACCTTGGGCCCATTAATACCAGTCAGTCATTGTTTGAATGTTCCAGTCTGTCTGAGTATTGTCGCTGACCATGTGCGTCCCTTCATGGCCCCAGTTTACCACCTTCTAATAGCTACTTCCAGCACGATAATGCTCCGTGTCACAAAGCAAAAGTCATCTGGAACTGGTTTCATGAACATGACGGCGGGTTCAGTAAACATCATCCTTAGTCACCAGATGTGAATCCAGTAGAACACACGTGTGGCGGAACAAGACGCTGGAAGAACAAATGTGCAGAAATGCTGTGATGCAATCAGGTGAACATGGAGCAGAATCTCAGAGGGAAGTTTTTAACATTTTGGGAAATCCACGACATGAAGAACTGAGGCTTTTTGAGAGTAAAGGGAGGAACTTTTACCCAGAATTACTTTGGTGTTCCTCATACTGGGCTTGTGTATACACTACACACTGTATGCATAGACCGATCGAGTGAGTGAGTTCTTGGAAGAGAAAACTTGTCTGTGGTGTTTGCACATGGTGGACATGAGTTTAACAGGTTGAGACATCACGCACAGGCAGGTGTACAAATGTATTGATTTATTACGTGTGTGTTCAGGACTCACACACACGCGGGTCAGACTTTTTCGTTCAGTAAAAAACCTTGAGCTTGTCGTGAACGGTTACGGCTGACCTCACCTCCAGGTTCGATCACAGAACAAGTGATTTGAGATGGCGAACACAGATAATATTCACGTGGAGTTTTTCATGTGAAAACAGTAAATTATATGAATTACAGTCCTTCTCACTGCACTGCACTGTGGTTCAGATAAATTTGGATTTGAGTGTCTAGTCAGCTGTTGCAGTGCAGCCTAAATATTATGTAATTCACAGTATGAAAAAGTGCAGTTTGAAGAGCGCGTGTCGGCTAATGTACTGCTGTAACTGTACTGTAATATACTGCTCTTTGTGCACTGTCCTAATCCTCTGAATTATGGCTTTGCTGCCACTCTGTGCTCATTAAACACACGACAAACCGTGTTATTGTGGAGCAGCACGTGTTGCATAATGACAGTGTGGTATAAACGTCAGCCTTGGCCGACACCGGTGTCTGAGACGGCCAGAGGGAGAGAGCAAACTCCAAGGTTGATGCAAGTTCCAACCTTCCATGAAAAGGCGAAGTCAGTAGATGATGCTGATTACAGTAGCACATTCATTGATTTAAAAAAAAAAAAGTTTAGTCATGCTACCCTCAGCAGTTTCATCAAACAGAATAAATGAGCTGGAAGAACAGAGTGGATGACTGTGATGGTTGGTAGTATTGCCAAAGTGCAAAAGAGTGAACTTACAGTAGCCCCATATCTTAAAGGACCATTCAGCCCATATTTGGTCATTCATGCTGCATTACTGATGACTTTTTCCTCGTACATCCATTCTTTTAAGCTGACATCCTATCAGGCAAGCTTCCATTTGACACTTGATTAATTTCATTTTGATATAAAAACATCTTGACTGTACCACAGCTACCACCTATGTCACTGAGGTCAAGTGCTCTGTTTTCTTTTACGTCTTTTACTCAATGACCGCCTGCAAGGGAGAAAAACTCTGCCTCTTGCTTTGAAAGTCAGCTGGCAGTAATGTAGCCCTCAGGATTTTTAGTAAAAAACCCAATTTTTGCAAAAACGGTTTTATGGCAAGTAATGTGGATTTATATGGCTCCAGCACAGGAACTGAAGATGATAATGATGAAGATAACAATCTGTCTACCTGCCAACAGGCCGTGTTTGGCACAACACAACTTGACGCACTTCAAATATACACAAAACATGTTCTTCAGCAGCAAATTAAAGCAAAAAAACAGTATAATTCATTCTATTTACATATGTAGCAAGGTTTCTTCATGAACACTGATAAATATATACATACAGGACAATATGTACAACATGTACTTCAGTCACACTGCCTGACAAAGACAGAGTCTATTGGTTCGATTTCAGCTTGTATCTAAAGTCCACGTCATAGGTCGGCTGGAGGATTCCCAGTCCAGCACGGGACTGGTCAAGAGGCGGGACTTTGATCGCAGGGTCCAATAGTTCCAAGTCAAAGTAAGTCAGCATCAGAGTGAGGAACTGCTTGATCTCATACACAGCGAAAAATCTGCCAGGGCATTTGGTGACCCCAGAGCCAAAGGGCATGTAAAAATAACGCAGCCGCCGTCCAGTGCGGTAAAAAGTGGTTTTCTCCTGACTGTTCTCATCCAGGAAACGGTCAAACTTGTACTCCTGTGGGATGTAGAGGAGAGTTTTCAGTAAGGCAACACAAATTATAGAGAAGAAGATAGTTTTCTTATCTCTTAAGTCGTCATTACATATGCATCTTACATAGGGATCCTCATAGATTTCTGGATCGTAGTGCAGCATCGGCGGGTATAGGGCAATGACATCATCTTTCCTTATACGGTAGGCTTCTTGGTTGTCAAGGTGAAGCAGGAAGTCTTCCTTGGCAACACGCACATTCATGGAGGCACTAGAGAGACGCATGGCTTCTTTTATGATGCTGTCTGCAGGAAGAAAACAGCATTAAAAAGAAATTAGGTTAATATCATCTCATTACTGAACTTAAAAGGGGGAAAATGTGGCCATAGTCTGCACACACACCACAGAGGTTTGTTGTATGCCACTGAGCGGTTGCTGTACAAGCAACCTCTATTTTCTCATAAACCACTGGAAATCTTACCCAGAACAGGCATGTTGTCCAGCTGGTCCCTGGTCAGGTTAAGTCTGGGGTCACTGAGGTCAACTGTTTGACCTGAATCCTTCAGAACTTTCTGCACTTCCTCTTGAGCTGCTTTCATAGCATCTGGACTCCTGCACACAGATACGGGAGCCTGTTAGTCACATTCATGCATCATTTTTAATTGCAATAAAAAAGTTGTATTAGTAGTATACACTCCTAACTTCTTGTGCTCCACACACTCCCACACTGGGCCCACCTGAGATGCCTTCATGATCTGACTTGTTGCAACGCAAGAGTGCAACACAACTATCTCATCTATCTTAACCACATGCTGATTTGCCTTCAACACCCACAATCAGCTGTCTGGAAACTGATAAATGTGCAGTAATATGATGTAACAGTTGTACAGTGCACAAGGTGTGGTTCACAAAGGTTTCATAAGCTTTTCTGGTGGATTTGTCTCATTAGAAACTTCAATGACCCTTTTTTCTTCAGCTCTCGGTCAGAGAGTCAGTGAAGGCTAGCTTTAGCTTTAGCTAGCTAGCTAGCTAGCAAGCTAAATTTTGCAGTTTAGGTTGTCATTGCATGTCAAACCCTCTATTTGACACCTGGCGTGCAAGTCATTTGAATGGTTAGCCACCTTAGCCACAGGCTATTTGTAAACAAAGCCGTGTCTCCACAGGAGTAATTAATCACACCTGTTACCTGTAATACCCCGACAACTGTTAGTCAATCTGTGATGCTAACAAAGGTAAAGAGCAATTTACTTCAGTTCGTGTGTCACACACTGTATGTTCCTAGTTATCTTTGTGACAGTTGAGGGTTTATATATATGTATATATATCTTTTTCAGTCAACTAAACAAAGTTTGATTTATGAGCCTAGTTCCAGGGAGATTAATTCAGTCTAGACTTGCACTGCATTGAAATGAACCACATCATTAGATTCCTGAGCAGAACACGCAACCACTACTGCCTCATCAGTGAGTCGAGCCACCTTTTGTTGCTCACTCCAGTTTTATTTCCAGAGGGAACATACAGTACAAATAAAAAGACCTTATCAGCATACCTGATCATAAAAAAGAGACTCCAGAAGGTAGCAGGCAGGGTGTTTGCCTGTGAAGCCCAAAGCAGAGCAACGTGAGTCCTCGCCTTGCTCACGTCATTGAAGGTAGATAAGGAATCATTCAGGATTATCCTCATAGAGATCAGATCAGACATGTTCTCCCTCTTGGACAGGTTTTCAGCATGCATGGTCTTTGCTAGATTCTAGACATTTGAAAGAAAAAAATAAACATGAGCAAATTTTGCAAAATGGTAAGACATAGTCGTATAGAGGCATTGTGACGAAAGAACAAGGCAGTTCTGGAGGAAAAGCTCACTAACCTCTCTAGCACTGTAGGCACTCTTGAAGACGTGGATGGGCAGACCAGCAACCAGTGCTGGGAAGATCTTGTCAAACTCTTTGAAGTTCTCCAAAGCGTTGAGCACCAAGGCTTTCTGGGCCTCCTGCCTCGCCTGACACTTATCTTCACCGAGCTCTTTACCAAACAGCGTCAGATAGCCAGACTCAAACATCACCTGGAGGACAGCAGGGCAAACTCAGTATACAGGTTCCCTTAAGGGGGGTACTTTCATGCAAATTCTGATGGAGTTGCAGCCAAAACAACCGACTTTGTAGAATTACTGACCTTGTAACAGAAAGCAAAGATGCCATCCACCTCCCAGTGGTCCTTGCTGGGTCTGAGTGTGTCTGACCTCAACATGACGTCTTGGAGGTGGCCCACCATGGACTCTATCAGGGAAGGTAGAGCCTCACCCTGCAGGGTCTTCAGAAAGGTTTGGTGGAGGTTCTCTGTGGTGTAGCCATGACGAGGGTCAAAGCTGTCATGGCCGAATGCCTAGTGGGGGAAGGAAGAAGAGGTTTGGGACTCAATGGTAGACAAAAAACTCCCCTATGGTCAAAGAAAACATCTTTAGAATATGCTATGAATAATAACAGATACCATAAATTTACCTTGACAGATGTATCAAAGTGGAACTTCCTCCAGTCCAGGTGTCTCCCCTGTCTGATGACTGAATGGTAGGAGAAGGGGTCGCAAAGGAAATGGATGTACTGGCCTGCGATCTTGCAGGTGAAAATATGGCCGTACTTCTTCTGCCGACTCCGCAGGAATTGGAGCGGGTTTGCCCCAAATTGCAACGCACAGCCCAGGTATGGAATGAAGCCATTTTCAATTGCAGGCTCCCCAGGTTGCCTATATGAGCATTGATAAGAAAGAGATGACGAACGACATTCAGTACAAAGCCAGACATACAAAGGTTCTGCTGCTAGATGCACCTTTTTTCCTCTGACGAACCCCGGTGATGTCTGTATTCAACAAAAACTCGTTTAGACCTTGTCAGTGAGCCCAGTTGTACTTGAACCATGATCCTCCCAACAACCACAACACTTACAAAACATTACAAAGCTGTTACCAAGGTTGTGATAGTTGCATACCAGCCTTAATGCCATTGTGACAACTCTTGTCAACAAGTCCCCTCTTTAAAAAAATACCTTAAATACCTTTATTTGTAGCTTTTCTCCAGTTATAGTAGTACTAGTAAGTATTAGCATTATTAAAGAAAGAAGCACCTCACTACATCCTTATTCTGAATACACAACATAGGGTCTGACCATGAAGCATTGACAGCATCAGTGACAATGTCTGAGAATCAACAAGATGCCAGACAAATTCTATCATCTCTACAAAAGCTTTTGTTTCATTAGCGCTCACTGCACGCATACATATGTCAGTCACACTGGTGTGGTTATACCCATGTACACATGAATCAGACATTGTGTGGTTAATTGCCTGGAAATGAGTCTGAGTTTGGCTCCTGAGTTAAATTCAGGAGCCAAACACAAAGAAAGACGTCAGACTTTGCGCGTTCAGTCTTACCTGTGTCGTATCCCCACAGCGAGCCACAGAAGGCAGCAGAATCCAACCACGACTGCCCAGATCAGAGCGATACTTATTATCATGGTGATGATGATGTCAATGCTGAGAGGATGATCCAGTGGAGCAGGAGGCTCGGTAACAGCTACCAGTGCTCGCGCCGATTACACTGATGGGTACTGTGTCAACTAACTGTTGCTTGCTTCATTTAAGTCACAGGTTGCTCGAGAAAATATGCAAGCAACGCTGCAAATTATGCAAGCAGCTTGTGTGTATATGTGTCAGGGAGCAGTGTTAGTTCAACCTAGTGTGATGACAAGCAGTATGTGGGAGGTTTTTATACCTGCTTTCCCTTAGGGTGGGCCCAAGGACAGAAGGTTTTTTTCACTATTTGTTGTGCAACAGAATGAGCATTATTACCCTATCTGCAATGACGCTGTCAAAGATAACCATGCATGCATTTTTGGATAAAGGAAGGGAAAGCTGATTCTTTTCAGCATCTTTTACCTCATAAGAGTTTTGACATCTTTTGGTGGTGATTAATGTTTAAAACCTGTAACTTAGATTGCCAGATCAGATTTTTCCAATATTTCTTAGTGGAAATATTCCAATCATTTCACATCAACAAACACATCTGTTTAAATTTGCACTAAAAGTATTCAGTTCTTTAAATTATTTGTCAGGGATAGTGAATATTAATGACATATATGAAAATATACCAAAAATGTAAATTTTCTTTTGTCGTCCCTCGGTTAATTGTTATGTAGTACAATCAAAAAAAAAATTCTATCCTGTTTCACTGGGATTTTTTCCAACAACAGGATTCTGTGGATGTTTTCTCTCTTTCTGTGTCTGTGTGAGTGTGAGAGAGGGAGAGAGAGGGAGGGAGAGAGAGAGAGAGAGAAAACATCCACAGAATCCTGTTGTTGGAAAAAACCTCAGTGAAACAAGATAGAAATTTTTACACCGTCAATGAAATGAAAGATGTAATGTGAAGACTTTCATTTCATTTAATGTCTCTCACTCAGACAGACACAGACAGAGAGAGGGAGAGAGGGAGAGAGAGAGAGAGAGAGAGAGAGAGAGAGAGAGAGAGAGAGAGAGAGAGAGAGACGGCCTTGACTGGAGTCCATGGACAGTGTCTCCTGAAGGATATGCAGGTTGGTAAATACATTCAAGGTCTCTGCTGTGCTGCCGTTGTGAGTGTGCGCGTGTGTGCAGGCAGGTGCGACGATGATCACCATTGTGCAGTATTTGGCAAGTGCGACCTGTTGAGACTTGCCATTGTGCATGTTACGATGAAATCTAGTTCATCAAGAAAGGCAACACAGATTAAAGGACGTGAATCCACTTAGAGAAGTAATGAGTCATCCACCTGCAGGCATAACAATTCTGGAGACACAGAGTCAGAGGTCAAAAGATCAAGCCCAAGGAAGCATTTTCCCAAGCGTAAAGGTCTGATCTGTGGAAGAAAAGACTCGGGAACTATCACCAGACCAGGTTTAACAGTAAAACCACTTGAGACTGGGGCTCCTGAAATCGTGGAGTATTAGTGGTTACAGACTGTGTGCACAGCTGTGTACACTCCTTCTCAAAACTGGTCATGTTGATCATCTTAAATCAGCATATTAGTGTAGTAGCATTTGCTAATTTGAACTGAACATGATATAAACAATGCAGGGCTGCCAGTTTTACAGGGATTTGGTCATAAACCAAGAGATGAACAGTCCAGTCCAGATCACAGTCAGTAAGATTCATCATCTGGGGACTTGGTGGTGATGAACCGACCAACGCTGCCATTCTGAAAGCCAGGCTGGTAGCAAGATAAAACATGCTGATGCAATATTGTTGAGGACACATCACCAACACTGGCAAATCACATTAGTGTGTTGCTGCTCTGCCCAGTTTCTTTTGACTGACGGATAACGACTTTGAAATTGGATATGATGAAATAGCCATGGAGTCATCAATTGAGCAACAACAAAGGGTAAACTCAACGAGGATGAGACGTTTTTTACTGAATAATTTTCTGTTTCCTTCATGTAGTGAATGGCCAACTTCTTCCTGCTGACTGTTAAAGTTAATCAGATGCGGCAACACGGACATGATTACTGGTTTGACCTCGAGGGATTTCGTGTGATGTTACAGCTGCGGTAACTGTTTTCTTGAATCCATGGCCCCAAGAAAGAAAAAACAATCCAGTGATTTTGGTGAACTTTTCCTGTAACACCACCATGAGGCGCATGTTTTTGGTTATGAGTGAAATATCACAGCTGTTGAATAGATTGAGCAGACTGCTTACTGTGCATTTTTGAGAGAGTTAAACTTCTTGTCATTTGAAGAAAATAAAACATGATGGAAGTTACTACTCGCAGTCACAGTCAGCTCTGACAAACTGACATTAATTCCATAGGTGGCTGGAAAAGCGACAGGTGACAGGTAAAAGACACGAGACGGTGGATGTTTAAAAGCTTTGGTTTTACACTAATAAGGATTAAAAAAAACGGTTCCATCAATTTACTGAGTCAATTTATTGAGTCACCAGTGGATATGTGTCTTTCACATTACCTGCATGCAGAGTCCTCCTATCCTTGACTAGAAATTGTTTTGCTGTGTTATAAATGCTAATAAAGAGTGATATGCATTATCCTGGAGTAACGCAGCTGAACTGACTGTGTCAAGGTCAAGGTTAAGGGTGATTGAGGCTCTGTTGTATTAGTTTGTTAGTTTTTACTTTCTTATCTGGTAATCATATTGTAGTATGACCTTTGCTCCCTAGTATGAACCTTGAAAAAAACTGCTTTGCGTGTATAATTCAGATTTGAAGGGCTGAATGGTTACACCTACAAAACAAACTTACAAAGACAATGTAGAGTTTCTTATTGAAAAAAACAAAACAAATGAGGATCTGCTTGTTTTTCTTTTTCTTTTTAATGTGGTACAGCAGCTGTACATGAGTTACCCAGGATGCTGAGAAGATTTTACTGAACTTTCCAAACTAAAATTACTCATTTGCAGCATTTACATGCACAAAATATCAAGGTTTTTTTGGCCATTATTCAGAAAAAGGGCAACATTCCTACTAAGCTGTTTACGTGGCCAGTGAGAGTGAATATGAATTATTCTGTTTACGTGCATATTCCAATCAACGTGTGGTGTTCCCTCCCTCTTTCACTCCTTCAACCACCTTATTAAAAAAGTCACCGTGTGCAATGCACACAGCTAATGACATTGTCAAATTGGGGATCAAATTTCTAACACACTGAGCATCAAAGCAACGGTTTTCACTGTGCAGACATTTTACACATCAGGGGAAAAACTTAAACTTCCAATGAAGTGAATTGATTCAAGAAATTGCCCGGCCGTGCTCTGTTCAGTCTGTTGTTGTCCAGTTCACTGTAGTTCATACTGCAGTAACCTGGAGCTCCCCACCCCCGTCCAGGTCACTACTGGCTAAATAACATCTGCTATCTCTCTCTCTCGGTCACACACACACTGTCAAAGTGCTTTCATGCACAATGACTTGTGCATTTTATATAGCGCGCCCATGCTGGTGAACAAAATCACTGTACTGCATGATTATGTGCTCGACAGCACGCGAGCATATTCAGAAACTTTCTTGCGATTTCAACATTTCCTCTTTGGGGTTTTTGTAAATGAGACCATGGTGATGTCGTGATGTGATGTACTCACCCAACCAAATTTAGAAGACAGAAAAAGTCATGTCTGGAAGGATCTGAAACCAATACTCTGACATCGCTGCCAACTTCACCAGGACCCAGACTGTGAACTTCTCTTTGCTCAATTTTCCACTCAGAACTTGACAGCAAGTAACATAATCTGATGGTATTGTTGCTGATTTTGGTGTCTTGGAACAGCGAAATAGCTCAGGGTTCAGGCCCTGGGGCCTGGGTTCAGTGTGCGAGTCCATCACTCACATGAGCAAATCAACCAGAAATGTTTTGTAATCAGAGCAAGTGGAGCTGGTGCCAGCGCTTTGGCAAATTCCCATGCTTCCCCTTTCCACCGATGCTCAGTGTTTTTTTGACAAATTTAAACATTGTGTATGAGTTGCTCATGTGGTCATTGCTGCTTACACCTGTTTTTCTACAAGTAAACATGAACTAAATCATGCATCCTTATCTGCAACTGCTCCTGCTAAAACAGGGTAAATCCCCAATTTTAAACATACTTCTCCAAAAAAATGTTAACCTAAGTTGTATTATTTTTGTTCAAGGTATGCTTTGTCAGTTCATGTGAAGTGAGTGAAGAAACCAATTCAGTGACTAATTAAGAGTCATCTTTAACAATAATCAGTCCATTGTTGAGGCCCTCTTTATTCCTGCATGTGTGACACCTTCAAATAAATGGACACAATTGTTGTACGCTATTTCAAATATTCATCAACCAGAGTCTGATTTATTATTGTTGGCTGGACTGAAATAGTTGTGGTGGTGTGATGTTACTCACCTGCAAACGTAGCTGACTGCTGCGAATGAAACGACCGGCGGCTCGCCGTACTACCTGTCAATCACACGGCACCACGCCCCAAAACGTCGCCTGTTTTATCACCTTTTTTCTCCTTTAAACTTGGATCATAGTTGAACATTGAATAAACATCATGCTCTACTGAAGGAGAGAGACTGAGACCATAAAAACAGGATGAAAGTGTTTGCTAAAGACATTAATCCAGTGAGAAGAAGACTCGATTTCTCATAGACTCAATACAAACCTACTTATTTTTGCAACCTAACTTGTCTTGTCCCTGCTTCTCCTGCTTCATACAGGTTAGTAGCATGTGCCATCTAATCACGAAGCATTTTGAGGAGCTTCCTCGTCTTGTTTTGACAAAGTCTGATGAGAAATGAAATGGTCTGTTCATATGAGAAGCTCACAATGAAGTTTTGCTAACTCGTTTTTTAACACTATAAGAACATGGTGGCCTGACAGTCCATATTTTTAGTTACTGTTACTGTAGCTCCTTGGCATGTGCACCCTTATATACCCTATACTTTTACATATTGTGTTTTTACTATAGTTGTATAACTGATGTATTGAGTGACATGCAGTTCTTTAAATGTTATAGTGGCTGTGGTAATATCCAATAAATGTATGGTAGTCATGTTTGATATGGTTAAATGAATTAACACCAGATTTGTGCATTGACAAGTTGTGAACTCTTTTTTTAATACCGGGTGTTTATTGAATGAACCATGATACTGTAAGGTGAAAGTTAACTGTGTTAAGTTACTATGGCCAACAGAAGATCAGCCATCATTGCCATGTCACTATGAATAATGATCAGGGTATCTTAAAGGTTATTAAAGCAAAGGTGGCCTTTCAAACAAATAGATGAAAGAACCCAATGTCACTGGAAGCAGCCCTGTGTCATCATGCTGGGTGAGACAGTTACACGTCCCCAGACAATTTATTTATATTGGCATATTAAACCAGATACTGATAACAGATTCTGGCTCTCTGACAGGATTATTGAATGAGTTTACCCAGGTTTGATCGACTTCAGTGTTGGCAGGAACCGCTGGGCTGATATGGCCTTAACCTCGATTAATTCTCAGAGGTGTTTATGAAGGACAGCAGAGAGAGAGAGAGGAAAGGAGATAAAGCGAGACAGATAAAAAGAAACTGAATGATAATCACTAAGCTGCATGAATCTGAAAATGAAAGACACTTCCCAGTCATCAACTCTTCAGTCTGCATGACCTTGAAACTCCTGATAAACTGTAATAACTCCAATAATGCAGACCAGACAGATGACCAAAATCGATGACAGGCCAGGAATCGAACCAGCCATCCCACCGAAGTATCATTGACGATCCAGGCTATTAATCATCTGCACGTCAAACCAGTCTGGCCAAAAATCAGAATACCACTAAAACATCTTACTGGGAAAAGTTAAAGCGCTGCCAGATTTATCTCCCATTCTCTGAACCTTGAGCTCAGTAAAATAATGGTTGTTTGACTTGGACATACACTCTTCTGAGCGCAGCACGTGTTTGAACACATTAATGACACAAAACCAATGAAATTAGTTGCATAAACATACATCTCTACCTGGAATGGCCTGACACCAACCCATTCAACTGTACAGTGCATATGGCTGACCTTGAAACTTGTGCACTCTTCTTCCTTATCTTATCCTGACGCTGTTACCCTCAATCCACTGACCTGTAGCTGTCGGGTGAAATCGCTGGAGACTTATTTGGGACTTTGTTGGAAGCGGGTCTGCTTGAATTTATGCAGAATCAGGATTGGCACAGCAGTGTGAGCAGCAGAGGCGTTTCAGATGAATGTCTTTGCAGGTCAGGGGTAGCCAAGAAGAGCTGAATCCAGGGCAACTGGACTTGATTGTAGATGTTTGAAGATGTTTCACCTCTCATTCAAGAGGTTTCTTCAGTACTGACCAACTGGTGGGGAGTCCAAGGTATTTAACCTCTGTGGGGTTCTTATCAAAGCTATTGATTGGTTCATTTGTGCTCGTGGTAGTTGTAACAACAGATGTGAGTTTTTTTGGTCTGGTGTCACCCCAAAAAATGCTTTGAGAGAGGGGTGCAATTAGTTTTTCTTCACATATAACAATAAAGTTTTGACTCTTGAAGGTTTATCATTGCTGACCGGAGAAGAATCGTGCATCTCGCTTCAGAGAGAGTCCCTGTCGACTCTGGGTAAATGAGGACCCAGGTTTTCCCTGTTCTGGCCGTGCAGCCTCGCTGTGTTTCTGTGTTTCTGCATTGTTGTCTGATCTTTATCTGCTTATGACACACAAACAATTGTAATCTTTCATGTCTTTTTTTGAACACAGCCATTAAGCATGGACCGTGCTGGATTGGTGTGAACAGCTCTCTGAGCTCATCCTGGGACTGAAACGCTCCTTCAGGTGGATTATCTTAGTTTGAAGTATTTGTGTACTCTACTTTCTTCTACATTTAGGGTTGTTGTCCCGCTACATCGCCCATGGTCCATGTTGGAGAGCTGTCCAGGCCCAGAGACAGACAAGTCCACACCTCCGCCACACACCACTGTTTGGAGGATGTTTCCATGATGGCATGCTGGGACATCTCATGCCTTACATAGGGCTGTGTGTGTTCTTCATGAACAATTCAACCATAGTTTCTTCAGTCCACAGTTACACATTGTTCCATTAGTGTTGCGGCGTGTCGACCAGCCCCCGTGTTTCCTTCAAGCCTTCAGCTGCTACTCTTCTTCACCTCACTGAGCACTCACACTTTTGCTTCATAGCAGGAAGACAACGTCAATGGACAGTAGCCTCAGACATTAGTCAATTCTGTTTATGTAGATTTTGTCAAACTTTGGACTGACTCAGTCCTTCCACCAGAACGGTTCCCGGTGCTGCCCGCTCAGACGTCTGGTGGCTGAACGATGGAGGTTCAGCTCTGCAGACGCTGCTCTCGGTGGCATGTCCTGCGGTCTCCATGACGACTGACAGCGCCTGCGGCTTTGCGACATTTGAGAGGAATCTAAAATCTTGGCGTGACCTTTGATTGTGAGCGCGCACACCTGTGCAGCGATCGTGCTGTGTAATCAGTATCCTGATGGGCCACACCTGTCAGGTGGGACGATTATCTCAGCTCGCTGACAAAATTCAGAAATAAGTCTCTTGGTCTTTTATTTCAACTCATGAAAGATGGGATTAAAAACAAAGGTGCTGCATTTCTACTTTTACTCTGCATCTGTACATCATAACTTATAAAAACAAGGTAATTTCTGAAATGTGAGGCTAAGGTAACAGCTAAAAAGAAGAAGATATGTAGATATCAGCAGCTCTTTTGACCTTGAACAAGTATAAGCCTTATCTACTACAGTCTGCAGCCCAATGAAGAAATTACAAACTCTGTTACTTATCGCCTGCCTTACTCTGTTCATGAATGGCAATCTGCCTTCGTCTTCCACAGGTGAAGTGAGGCAGGTTATCAGCTGCTCCATTGACCTTGAACCTTGACGACTATAAACCGTATCTGCTGCAGTCGAACCCGTGCAGAAATTGTAAAATCATAGAAAGATGTGTGTGCAATTAAGAATGAAGGGCCATTCACTCAAAAATCACCAAGTGTGCAGAGGAGCAGAAAAGAGAGCAGGGACAGAACTTGGACAGATTGTGATTCATTCAGAATCACATTTTATTTGCCAAGTTTACACACATGCAAAAACAGTCTCCTTGACTCAGACTTTTTTATGGATCCATTCATCATCTGACTGTCCTTTCCCTGGCTGTAGTCAAAATATTTTACTCAGGAAAAAGCTCAGGTGCCTCCCGTTCCTCCTGATGATCACAGACAAATGAAAAACACCTGCAGCTGAATTTCCTCTGTCATAGAAAAGGGTCTGAATACTTATGTCAATGTGATTGACTTGTTTTTTTTAAAGGTTTGCAAACATTTCTAATCTTCAGTTTTCACTTTGTCGTTACGGGTTATGAGCGAGTAGGCAAACAAGCACTGTCGGACGGACCGCTTGCACTTTAGCATGGTTCTAACTGATGTCTGCTTCCAGCTGTTTTTGGCTGTGGCATTCAAAACATTATTGATTGATGTGACGGAGGCCAAGAAAACACTCATGTTGACCTGGGTTCCTGGGTTCACTCCCCTGAGCGTGACCATGAGCGTGACGTCAGATGGTTTCTTTGTGTTTGCTGCGCTCTTGCGGCTGTTCATTGTCAAATCTACGTAGTATGAACTACTACAGCAGCAATTTGTGTACATGGTGCACTAGGTTGATATTTTTGTACAGTATTTTTAAGTGTACAGCACTTTTGGGAAGCTGCTGCCAATTAAACAGGACATCAGAATGTTTTCTGTTGTGTAAATGGGAACTTACAATCAACTCCTGCCTTCCTTCCCGGCTGGTGTCTCCTCTCCCTGAACACTGGATGGCAGCATTCCCTCAAACAATGTTTCTGGACTTGCTTAGTGTGTCAGAATCGAGTCAGCTGGGTCAGAAAACGCCATCGCCTCCTGGCCGGGGTTGCTCCAGAACATCGTCTTCATGTGGAGAAGTGTGCTGTCAGACGTAGGCCGAACAGAGAGACCAACGTCAGAGGCGGGACCTCGCAGCTGTCAGTCTGCACATTAATACACTTCTGGTTTCCTACTCTTTTCGCCCTGAGGCTTCAAAATACTATTAGCTGGTTGACTAACACAGTGTAAAACCTGAGACTTGTGTCAACAGTCGCCCGTGGAATCAAAATGGGTCATTAATACTTGTCTGTGTCCATTTCTCTTTTCCATCATCAGATTGATCAGCATGGACGTCGGATGGGCTGGCAGCGTGCACGATACGAAGCTCTGCGCTGTTTCATCTAGCTAGTGATGTGAGGCATCATCTCGTAATGTTGTGCCGATTCGAATCCTGTGAATTTCTGAAGGGTTCACATTTTGCGTCACACTGTGGCTCCATAAATGCACAAAGCACTGACATAAGTGGGGCGACCCGATAGCCAAATGGTTAGGTTGCATCTCCCACTCAGCAGCAGGTTCCCGGCCCGACATCAGGAGGTCTGCGCTCTCAGAGCAATTTCTTGTCTTTGTTCTGTTTCTTTGTCTCCAATCACTCGAGCCATTACATCCGTATTTATCCTCTCCACTTATCCCCCCCCCTCTGCTGTTGAAGTGCATTTCCCTCACTTCAGGGCTGCTTCTCCAACCCTCCCCCCGTTTGCTATAGCATGCTAGAAGCCTGCTTTAACAGACTGCTCCCCTGCCACCTTCCTTATAGTACCACTTAAACAAGAGTCCCTCCTTACATCCCTGTCTGTCTTTCTCCACCATCCCTTCCCCCCACAGAATAATTTAATAACCATAAAAAGTCACAAAACATCTATAATTCACTGGTCTGGGACGGTATCAGGCTGTGAACTAGCTTTTGTTTTACAGCCTCCAGTGATATTCAGTGTAGGTTTATTCTTAGCTGGCTACCTGAGTCTGGTCATGTGTATTGGAGGACCGGTCCTAAATGTAAGGCACCACAGCTTTGTAAGTGAAAGCTGTGTCCCCATTCCATACAAAGTAGTGATTTTAAGCAGGATGTGCGAGACAGCCCATTCAGCTCTGCCTGTGTTAATGTGCTGCTAGCGTCCAGCTAACGTGGTGTCCTTCGCAGTGATGGCCCAGGCTCTGTCTGTGTGAGTCTGCGTCGTCTCTGGGCTCAGGAAGGTTTTTTTTGGTACCGTGACTCGGCTACTTTTTTCTCTCCTTGCACAGCTGCGGCACAGCCTTGGATACTCGGTACGTTTGAGGCACGGCTGCATGTTCGTCACTGCAAACGTGGTAAATAAAAAGTGAATGATGGAATGCATCAGTTAGCTATTCTCGCCTGGAGAGTGACAGAATAAGGGTAATGAAAGCGTGCATTTGCCACAAACACTTCAAGTGCTCCCATGTCTCTGAACAAATATCAGAATATTCATTGAAACTGTTCACGTTTCAGATTATTCATGCAAAGCGAGCTTGTTTTAGCTTGAAATATAGTTAGCAGTGGTAATGTGTGAGTCGTACGCAGCAGTCATGTGCGTAACTGCCGCAGCAGTTGTCATCCATCAAATCAAGCTCATAGTTTTCTGTTTAATCAGCCCACTCAGTGGGCGGAGGCAGCATTTATGGTACGAAGCATGAGGCCGTACCACAGAAGAAGACGCTCCACGTGCACGCGTGTGTGTGTGTGTGTGGATGCAGTTAGGTCAAACACACACACTCATACTTGTACGACTTGTGAGGATTCTCATTTCCTAGCCCATTACCCTAACCTGAGCCATCGCCACCTACAGACACACACAGTCTCCTTCTTTTATTAGTGACATTCAGATCCAACATGAACTTACCGAGCTCGCCAGTGACACTTGTGTTTCTTTACAGCTCCCCGTGACAGCGGGTGAGATCACACGGCAGTAAAAGTTTAATAACATAATCTGTCTGACCTTGAGACAAGCTGGTCATCCCGTTTGAAGAGCTTCACCTTCATCTGTTTTTTTTCAGAACCAGAACATGATGTGATTGTTCATTACCACACCTGACCCCGGTCGCCCTGGATCTGTTTGATTAAACAATCAGAAGAGGGTAATTCAATAATTAATTCACTCCGGAAAGTCATGAATGAATATATGGCGACAAGGCTTGGGAAAATTAATTATCACCTTCCATTCAAGCTTAAAAAATTAATAAGACTGTAGGGGCCAAATCCTATCTTCATTTTTAATAAATTAGGGGAGTTGAGGTAATAAGGGGTGAAAACGGAGCGCAGATGAGGAGGGAGCTGTTTAATAGGAACGGTCCGTCGGAGATTAACAACATCTCGCTTCCTGCTGAGGTTTCAGGAAGTCGCTGCAACTGGCCGAGAATTATTCCAGCCCATAACACCCCCTGAAACCACAATTTGTTATCTTTACACTGCATCAGTGCGACGCTAACCAGCTGCCGGTGCTTCATCTTTAGTGCGCAGATATACTGAGATGCTGGGAAGAGCAGCATAAAACCGCCGTTTCCTGTCGTCTGATATTATTTTAACGTGGCGTGAGAGAAACTGGGATGTCTGTAGGTTCCAGGACTGTCCTCAACATGTAAAGTAAAAAAAAAAAAACACAGTATTGATGTTATAATGAGCTGGAACCTAAACCCAAAATATTTTTATTATATTAAATCTAATCATTTTCTTGATAGTGTATATTGTGATAGTGTCCCCCAGTTTTTATGTTATTTAAAACCATTATGGCCGGATCTCATAATGGTGATGACATCCTTCAAAAATTCCCAGGATCCAGATACTGATCCCAAAATGTCTGATAACAAATTAGATGAAAATCCCACTGTGACATTTCACGTAATCCTGCTAACAAACAAACAAAAACACAACCTCCTTGGTGGGAGTAATGGAAATAAATAAATGTTCTCCTGCTTTTCTCTTGAACATGTTGCTTTGTCGTCCGACAGCGTTACGTCACAGCCTGTCACCTGATCAAACACCTGCCTCAAAATAACCAAACGCTCTCCCCAGTTCCTCATGTACAGGCGTGTTTAGATTCACCACTGAGCTGCCGCGCAAATGTTTTTCACGAGGTAACGACATCGTCAGCTTTTTCTGTCCTGGGGGGGGATGTGTCGCTCTGCTCGGGTCTTTCTCACGTTCCCCTGAGAGACATTTTTAACTGCTTTCTCCTTCTGTACTAAGAGAATCCAGGAAGTCCTCCCCCCCTCCCACAGACACATACATAAGTTTACATTATGCGATTATATTCCTGGGGATATCATTTTCTCCGATTTTATAAATAAATGTCCATAAATCTGCATAGAAATCATAGAAAAATGCTCCAACTCTTGCCTTAGAGTTTTAATATTACTGAGTTTCTTCAGTGTCAAAGCAGCTCAGAGACAGCTGAGTGTTAGAGACTGCTACCAGCCAACCCAGCGTGAATTTAATGGTGCCATTTTACCATGTGTTACCAAATATAGGCCCAAAACTCAGGGCTGAAGATGCAGGCCAACACGTAGCCTGCTGCTTGAGGCTCACGACTCACATTTCATGGGTCCTCTGGAGGAAAAGTGAACCTTCAGCTGAACTAAAACAAACTTTGTCTGCTCTGACTCGCTCTCAGGTTTCCAGATAGAGCGCTGCATGAAAAGCGACATCCCAGGTGGGAGCTGCTCTCCCTGGCCTCGGAGTCGAGTGCCTCACCCAGTGGGATGCTCCGGCGCCTACTCCTCCGGTGAGCAGATGCTTTCGGCACCTGGCATCGTTATTCCTCGAGGTATACGGTGCCTTTTATGTTACAGCTCTGCCGCACCTCCCTCTTCAAAACGGCTTGAAAAGAGGCGTTTTGAAGAGGGAGGTTTTATCTTCTCTTCCCACAAACTGGGCCTCCTCGTGAGGAGCGACTTCCTACAAGTACCGCCGGTTATGCTGAAAGGGCAGAAAATGTGCAGCTGTCCAAATTTATTTATTCATGTGGCGATAAATTAAACATGCACAAAAACGTGGCCGAAGCTTTTGTACTTGACATGAACAGCCCCAACAACCCACACCGATCTGCAGGCGGGGTCAGCTTCAATCTACCAGCTGAAAGTCCATTAATCGCTCGATGCGGCTCGTAATGCTTAATACTGCAAAGTGCATGGTAATTAATAGTGGCAGCCCAGATATTAACTTTATTATCAACTCATAGCTTCTCTCATACATCAGGTTGTAAACAAGCTCTTTCTATTTCAACTCTTTCTCCAAATTAATTTAATTAATTTCACAGGAAAGTAAAGCTGAAGGTGAGCACACTGGATATGTTAATAATAATAATAATAATAATAATAATAATAATCTCTCACTGCACAGAACAACTGTGCAGAAGTTGATTTGCCTCCGTTTTTTCCTCATCTGTCTCTGTCCCGCTTTGTTTGACTCATTAATTACATCGTCAGATTACAGCAATTAACTTGGTACTATTGACATAATGGCGAAAACCCGTGGGTGTGTTTGATGTGTACACCCTTACCTCTGCACCTCACAGCCGGGGACGCTGAGTGAGTGTCACTAACCCTGGAGTGAGATTTAACAGTCGAGAGCCGGCACTGGAAAAGAAAGGAGCAATGCCATTGGCTTGGAAGTGCAGCATCAAACATGCACCAAAAGCGAGGCAATTTTTAATTATCCCAGAAGTGGCTGCAGCTCTGAGGTGAACATCAGTGATGTCGCATTCCCCCACAGAAAGGGATGCGACTCTGAATTCCTGGCCTAGATATTCCTGCAGCGCGAAAATGAATTTGCATGTGAAATAACTGGGTTCGCTCTGGCGGCTCTGCCTTTTCCTTTTCTACTGCGAAATTCTTAAAAGTCTTAAGTTGAAACGGCCTAAACGGCAACAAAAATACTGCACGTTGTGAATGCTAAAGCGTCCCCGACGTGGCGGCTCTGTGGGAGGGAACGAGGGAGCTCAGAACGGACGGCTGGTGACAGTTTGACAAAACTTTTTCCGGGGGTGGATGAGCGCGGCGAGACTGAGCCCAAACTTGTGGGTTGGAAAACCAAAAGAATGGATTCTGTATAGCCGGGGAGACCCGCAGAGCTTTTGGTAATTGTAATATGAAATATTGAATAGAGGAGCTCTGATGACACATTGTGATATTACCAGAATTTCATTTTATGTGAACTTTCTTCTCAGATGTACCTCGCTCCCACACCAATCACAGGCGCCGTCATCAAGGAATTTCATTAGCGAGGCTGCGACGTCCTCTGACCGCCGCCCCACGCCACGACGAGCCTCCTCCCGTCACATGTTTTCCCTCTGTAGATGTCGGCAATTACCGTCCTCCCCGCTGTAGAGCCAGGAGTGTTTCATTCTCTGCCCGGGCATAATCACCAGCCATTATGCAGTTCATTATTTATAGGACATCTTGTTCCGGATGAATGCAGGGAAAGAGGTAGCCTTTACTCCGGCACTTTTTGATCACGGCGGGCTGAAGTGGTCTGACCTCCGACAAAATGGATTCTCCACATAATGGAACAGATGGGAGAGGTGCATGTTGTCAAGTGGCTTCTCCTCCCATGTCAGGCCTAACATGTCACATGGTATAAATAGTGCTCTGAGTGCAGAGAAGTGGCTCTGAATATTCATCCCAACCAGAGACTCGCCCGCAGGAGGCAAGAACTTCATGAAAAAGTTTTTTTTGTGTGTGTGTGTCGTTTTCTCTGACCTCTTATTGTCTGCGGGGTTAAAGGTGAACAGCCTGTGGAAAGACTGTTCATAACAGACCAACAACACCCCCCCCTCCAGTCCAGTAGTTTACAATAGTCCCACGCTTTGAGCTGAAACTTGTCACCAAACTGTTCGGTAAAGATTTAACACCGGACTCAACCAGGAAGTAAATTTCATGAATTGAGTGAGTGTAAATTTAGGTTTTTGTTTATTTTGTGAATGTATTTTGCGTAATTTGTGATGCCTTTGATATTCATCGTGCGCTGCCTGCGGGGAGCGGATGTGCGTGTCAGTAATTGGGAGCAGATTTAAATACCGGAGCTCTTGGGCAAACATGTTTACCTATCTCTGTTTGGTCTCTCTGCTCCACATCTGTGTTGTTCAGGAGGGTTCGGGGATCGGTGCTACGACCCGCGCAGGAGGTTCTGCGGTTCTTGTTCTCCACCTTTGAAAAGGCGGCTTCAGTCATACTTTCCAAAATAGCGACACGCTTTCTGGAGAGAAACTGGGCATTTCTTTTTCATCAGTGAGCTTCAAAAGCAAAAACCTTGACCAAAGAGCTTTTGTTGTTCAGAGGACTGTGGATGTGAGCCCAGTTTTTGGAGACTTTTAGGCGGCTTTTTCAAGCGTCACTTCCAGGTTTGGTTCTTGGTCCTTGTGTTCCAGACCTAAAGGGCACTTGGTACAGTCTGATCTGCCACTTTCCTTGTTGTTGATGTTTAATAGCTCTGCAATCTTTTGTGAATTGCTCTCGTTCTCTGACATTCTTCATGCGCGGTGCCTTTGGGTATCCCGCGTAGAGACGTCTGTGTTCAGTCAACACAAAAGGGTTGCACTTTTGACCCAGAGCTCCTTCATCAAAATCTTATCAAACGTCCCGCCAGCATTTCTGACAGCTTAAACATAGACCAAACAAAACTGAATTTCGGTGGAAACGTTTCTCCTAGGGTGTAGTTCACCATGAAATTAGCCTCGACACGCTTCAAATCAACAACTCTTCGCAGCAGGACTAACTTTGTACGCCAGCAACGATCCTCCGTGAAGCTCAGCTCATCAATCTTTGATTTCCTGGAGTCTCCACAACACGGATAAAACACTGCGAACTCTAACGCAATTTGTACCCCGCTCTGTGGGAGTCACTTTTAATCCAGTTAGACAACGGGAGCAGGGGGAGACAATAAAGCCGCGCTATAATGTGCTTTGGACGCCGTCGCCGTGAGGAAAAAGTGAAGGACTTTCTTCATCAACACGCAGTTCTGGTTGTGGATCAAGGAGGGAAGAAACAATGTGGACTCTTTTAGTCAGAAGGACCTCGTCTTATCAAACACTGATATCATTTCTTCAAGGTTTTTCTAATTAGACAATCGGTATTTTTTATTTGGCAAACAAAACCAGGCTTAACTTTAATGTTACTGCTTATTCTAATAGTGTTTTCATCTTGAGAGAACTGCTAGTGATCCACTTATTTTCCATCCTAATTTTAGACTAGCCCTTAAGATGTGGCTTTAATTAAGAAGACCAGTGCTGGACTTGGCACTGTTGTCTGTCGCCTTGGCTTTAAATATCCTCATCTGACTCACACGGTTAGAAACCAGAACCAGAGATATCATCTGTTTGTATTCCCCTCCCATCTTCTACCGACCCTTCACACAACTCTCCCCGGAGCCACAAAAGACTTTATACAACTTTTTTTTTTCACACAGTTCTCCCTGAGACCTGTAAACAGACCTACTGATGTGTAAAATCAGCAGAGCTCCCCTTTCACATTTGCATAGTTCTTATACTTTTTCAGTTCCTCCCTATTTTCTCCCCTATACTACATATCCATTAAGGTTTATATTTTTCTTTCACGCCGCTGCGTAACTTTCGCTCGGGGGTTTCACCTCGTCTCATATTAAATACTCTTCCTCTCTCATGTGCTCAGGGCGGAGTAGGAAAAGCAAGAATTAACAGAGCTGGTTAATAATCAGGGTCTCCACCAGCTCCCAATTCCCTTAATTGCGTTTAGTTCCTCGCTTGTGTCTTTTCTCGCGTCTAAGTCGCTCCCACTGAAGGCGGGTGGAGACGTGCAGGAGGAAACGCTCTCGCCATGTCGAACAGGTCATGAAAAGAACGATCCTATTAATGAATGAGGACAGTTGTTAACGAGGGATAGGGGAGCTGGATGTGCCTTTCACCTGATCGATTTTCGGGTCAAGCGACGACCAAGGAGCGATCAAATCCCAATCACAGCCGGACGAAGTCGAACTGTGTGGTCTCAGAAAACAGTGGAGAAATGAGTGACTTCATGCAAACACACACCCACCAGTCATTTGTAAGTTTAGGAAGTTATGGTAGCTGTACCGGCGAATCGTAAAAACAGAGCAAACTGTAAGAGGGGGACCAGGAAAGTGTTGATGAGGACCATTAGTGGCAGTATTTAGTGTGTGTCTGGCAGGAGAACAGTGACTCTGGAAATCCCATCAATCAGTGCGCTGGTTCCAGAGCTGGTATTTGTGTTTTACCCCGCGCGTCCCTTTAAATGCTGCGTTCACTCAGAACCCCAATTACATTTGCCATGAATAATTCATATCGCCAGCCTTGCTATTACACCAGCAGCACTGATTATTTGTTGAGGTCACTGTTGTTTTCAAAGACAGCAAGTATACCAACCTCCCTAATTACTTCTTGAATAAATAAGCAGCACAAGCAGGGACAGTGGTTATAATTTGTTGTGTGAGCTTTTTCTTTTTCTTTTCTTTTTTTTTTTAAATGATAATTTGTTTTGAAACCTTTCCTCCACTCCATCTTTCTCGCCTTTATCCAGGAAATTGGTAATTAGCAAACACCTATGAATAGTCGAACTAAGCGCTCTCCACTAAACATGAAATAAAGAATATGCAGCGTGAGGCCGAACTAATGAAGAGCTGACACGCTGTTTTCATGCTTTACATGCAACAACATGTAACGTAGAAAGGCTGAATGTTAAATAACCAAGCTAATGTGAAATTACAAAACTGTAATAGAGACTGCGTTAGTCATTGGGAAAGCTTTATTATTACTTGAATGGTGATTTATTTATGTCCCTTATTGGGCCTCCAGGGATGGGATATCACCAACAGGCACCAAATCCCTCGATGGCGGTAAAAGCTGCACTCCGAGGTGTCTTTGAAGCCAGTGACGGTTTATTTCTCTGTTATTCAGTAAGAGCACGGAGGAAAGAAAGGGAAAGGAAAACAGCAAGAAGAAGAGAGTGGGCTTTTTCCCCCCTGCAGACAGCATAGGGTCAGATGGCATGTCGAGAAAAGACATATTTACCACAGCACGTAATGAGATCCCAAAATGGGCTGTCTACCCCCAGCAGACCTAATAATAGAAAAATAAGTCAAAGACTTTGGCAGATTCTGGAGTCGCACACATATGGATCAAAATCTAATTTATGCACATAATCAGACTGCTTTTCTGAAACCACTGGTCTCTTTATTCATCGATAAAAATATACACCAGGGAAAATAGGCTTAACTTCATCCATCTTTCCTCATTATGCTTCTGTTGACTTATGCATTCATTTCCACTTGGAGTAGATCCGAAAAAAAGATACAGTCCTTTTCACCGATTTTAATCCAGTGGAGAAAAAAAAAAGGCATACTGAAATACAAATCTCCATATTTTTACAGAAATCAGCCTGGTTAACAGGGGGTGGGGGTTATGTTCCTGCAGTTGGCAGTGAACTTGAATGATCTGAATACGGACTCGTCGGTGTTACCGAACTCTCGTAGGGGAATAGATAAGCGGCAGCTGTTCTACTGACTGGAACTGGCACAGTTGACACATTTTCCACCGCAGGAACTTAATGAAATAAAATGTAATGTAATAGCCGTTGCCGTGGGCTCTGATCGCCGCTGCCCTGTCTGATTTGGGGCCGAGTGACGCGTGAAATGGATAAGCAGGAGGACAAACCCACAGGGTCGCCAGGTTCAACTTAATCGCCCAGCAGATGCATGTGTCGGGCATCCCCACAAAATAGCCCTCACCATCTATAGCATCTTAGCTCAATGGTGGTTAGCTTCCTGCGGTGGAAAAGTAGTGAGGCGAGATCACCTGGTCCAGTAAAACACCAGAACACCAACGTATTTACGGACCTTAAAGTTAAATTGCGGTTCGAAAGACTTTTTAAATAGTAAGAATTCAACAATTTTCAGGAGACGTGCCTTTCTTTGGCGCGGTGCAGTTTCACCATCAGCTCTCTGATGCTCTGCGCTCAGTTCCATGTTTTTTAAGTATAACCAATCAATAAATCTCCATGTTCCCATTATTAAAGCCAGGGGATGACCGATGACCTGAATCCCAAAACCCTCGGCCATCGTGCTCCCAGACGATTTGTTAGTCATCTTCAGGGTGTGTTTTTTTTTTTTTAATGAGTGGACTTTTGGCAACAGTGAAGATCCAAACCAGAAGTCCTTTGGGCTCAGGACAGGCTCGACTTTTCCCACCAACTCACCCTAACAAGCAGAGTGGAGGGAGACAACTGTATGCAAATTGACCTTTCACTGTCAAACACTTCCAAGTTTCCCCTCGGCCAGTTGTGCGTTCTTCTTCCCTTTTCAATGCAAATGGCTTATCCACTGTTTTCACATGATATCACAGTCCCTAATTGACAACTTTGTGCAGTGGTAATTTTGCATCATTGCACTCAATTTGAGATGGCACAAGTAAAAAGTAATTAAGTTCAGCAAATCTAAAAAAAGAACTTTTAGGATTCGGGGTTAGCTTGGCCTGTCGCCAGCTGCTCTCTAACAATCGGTTCCAGCGCTTGCCTCTCTTGTGTCCAGTCTTCCAAGTCGGCAAAGTTTAATTCGGGCATTGCTGCGGTCAGGCCCAAAGAGCTGATGGACCCGGCCAAGGACCCAAGGCCCTCGTAGGCGTACGTTTGAAGTGAGTCATAAGGTGGGCCCCGCGTGTCGGAGTCCGCTTCGGCCACCTTCTGCTGGATGATCTGCTGGATGATGTCGTGACCGTCCAGCAGCAGCGAGGGCGCCGACTGGCTGATCTCTCGAGGAATGCAGTCAATGATGAACCAGGCAGGTTCCGACTCCGGGCTGTACTTCCCGTAATCCACCTCCTGAGTTTTCCTCCTCCTCCTCACCACCACGGCGCCCTCCTCGTCCTCCTCGACCTCCTCCTCCTCTCTGCATAGGCTCGGTCCGCGGCCGAGGTAGAACTTCCTGTGAGGTTCGGAGGCTTTGGGGTTTCTGAGCGCAGCGATGTCGAAGGCCTCGGTGTCCTCCTCCCCGCCTCCCTCGTCATCGTAGGTCACCACGTTCTCCCTGATGTCCTCTTCAGAGAGAATCAAGGGCTCTTTGCTCGCTTTTTTATTTCGGAGCTGCGTGAACAGAATCACTATGGCTGGGGGGAAATTAGAAGGAGAGGTAAAAGACGGGAGAAGATGGTTACAAACAGAGAGGGAGAGAAAAGAAGGGACAAAATGATGTAATCCAAGTAAAAACTAGTGTGTCAAAACAGACACACTTACATAATACCTGATAAAACGTGTATTCCACTCATGGCATCCTTTTTTGGAGGTATTATAAAAGAATGTGTCACAGTGTCACCTTGTGCTGTGTCTGCATCAGGCTGCGTGGGAGCAAGTACATAAGCTTTCATGTTTGGTAATTAACGTCTTACTGACGAAAAGAGAGCCGTAACACAAAGTGACTTCTCCACAGAACCAAGAATGTGGAGAAGAAGATGAAAGACAACTCCTCAGTCAGATACATCATGTGTTGTGATGCACGTCACGTACAAAACTGTATTTCTACGTTGGGCTTTTAGCTGATTTTTTTTTTGCATTGTTCTGTGAAATACTGTATAACTTTCCCTCTTTGAGCCCTGAGAAGATATTTAGATGGGAAACTCATCAGACACCTCAAACTGAGAAGAAGACGAGACCCAAAAAGGTTTAAATGATGGGTTCAACTGACGACGTTGAGGAATAGCGGTGAGGAGCCTCCGACACAGAACATCTTGTGAGTAAGGAGGAGGATGGATAGAAGGAGGCGCAGCGTACCTGCGGTACGAGCAGTGGATAATGAGAATGGCACACCAGCTCAAGACCAGTACAGATGGAGCTTAAACAGCAGAGAATCCCAGTGGGGACTCCCTTATGCAACTGAGCTGTCAGACCATCCAGAGTCAAGAGAGTCTTCAAGTCACATGGAGCCCACGCTCAACCAAAAACCCTGCAACACCTTCAGATCGCAGGCCAACATGAAACCATCCTGACATGACATGTGGCAGCTGTGGGGAACAGCGGGGACACAACAGCCAGTCGACAACTGCTGACATCATTATTGGATAGAGGCAAAATCCTCAATCAGATAAGGTTAATACAGCTTCTATATCCAGTGCAAGAGTCTGCACCATTTGCCCCAATTCAGTACAACCATCTGTTGCCACAAGGCTGAAGTTCCATACGTTCATGATCCGATGGCCAGGGAATCCAGAGGCCAAAGGAGTTTGTTGGCGTCTGTCTGACTCAAGGTCTCGATCTGAAGATACCTGAAGTTGTGCAAACACCCACTTACCTAACAAAATGGCGATGCACAGCAGTATGGCCACGAAGGCGCCGGTGCTGAGACCAGCTGAGGACAGGAAGGCCTGGGCCTGACAGACGTTGTTGCCGCTGCGCCCCCTGGTGTTCCTCTGGCACACGCACACCCGGAGGGAGAGCGTCGCAGTGCTGCTCAGAGGAGGCTCGCCTCCATCCGCCACCACCACCGCCAGGCTGAAGAGCTGCGGGTCTCTGTTCTGGCTGAAGCCCTCACGCCGACGAGACACTATGCTGGCGGTGTTGTCTGCGGGGGGGCGACGGCATGGGGAGATGTCAGGGAGATGGATGAAGGGAGAGAGAGAGAGAAGAGAACGGTAGAGGAGAAGTTGAACGATGAGAGAAAGGTCGATATGAAAAGATATCAGTTCATCAAGCAGGCACAGTGGAAAGATTCCAGTTGAATGAGCTAGTTGAGTTTAAATATGCATCATTCACATTGATCGCTATGTAGTGCAGAGTATAATTGACTCTAAAATACAAATTAGCATTTCAGTCTCAAAGATCCAGCACTTTGGATGAATCCATTGCTTAAATAAATATATCAAGTGGGGCATGAAACACACCATAATCTTTTCATATTCGCTTTCTCCCAGAGCCATTATTTTAGGAAATCTTATAATTTAATACTCTTTCCAAAAGCAGCACAGTATGTATGTATCACACAATCATTTGTTTGTGTATAAGATGACTTCATATATAAAGCTGTTACACCAGGAGATGTTAAATATAGGGATAAACTAGTTGGCTCACTGCAGCGTCTGCCTCAGGACACTGCAAACAAGTCAAATTCAGTCTATTACTGTATGTTGGGTCTAACCCCCCCCAAAAAAAACAAAAACAAAAACAAGCCCATAGATCATCTGTGCGAGCAGCCTATTATGACCCACGGTAACATTTTGGACCAGAAGACCACTCTGCACTACTGTAACCATGACGACGAAGGTATATCATCAGGATGCATGAGATCACACAAGCTTGCCTCCCACAACAGGACTCTCTCCTCGATTTTTTTGTATTGAATATTTACATTAAACACAAACAGAATCTTTTTTTTATAATTCCTTAAACTATTTCATCATATCTTCTGTAAATTTGATCCTTTATTAAAAAAAAATCAGCCTTAAATAAACCAACGTGTAGAATGCCTATAATGAAGGAAAGAAAGTGAAAATCACTTCATGTCATATAATTATTATCACCTCTTTCCACTGGCAGTCATCCTGGCTATCCTAACAGTGGTTGAGAGAAATAGAAGCTAACCCGACAGAGATATAACTGTTGAATATGTATGAGGAGTGTATCTTTACAAAGCACTGTACGTCCAAACTGCCCTGGGGAGCTCCGAGCCACGATAAAGCATGTCAGCCAGCGGACGGAGGCACGTTCGCTGTATATATGTGCATGTCTTGTAATGTATTCCGGGTGTGCCCACTGGACTCTGCACAGAAGGATATATTCATTTACATAGTGTGTTTCCTGCTGACACGCATGAGAGCCTCTGGGTGTGCACGCACAAACACACGCACATGTCAAGGCTGTGTCCTGGCTGCAGTTACTCAGGTTGGAATCTGGCCCGGGCCCTTTGCTGCCAAGTCCATCCTGTCTGATTCCACTGCCACCGTCATTAAAGACAAACACTCCCAAAATAGCGTTTGGCTTATTGGATAATTGCATGAATAAGCAGGCTTACAGTTATTCCTAACAACAAATTATAACCACTACATATAATGAAATGTAATATTTATAATGTGATATATTCTGCTTTTGCTTCCTCTGTCCCACCTTAGAGAGATGCTCTAAGAGTTAAATCCACCCTTCAGGGGGTCGTGCTAAATCTGGTTCCAAGTTCCTTTTTGCTTTCCACATCTGTAAGGACTTAACAACCAACAAATTGGCTAAAGGTTCATCTTATGGGAAGCTGCAGGTTAGGGGTTGCTAAATTCCTGTAGTGGAAAAGGCCTAATCGTCTCTCTGTGCCTGATCTCATCTGACCGGTCATGCACGCTAACGGCACAGAAATACTTTAGCTGGTTTGGCTTAGAGTCATTTAACATTTGAAGTTATTTTGGTGCAACATCTCGAGGAGAAGCTGCTGCTTTCGACTTTTGGTCAGTCAACCGATTAATTTGAAGTGTCCTCTGTTCTCACAACTTCAGTATCATCGGACATCACTATCAATCAGATACTGGATTAGCCAGTTGTCTTGAGGCTGACAGCAAATGAGTGACCCCCTCAGTGGATAACGTGTAATTTTCTAATGAGCCACACAAGGAAAACACATAATCACATGATTCACCCCCACTTTCTGACTTTTGCTGATGAAGTACTTTTGCTCCAATGTCCGTTTTTAATACAAATCAGTTGACTGGATCATCGGAGATTTTTTCACATGGATTCAGAAACAATCTGTTATTGATTTCTCAGTAAAATGTGTCAGACTGTAGGAACCCAGTGGGTTCCCCACTGTAAAATACAGCTCAGGCCATTAAGAAGCTATTGATCCTTTCACAGATTTTGTTTGCAGCATGAAGCCTCAATTCAGCTTCTACTCATGTACTCTGATGTGGAAGTCCGCTGTGCAACTTCAGAGCCTCCGGTGAAAAGCACATTTTTCTCTCGGTGTGGATTTAGTGGTGAGTAGTCACTGCTCAGGTTCCAACCCTGTGTCCTGAAATTTACAAAAGGGACCAGGCTTTCTCTATTGCTGCAACTAAGCTGCCCCTGTAAATAGTAATACAACAGCTCAGGGTTAAATGTCTCGAAAACTATTTTTCTCTTAATACCTTGTATAAATGTCTGTGTAGATTTGATCAGATGTTCATTCTTTGTGCATCGTTGTACAACACTTAATGCCCTCAAATTGCTCCCTCATGATACAGGATAACAATACATTGGTATCCACTTATTTTCAGATATATTTGTTGCAATTATTCACACTTTAAAAAAAAAAAAAGGCCTTTGTTCCTTTTTCATTAAATTGCTCAGATAATGGTCCTGATTGTCTCTGAGGAAAATGGTAGAAGAACGCTATCTGAATCTGGAATAGTTTACCTCTACATATTCAATTTTTCATTTTGGCATATATAAAAATGTTCTTTTCTGTTATTTTAAAAGAAATGTGTTATTTTCAGTAATGCTGGTTGTTTCATAATTGATCCCGTGTGGCTACAGATATTACTAAAGCTCAATATCCTCAAAACTGCAGCCTTATTCTTCTGATTCTTCCTCAGCACATGATCAGAATATTGAAGTTTGAACTCATTGTTGTGGCTGCTGCTGATTTCACCACGGTCTATGGCTGCACCGTTGTGTGCACCGCAACAAGAGACGTGGGACATTGTAGAGGAGAAAGCGCAGACACTCAAGAGAAGGTCAAAGGACAAAAACTGAATTAGTAAACAACAAATCATTGCTCGGGAGCAGAGGAGAGGTCTGTTGTCTACAGTACTATCGATCCTCCTCTGACCGTGATGGAGGAGGGAAGAGGTGTTACAAGAAGCACACGTGTGATGACAGGAAACAACTACTCAAAAAAGAGGCAATGGAAGAGGGAAAGAGTGTGCAATAAGAGGTGTACCTGGCAGCCTGGCTGAAGGCGGGGGAAGAGAACATATGTTCAAAATGACAGATGGAGGGAGAGGAAAGATGAAAAATGGCTATAAAACAAAAGGAAGAGAGTGGAGAGAATAGTGTGTGTTAGGCAGAATTAGAGAATTCGAGATAAGTGAAAGGAGGGAACGAGGGAGAGCATCTGAGATAAACAGAGCGGCAGCTGACAACCAGGCGAGGAAGTCGCTGGAATTAAAATGAGGTTTTACAGAGACTGACTATTAAGCAGAAAGTGTCCTGTATATCCACCAAGGCCTATTAATGTGATCCATATGGCCATTTGATTATATTGTATTTGATTTATATGTCAGCCTCTGCACATGAAAAACAGGAGGCAGTGGACTGTAACAGTGGCAAAATTAAGCCTGAGTGCAATGATGGTGTAAGACCACTTTTTAAAGTATGGGCTTCAGCGCTTGATGGTGCTGATGTCAAAATGAAAGTAGAAAAATAATTCAGCTGGGAAAGTAGACTGAAAAACTGTATGGTAATTAAGAAAGGAAAAATAATGTTAGGATTAAATGGGTAAACAAACATTTCAAAAGGTTTTGAAGACAAAACGTGGCGTAAACTAAAGAGACCGAAGCGAGAAAAAACAGATTGCTCCTTTAGTTCCAGTTCTTGTGCGTGATTGGTTACTTTGGGTATCCGTTAGCGCCGCCTGCGGTAATTGGCTGCGGGTAAGGAGGAGACCAGAAGAGGGCGGGGCTGAGAAATGCGAGGGAAAATTCGCAGCGGTTACAAATGGAGGAAATGTTCGAGTAAAGAGAGAGGGAAATAGTTTGTGTAATTTACGGTTAAACCGCAGCGGGTTAGCTAGGAATAAAGTTGTGTTAGTGTGTCTGCGCTGCGGGAAATCGTCGTCGGAAACAGAAGACGCCATTGTTGCCCGGAGAGGACTGTACGTGTACGTGCGCACTGTTTTTACCAGGATTTAATCGCCACTGGGGTCTGGTTTTGTCTCCCCAGTTCACGGACTGTTCCTGGCGACGAACTGTGAGTTACACTTTCCGTGACTTTATTATTTTGAGGACAAGGGGTTGTGTCTTTTTTTGCGCTTCAGTGTGTTTGTGTTTGTGTTTGTGTTTGTGGGCGCCCGCGCGCGCGCGAGCGAGCGGTTGCCGCCGCTAAGTGTTGAGTAAACTGTCGTTTAGCTCAATCTGCTTTGAAATGTTAGAAGAAGTTGAGAAAGTTTGAGTTTTTGGCTTATTGTTCGATAAGCCAACTCTATGCTATGTATTTGTGCAGGTTATCAATTTATTGCCAGTTTTGGAGAAATAAGTTGGTCAGTCCAAGGTGGAGAGGCTAATATTTTGTTATTATGGAGGAGTTTAATTTGCCTCATTTGTATTTTTATAAGCGGTTTTCTAATATTTTTTTAACACAAGAAGCTGAATAAGTGTGCATTCCTTAAAGCAGTCAGTAAATTGGGCTTCATGTTCATTTTTTAAACCATTTTGCCTGAGGTCAAAAGTTGACAGTTTATTTTTTTCCTTATTTAGCAGGTTAATATAAGTTTTATATTAATCCACACATATTTTGGACAGTAGGTATTTGCTACGTTTGCCTCTGAACCATAATGGACACCCTATTTATGCAGGCTGTACGGGGGCATTTGTGTTGCAAAGTGTTGGTCAAAACGTTGGGGACCGTGGGCCCCCGCTGCCCATCCAATGCTGCAGAGGTTAACGTTATAGCTTTATGATGTTTGCTCACTGCTGGGAATGGCAGTGATGGACAGAACCTGAAACTGCTGTCTCCAGTGGACAGTGGAGGGGGGCTACCGTCAAATGTAAATACAGTCAACCCCCCACGGGTAGCATGTCGCATCTGAATAAAGAAATGGCAACAAAAAATGCGTTTGGCTGTCACCTGGGGCAAGGCCCGAATGCTCCCAGGATCTGACTGTCGCCATGGTAACTGACGTCCAAACCAGTCGGCCGTTTAAATTCTGCGTTTTTCAAATTATTATTATATCTGCATTACCACAAAATATCCCAAGTAGCCCGTGAACTAAGAAATAATAAGCCAGCGTTATTCATCATGCTGCGGCATTCATTATTATTAGTTATTCTCAGACACGGATATTTAATCTTTGTGATAGTTTTGTGCGCCGCGGCTCTCATTTAGCATTACCAGCGCCGACAGTGGGACACAGTGACACAACACCATGTGACAGGCTTACAAGTTACAACAACGCCTTTATGGAGACATGACTCATAATGTGAAAGCTTGCCCTATGTCTTTCCAAAATTCCCTGGATCTTCCAAATATGTAATAGTTTGTCACACTGCACGTGATCGAATTGATATGTTGATACGTTTATTCAGTGACAACAACTATAAATCAGCTGTAACATCCTCGTGTCACCACAGACAGAAAAAAAATTACCTGCAATGCAGCTTTCCAGCTTGTATCCTGTGGAAGCACAAGTAAACAACAACAACAACAACAACATAAACCGCCCGCAGCGTTTGGCTCGCAGGCTGCTGTCCAACCCCCCACCACCCAAACTTGTAACTGTGTCTCATTACTCAGATTGCTGTCAACTCTCCTCAGTCCCATAACTGTCTCAGGTCAGCTGCTGCAGTAGCACCGGGAGAGATGAAGGAGACTTTAGAAAATGGCAAGGAAAATCGAAATTGACAGAGAGAAAGTGAGACGGGGGCAGGGGAGACGCCGTGAACATAGAGGAGACGGCGAAGAACTCGGAGAACATCGCCACAGCCTGACACGCGCCTGAAAAACTAAAGGACAACCTGCCCCCCCTCCTGTTTATCCAGGGGAGATAGAATCAAAAGCTAAATGAAGAGAGGAAATAAACAGAAAACTCCGGCAGCTGGGTAACCAAGGCAACAGTGCAGCAGGTTTCCTCCTGCACATTAAAGCAGATCTCAGTAGGATGCGGGAGTGGGGCTGTGTGTGTGTGTGTGTGTATGTGTGGGGGGGTGGTGGTACCTGTTCCACCTAAAGTAAAGAGCCAAGACTCTGTGGTAATGATGCCAGCCGACTGCATTTATCCAGGTAGCAAATCCCCCCTCCCTCCCCCGTACTGTATGTTTTCTTCTTTTGGCAACAGCAACACTGAGCCGTGCTTCGCTATGCTCCACATCTGAATTTAATGGAGGAGGTGCACCCACCCAAGATAAAATATATAGCCGCAGAGTTATATAGCAGCATTTCCTTTTAATGGCACCGGGGTATCCCCCGAGCACAAGGAATGCTGGGAGAGGCCACACGCGAAGTAGAGCATGCCCCCAGTTTGGCATTAAACTCAAAAACACACACATGCAAATTGAATTTTTTTTTTTTTAAAAACTCCATGAATACTTGTGGAAGTTTGGTGGCTATGTTACCCACAATGCATCTCAAGATTTAGCAGTTTCGATCCGAGATGTGAAAGCGTGACATCACTTCCTTGTTGTAGGCCAAGCAGAGAACACCAGTGGGCGTGCACTGGGCCTGTGAAGCAACGTGGAGGCAGAGGAGAAAGCTAGAAACGCCACAGGTCGTCACCTTACAGCGCACACTTGTTAGCATAAGCGGTGTAACCCGACAGCCTCGGGGTTCGGGCACATGCCAAGTGGGCTCAAGCTCCTGAGCAGCAGGTCGCCGGTTTGATTGCGGTGCAGTTTTAATTTTCGGGGAAATGTTTAGCGTCGTGGAGGTCTGCGCTCTCGGAGTTTACAGTATGTGTTTGCGCGCTTGGCATCTGGTGTGTGTGCGTCCTGCCACATGGCGTAACATATGGATTTCTTAATTCATGCTGATCTTATTCCCATCAGCAAATGTGTGAAGAATGGAGCGCCCCTCCTCCCGCCTCTGCGTCTTGGTCCACAATGTCTGCACAGACGTCACATGCGCAGTAAATATGTTTTTAACTGCTCGCTTACCTCCGTTGTCCTTCAGGGTGAAATTTGCGTCAGCTTGGTGCTCAGCGGGCACATAGAAGGAGAACTTTCCGTTGGCGAAGTTGTCCAGGTCGGCTGCTCGGATGGTCTGAATCACCTGAGATGTGAAGGATTAAAAAGGAATCAAAGGCAGGAGTCAGAGAACAGAAGTGGGGATAAAATGGGTGTATTAAAGATGGCAAGATTAGACGGAAAGGAAGAGGCTGAGAGGAGATTATTTGTGGGTTTAAATTCTTCACACAGCCTGAGTCGACGGTAAGTCAGCGACCCAGTCTGACCTCTCACAAATACTTACAGCCAAATTAGCTGATGAGCCACAGTGTCCTGTTTACACACCACGTGGCCCAGTGTGCATTATTACCATAAACTGCAACTTCAGCCGATGTACAGTGTAATTAAATTGTGCGAGAGCGTTTTGCTCACGACCTCGTGAACTAATCACGCAACTGAATCTAACTGAAAGACTCGGTAGGTGTTGATGTCGCTGTCAGAGGCAACAAATATCATTATTAATCCCTAATCAATTCCCTGACATTTGCTGAGCTGTGAGTCTGGAAACCTCTGTGTGGTATTTACAATCACCATAAAAACGCAGCACAACTTAGAGAGAAAAACAGGGCATTTCCACACCTCCCTACACGTAGCTCTGCAGAGACATATAAACATGCATCGCTGGAATTTGCTGAAGTGTCTTGTTTCTACTTTTCGTGTAGTTTTTGTGTGAATTTGCAGCGGTACGACAACGCTGTCACAATCACAGAGCGCCCTGGAGACGCACACTCCTGCCGCCTCCTACAGTCACTTCACCTGGCAATTACAAATGTTATATCTCTGCCAACAGACCCTCCCCTCCCCTCCTTAATCCCACACACTGCACCTTTAATCTGTTAGCAACAGTCATAACGTGTATTTAAAAACCAATTCCACGTCAGCCCTTGATTTAAAGGACGGTCTCACCCTTCTCCACGGGCATTTCGACTGTTTCTCAAGAGCAAACATACAAGAAACAAGTGGAAGTTTGAGTCTGAGCCCTCAGGATTGCCACCGCCGCTGCTCTCCACGCGCTAAATACAGCAAACAAGAGATGAGTATTCACTGTACAGAGTGCCCCACAACCTAAACAGCAAGTCTCCTTGTTTTGAAATCAATTATGCAAATGCACTACACAACTGAGTCCCCCAGATGCAACGGCAAAAATTTGTCACGGCAGATTGATGTGGTGTGCAGGAAAATTCGCTTGTGTCAATTTATTGCAATACCAGCAAAAAAAAAAAAAAAAAGAGGAAAAGAATCCTCCCTCGACGCTGACTGTGCTAGGATGTGTTGTCTGTTGCCTGAAGCCAAGCTAAATGATTACATAGTCATGCACGCACACAACACACACACACACAAACGCACACACTCGAGCTATAATTTGCATAAAAAAACAGAAAAAGCAGTGGACAGATAACAAGAGGGAGCAACAATGCACAGTGTGATAAGGCAGAGGTTTGGCATGTGCGTGATGTGTGATCTGCGTGTGGGAATGCACATGTGAGGACAGTAGGTGCTGTGATGAAGATCTGCACCTTTTGTGGTGGAAAAAAAAAAGACGTGTTTTATAACTTGTGGTTGTGAATTGGCCCGGCGCCGAGCAGAGAGGCCGGCTTGTGTTTAGTTTTAATACGATCGTCTCCGCCGCTATCGGGCCCAGCAGCGGAAAGCACCGGCGCGCCCCGCTCCGCGGCCTGAATAATTTATGGGTTCAAGAAGCAGCAGAGTCTGCAGCTCAGCTGATAAATCCCCCACTGATGGTGTCAAACACTCAACAAAAAGGCCTCAGATCAACATGAAAGTGTGTGTGTGTGTGTGTGTGTGTGTGTGTGAGAGAGGATGAATGAGGTTTTTTGCATGTGCTCAGTGGCGTGGATGCTGGTGTTTGCTCGAGAGATGAACACGATGCTGCGTGTTAAGATTGAATATGCAAATGCGCTGGTCTCCAACTTCTTTGTTTGTTGACATGTTTGCAGCCCGTCAACATGACTTGTGTTGTTTGTTGTTTGGGGTTTTTGTGCGGCGCACAACTGGATGACGGGACCGAACAGGGAAGACCTCAACCCTCAGAGCTGTGGTTGTAAGCGTCTTAAAAAAGTTTTCCTTCGCGGTGTATCAATCTCCATGTTTCCCTACAGACTGGCCTCATTCCACATTTTACTTACTTTACTCAGTAATTTGTGACACAGTCATTTTTAACGTTACCCAAATAAAATGGAAGAAATGTGGGGACTATTTTCTGCAGCAGATTAATCCGCATCTGGCGCTCCAGTGAGCTCTTACAGCAGCATGACGGTTTATACGAGTCATAATATAGTGTGTGTGTGTCGCGGTGTTATTCGGTTGTCGTCACGTGACCTACTTCAACTTCAGTCAAGTGAAAACAGGATTATGGGAACATGGTAGTAAGTGGAACTTGAGTTATCATTATTTCCGTACGCCATGGCCCCCAGCCAAGCTGCTGCCGCTCTGTGTGGCTGATACTGCAGCGCGGTAACTTCTACGGCCGAGACGTGGATTTGCTCAGGGTACTTCCTCCCTCGTGTGTTGTAAATTCAGAGTTAAACGAGGAGAGTCTTTGAGGTAGAGCAACATTTGCCACAGTCACAGTATTATGAGAGATGAGGGTGAATATTATTACCTGGCTGCAGAGATTGGCTCTTTAAACACGACAAGACTCAGAAATTCACTTCTGTAAGGTTGTGGTTGTGGTTTGCAGACTCGCATACATTTAAAAAATAAACATTTCTTCATTAAAATGCCTTGAAGTCATTATCCAGCTGCGAGCAGCCTCTTGTGTTCTGCGGCGCTGGAGCCTTTCCTGACGTACCTGTCCGTTTTTAGTGCCCGTGCACACTACGACGGCGCTGTTGCCCCCGGAGATGGATGGGATGTTGTCGTTGACGTCCAGGACCTGGATCGTGACCGGGACGTGACTCACCATACGCGGGTTGTCTGAAAAGTGACACAAGAAAAACAGGTTCAAGCTGCTGTTTCCAAAGTAAAAGACAGGTTCATTGCTTTTTCTGACATGGTGACATTGTCTATTCTAACTGCAGATACTGCTCCTAACGGGGAGATTTTTTTATTTTTTTAAAATTGAAATTTAAGTGTCTCTTTGTTTGGCACATTTACATATTAGAGAACAGTAATTTAAAGCTTTCTGAGCAGCAGGGATTGCTCTGTGAACTTCTTCTTCGTCGGTTGATCGGTTTTGGCAAGAAAAAGCAGGTCAGGGAAAGATCGTGTCTTTGGTAAATGGTAAATGATTACTATTTGTAACCAGACCACCACGTCTCCCCGTCTTTAACCGAGCGCTTAAACGGAAACCGTGAAAAAGTTTAACGATGCCGGGCGCCGCTACATGTGGATAATGTACTGGAAGGTTGTCAAATATTTCTCGTGACAAACCTAAGGGGAGCCGAAGTCGTGGGATGTTCTGTCGGTATTAAAATGACAAAGTGCTCAAATCTCTCCTGCAAGTACAGCAGCAGATAACGTTTTATGGAATATCCACAGGAAAAAAAACCCTCGGTGTCTTGTCAGCCTTTCACGGCATTAAAGAAACTCTCCTTCAACTTGAATGGCACTCGGCGGAGCGCACGCCGCCACCGAGGCCCGACAGTCTGTCTCGCTCGCTCTCCGACTATAAAAATAAAAAGGAAGTAGTCTGGCAATCTGCACCAAACTGTACTAACTCATAGATCTCAACACTTTTTTTTTTTTTACATTAAGAGCTGAACATTATTTCCTGAGAAATTTATAAAAATGTAGGAGGAAAAAAAAATCTTGTATTGTTAAGAGAAAGCGATTTTAAAACAAAATTCCTGGATTTGCACCATAATTGATCCCGTAGCCCGTCCCTCCACCATGTTCAGCACTTTTTACGTAATCCAAAACTGAGGCTAGCGGAGCGTAAACTGTTGCAAGGACAGTAGACTGAAAATGTCTGCCAAAATGAAATCTCGTGTCTTCAAAAGTTATGTAAACTTTTTTTTTTTTATTGGCGGGGGTAGAAAGTTTGGCACATGGAGCTCGAAGTGAAGGCTTTTGAAAAGGGATGTTTTTTCTTCGCGAGCAGGAGGCAGTTTAAATTGGTGCGACTGCTTTGTTGTAACATTTGTCGTTCTTCTGTTTCAAACCACAGTTAATGACTGCAAACAGAAGGAGTTAGCCTCATTAGCGCAGGTAACATATTTATATTTTTAAATAAGGGCGCCCAAACCAACCAGCCGCCTCGATATGAATTTCTCACTTTATCTCTTTTCCCAACCTTCGTCCTCTGAGGCTTCCTGTGCTAATATGAGTCATCTGTCGCTGGGCCAAAATAGAATATAAGCGCATCACTAAAATATCTTAGGCTGCAGACAGAGCTTTTATGTGCTCGGTAAATGACTGTGTCGTCTCATGGAGAACAGCACTGGCTCAGATGCACTGGAAATAACAGAAACCCGATCACGAACCACGGCGATGACGCATGATCGCTGTGCAGCATTTTGCATTATGGACTAAAGTACCAATCTCGACACTTTCCTCGTGCTCAGTTCAGGAAGTAAAATGAAAATGTTCTGGAGTTTTTATTTCATATTCATGAACAGGTCATTTAAACCCCTTTAGGGGACACGGGGGTTAAACGTCCAGTTCTTGGATAGAAAAAACTGCAGACCTGACATCCTGTTTCATCCTCCGCCCCGTCCCCTTCGTCTCCTCATCTCCTCCCGTCCCTGCGATCACGCCTCATCTAAATCCCCCCCTCCCCCACCCCCCCACCTCCACCTCTGTGCTTTACTTTGGCGGGCTCCTCTCAGCTCATCCCATTAGAGAAGGCTTAGCGGGCGTATCTGTGGAGCAGCTCGTCATGGCAAGAGAGACGCTTTCTCATCAGACCTGGGGTGATAGGTGGGGGTGAAGGTCGACAACCGCTTCTGGAAAAAAAAATACAACACCCCCCCCCCCCACACACACACCACACCACCTTCTCTCTTCTCTCTGTTTAATTCAAAAGAGAGCTGAAGTTTTTTTTTTTTCTATTTTTTGATCCGGCCTCAGCTGCAGACAGAATGAAGCCGACCTTTACGCTTGACCCCTCGGTGCTGTAAACCACCGCAAAGCAGATATGTATCTCTTAAATGGTGCGTGTGTGTGTGTAGGGGGGGGGGGGGTTGTGTAGCGATACACAAAAAAACCCAGGTGTGTGTAGTTGAAAAGTGCTATAGAACTACAGTAAAGCTTTATGCGTATTCATTATGTTTGCATCGCTACCGAGTGTTTCTGTGCACGTCGGTTCACATGACGGAGAGCAACTTCTTTAGCTCCTAAATGATGTGGTTGCCGGCCCTCCCGTGCAGGTCTGCTTCTCAGATTAATCCGCAGAGACTCAGCATCGGGGCGGCTGAGCCACCCGGCATTTCTGATCGTCCCTGCTTAGTCCATTTCTGACAGTATTGTGCAGCAAAGGGTAGGAGAAAGGGCAATCGGCGAGATAAGCATCAGCTGGAGAGAAATGACGGGGGAGGATCAAAAAGAGAGAGCCGGCGGACCGGGCGCCGCCTCCAATGCCTCGCGGCTTTGAAGCTTTGACCGTCGCCTTGCATGTTATTGACAAATCAGTATTTGAATTCATTTTCTTCATTATTCCAGCTAGTAAGCAGTTTTTGGCTTTTATTGTGAAAGGCAGTGAAGGAAGTGAGGTGCAGCATTACATCACACACACACACGCAGTGGAGGACGGACGGACAAACTGCGGACGTTGCTGGCGATGATGGACGCTGTGGCTGTTAACTCACCGACTTCGGCGGCCATCACCGTGATGTTGTGCCACGCCACTTCCTCCCGGTCCAGAACCTTCGTGGTCCTGATGATGCCGCTGTTCACCCCGATGGTGAAATATAAAGGTCTTTCCTCTTCATTTTCTATGAAGTACCTGCGATGCAGAATGACGGCCAGATGATCACACTCGTGCATTGTGCAAAGCTTTTCACTGCTTCTCAACTGCAGTTCTGAATTTAAAAAAATATTACTTCATCTTTTTATATTTCCTTATTCTTAAGCGTGTCATCATCACAAGCAAACATACAGAATAGACAACCGAAACCTCAACAGTCCCTTTAAGCTCCGTGTTTGGAATAATAATTTGTGTGTGATGCGGTTTGTACACAAAACAAGTCACTTAATTAAAAAGCCACAAGTACTTCCATAAGATTAGAGAACCTTTGTTTTTGTCATGGTTACAATCGCAAAGACGCACTTAAGTTGTGGACCAGCCGCCCCTCCCACCCTCCTCTCCCTAATGCGGGTTTTGTTGCCCTGTGTCACCTGACATCCTCCTTCTTTGTGCGCACTAAGTCGTCTCTTCTGGTTCTGAGTAACAACGACAACCTTGTTATTCGTCATTAATTCAATCATTTCTGAGAATCGTGAATCGTTTGAACCCAAGTTTGAACAAAAACCTGCTTCCTGTCGTGGCTTCCTGGAAAATGGCAGCGGTCGTAATGAATGCAGTCTGTAGGGACGCGGGGCTGGTCAACGCTGCCGTCCAGGGAGCTTTTTGAGCAAACTCTGTGATGTCAACAAGCCGGAGCCGCAGCACTCAGCCTCCTCTAATGTGACGGCCCCGGGGATACAACTGTGTTTACACCTGTGGCTCCCGGCCAGGAAAACTCCCATGTGCCAAAACGCTGGGGCTTCGAGTGCGGATAACGCCGGGCGCCGCGCGCCGCGCGCACCGCTTTATCTGTCTGATGGAAAAACAGAGCTGAAAAGCCACAGTCGGAGGTTTTGGCTCACGTGCAGACCGAGCCACGTTAATGACCGTGACGCATCGTCGAGGCCGAGAGAAAGCACCGCCGTGCTCCCGTGGCCGTGCCAAGGGAGACATAACTAACTTCACGACTATAGTTCCATTACTTCACTCTGAGCCGGTGAATAAATTATGATGCTGCATAGCGACGTGTTTGGTTTCAGTAGATCAGACTGCTCCCTCCTTGGTCACTTCCCTGTTTGTTTAGCTTCTGGAAATAGACGACGGCGTCATGTTTGAGTCTCATCGCAGAGGGACAGATACGCTGGGAGAGCTTGGCTCCGGTCCATCGGGGTTTTTTTTTGTGCATTTGTCATTTCTGAAAACGTACTGCAGGAGCCAAACTACAACGTTTACCCACAATTCAATTCCCTCAGATCCCCTAATTCACTGGGATTGAATCGCTCGGGTCCCTCTTGGTTCAGTCCTCGCCGGCACAACCGCACCAGCGTTCGCCAGCTCGCCACCCCTTTGTGGGCGGGCCTCGGTCCGCTCGTCTTGGCGTGCATCCGAGCGCGATGGCCGCGTTCTCGCCAAACAAACCGAACTGAAAGATTCTGGCGCGCTATGGTTCGATCCAGATGGACCGAAAACTGCAGGTGTGAAAGCGCCCCAAGTGAGGGGAAGACGTTTTTGGAGAAATGAGGCTTTTACAAGGCGGCGAAACTCCCCAGCGGACCTCACACATGACTCAGCTCTGACATAACTGCAGCACCTCTTTTCTAGTCGGGACACCGGGACTCCGACGCACAACAAACACCCACGCACACACACACACGCATCACATCACCCACTGCTTCCTTTACCTGACAGCGCTGTTGGTGCTATCAGGGTCCACGGCGGTCACGGTGCCGACCTGGGTGCCGGCGGGCGAATTTTCGTACACGTCCCTAATGTAGTAGTTCATGGTGAAGACAGGAGGCTCGTCCACGTCCCCGACAATGACTCGCAGCGACGTGGAGTCCTTAAACGGCCCCAGGTGGGAGAAGCGGGAGTCCAGGTGAGCGTTGGCGCCTTCGATGGTGAGCGTGTGCACTTTCCTCTTCTCGTAGTTCAGAGGCTGGGGGGGAGGGGGCGGGAAACGCCAACGTTACACCTGGCTACCTCGCTCCTTACACCTTGCTTCGTCCTGTCGTCGGTTCCTACCTGCTTGAGGGAGATGACGCCCTCCCTGCAGTCGGCGTCGGTGGTGATGGTGAAGATGGCGGCTGCCTCCGCGTTGGTGATGCCGTAGGTCATCTCGGCATTCTGCCCTCGTCCTCGTCGTTGGCTCTGATCCGGCCCACCGCCTTCCCGACCGGAGCCAGCTCTGGCACATACAGCTGGTAGCTCTCTGGAATAGTGAGCATGGTTACAGTCGCACATTTCTTAAAACTGTGTCGCGCTCAATCCAATTTGGTTTGAGACGCTGTCCGTCCCCTTGTCTCTCTCCGGTAGAGACAATCTGTCCCTGCTGTCTGTTGTCAACGCCGTTCACACGCATCATTGGGCTTTAATCCAAAATACATCAACACAACATACCCCGCCGGCGGCTTTTCTTTTAATAAAATCTAGCGCTTTTTCGCGTGCGGTTTGACGCTTTTCTCGCTGTTACCTCCAGCTGCTTGCTCTGATTATCGAGCGCACGGCGGGAAAAGATGAAGGACGGCAACCTGGCGACATTTAGCAAGGTGGAACGAGATGACACTTCACTTCTAGGCCGCGTCCCGCCGAGCGTGTTCTGCCTCCTGGTTTTCGCAGTTCGCACACCAGGACTATAAAGTGCCCCGAACCGAGAGCAAGCAGCTTTGAAGACGGCGAGCGAAGGAGTCCCCGCTGCTCCCTCAGATCTACAGATTTTCCCTCTGGAGGCTCCAAACATTGATTACGCTGCTGATTCTGTCCTCAGAGGCGTCTCGGGGAGACTGCGAGACCTCGGCGCGAACTCGGTGTCCAAGGCGCTGGACTGAGACGAGAAGTCGTAAATGGCGGCAGACAAACGCTGGTCGCTAACGAGGGCCAGGAGAAAACGTTGGAGGGGTAAACTAATATTCAGTTTGGTGGTTGGCCAATTAATCATGTGGATGTTTTAGCATTTTGACATAACCGGCCGATGTGCAGAAAAATTAGTGAATAATCGTTTGTTGTGAACTCATGTTGTGTGTGTGTTGTGAGCATACAGGCCTCGTAGCAGTTGAACAAAGCTGCGGTACATGTCAGCGTTGCTCGTGTCGGTTTCTCTTGGTTCACTTCATTTTTCATTCATTCATTTATTATTAAATTGTTGAATTGTATCAGACGCAAATATCGGCACCTGCCATTGAAAAACCTCATTTCATTTCCAAAACTCTGATTTATGAGCTTTCACGTTTGTCCTCAGCTTTTATTTTAAATTGCTGTTAAACTTGTGAAACACTTCCTGCAGATGTTGCAAATGAAAGCTTCACAGGGCCGTGTGTAGAAAGTGTTGAGTTTCATTGATGATGGCAGTGATAGGAAAAAAAAACATAATAGAAATGAAGAAAAATAGTTGATGAAAACAGTGTTTATGAGAACAGCAGGTATGAAGTATAAATTTGTGCCGTGCGAATGCACATTACGCAGAACTCAAGACGACGGCTGAACATGGAGCGCTTTATATTAATAAGGGGAAAAAGAGGAAGAGGGTACGACTCGGTGTAGGTTGAAGTGCCGCACACACACACACACACACATCATAAAAGTTAAAAGCCAATAACAGGCAATGAATAACATCCCACTGTCGCAGAGCGCAGGTGATAAATTGTGCGAAAGTCACTTTCTCTCAGTCTCACAAATAAGATGTGTTTACTGCAGCCAGCATGCGACATTACGACCCATGAGGTGCCGCCGTCGTCCTCTTGACTCCGCTCGTGTCCTCGCGGGACGACTTTTGTTACGCGATGAGCGTAACCTGAGCGCGACCAGGGCAGGCGATTTTATTCGTGTTTCTCCTTTAAGTGCCCGGCTTTACCCTGCCGACGGCAACAGGTTGAGGAAGACGCCGTAAAGAAAATGTTAATGAAAGCGTCTTTGTGCGTCTGTGTAAGTGGGTTCCCTTGAATCTGAGACAATGATAAAAAAACGAAAGCGTGCATATTGAATAAGTAGGCTGAGTCGCTATGCCGGCTGTGATGTAATCTTTCTTGACATGTTTACTACTCTCATTAGCATAATACTACATTCACGCTGAAGCTGCGGTCGCTAAACATAAAGTGTGCGTGCGAGAGAAGGAGCTTGTGAGTCAGAACCACTGAAAATATTTTGCTAATATGTGAGACTGGGCAGGAAGCGATACGCTTTCTCCCATTTTGCATTTTTACATCAACGGCACAACGCGAGTAGCTGTTAAACTTTTATATTTTCCATTTATTTGCATTGTATTATGCAATAGCTGTTTCAGAATTGAGCAGCTCGGAGCCTCTTCTGCACCAGAAGATAAAAAAAGGCAGCAAAGGAGCCAAAAGTGCTAAAGACTGAGATGAGCCCTGGCACTGCAGGACGGGAACGAGCTGCGCTGCCGTTTGTCGTGTTTCATCAGACGAGGCAGTCGCGTTGCTGTTTTTTTTTTTTTTGTCGTGAAAAACACGTGTTTTTGTGCGACGTCGTGCTGCTGTACAGTGGAAAAAAGGTGTTAATGTAGTTCACATTTTGCTGTTTGACCCAAAAAAAATTAATAAGCGGGTTTGGGTCATCAGTTGCAGGACTGGACATTAATCATGTGACTGCAGAAAAATGCTGGTGCGGCTTTTATCCCTTTAATAATAATAAAAAAAAAAAGGCCTATTTTTCTATCTTAATGAAGGAAGACCCTCAGGTGGCGATCAGGACACACCTGCGGGACAAAAGCGAAGACACAAGCGCGAGCGAGGTCGCTTACTTTGCGGGAACTTGGGCGGGTTGTCGTTGACGTCGGACAGGGTGATGTTGACCGTGGTGGATCCGGACAGTCCTCCGACCGAGCCCGCCATGTCTTTGGCCTGGATCACCACGGCGTAGTGGTCCCTGGTCTCACGGTCCATGTTGGACACCGCTGTGCGGATGACACCTGAGGAGAAAAAAATTATTACACAAGTATAATAATTTGGGTATTAACAAATTGTGGCACAAACAAGCTGAGTGATGAGTTTGTCACTGCATTTATTTTTTTACACCGTCACATTGTTTTCACAGACAAAATGTGTTGCTGTCGAGATGTGAGTCGCCTCGAAAAAATACTGTGAATCTCTCAAGGATCAAAAGTCAAGTTCCAAATACAACACTCACTTTTACACCTTTTATTTTCACAGCTTGACACATTTTTTTTTAACTTTAAAACCGAGGCCAGGGCGAGATCAGTTTACGTTATCTGGCAGGATCCCGTCGACAGGGACCGTACAAACTGAATTTAATTATCCCACGTATCGTTCATTTATTCCTCCAAACCACTTAACCGCATGCACCGACGCACAAAACAAAAGGAGGGCGCGCTGAGAGTGTGCCTCTTGTGAGAATAAATCATCACACGGTGACAAAAGCGAACGCTACGGAAGACAATGGAGCATTATCCCGAGGACGTAATCCTGCACAGGCCGCCGCCGCCGCCGCGTTTCAGGAAAACCTCGCAGGAAAAATGAAGCGAGCTCCGACTCCTCGGTTACGTCGCAGCACGTGAGAGCGACCGGACGTAATTCCTAAAATATGCTAATGTGAATATATGGAGTTTGTGTTTGTGGCTCGTGTTCTTCATCACAGCCTCCCTTCTAATGCACTCAAATAAAGTAATCAATCACATTGTATAGATCGCACGTTCAGCAGCGCGCCGCTGAAACTGAAAACGACCACGCTCATTTCATATTCATACATTCTTCATATATTATTCATGGTCGTGCCACTTGTCCCATTCTGGAGACATGTATTTTTTTTTTTTGACTGGCTCTCTGCACAGAATACAGCTCTGAACTTCCTTCTTCTTATTCGCTTTTTTAATTTATGTTTTTTAATCTTTTAATATATTTTTATGTGAAGTCTGGTAAGTAACTGCGAGCTGTGCGGTAGCCGTCGGATAAATGTTACGTAGTAAGAACTGCGGTATTTTTTCCCTCTGAAGTAAAAAGTGGAGGAGAAATATAAAGTGGCAGGAAATGGAAATACTCAATATCTCAGAAGTGTACTCGAATGCAGCACTTGAGTAAATGTACTTTCCAGCACTGTAAGATGCTAGGTAAAGACTTGTGCGTCTGAGCCTGCGTTCGCACAACATAAACGCGGTTCAGACCCGACGTCTCGCCGCTCGTTGACGAGGCTGTTGCTGTTACTTCTGTGGTATATTACGGAGTACGGAGCGTATGAATTTTTTAAGCGCATAATTCGATAATGGAAGTCTACTTCCACAGCCTCCAGATCTCTGACAGATGCGCGGCTGCAGAATTTGTTCCAGTTTTTAAAGACGCTCTCGAGACGCCGAAACTGACCTTTCAAACTTGTTGTGTTAAGTGTTACAGTCTGAAGTGACGGCTCTGAAAGCCGCGGCGTGTCCGTCACCAAGCGCCCGGCCTTGTTTAAACCCCAAACGACCTTCCACGTTACAGGCTGTGCATTTTACCGACCCGCACGCCCACTCACAATCAACAAGACCGCAAATATGCGCGGATTAAACTGGGTTTGCATTAGTTTAGCGTATTTCTCACAGCCGGTAGAAAGGCCCGCAGGGTTGATTCAGTCTTTTATCATGTTTCTACGTCTCTGCGGACCAGTGCCTGCGCTCCATTTCCACCGCTGAACTCTTACATGTTTATTCACCTTTGCAACGTGAGCTCCAACCCTTTTCCAGCTTTCGCGATACAGATTCAGAAACCGCTGGTCCTGCTCGGCACGTTCGTACACACGCCACGCAGAGCATGATGGGATGCTGGCGGCTTAATTTGTACCCTGCGGTGTACCTGTGAGCACGTTAGGTCTCTGCGCTCGTTTGTTCAGTCACCTGCCGCGCCGCAGTTTAATTGTGACGCGCGTGATTCCACGAGCTCACGCCTACGTTACGCCGAACAAAAATAAATGTGAACAGACCGGCAAAAACGACCTCCCTCTGCAAAACATCCACACTCACAACGTCTGAGCCTGAACTGGTTCTAACAAGGACAGACTCAACACGCACACACACACACACACACACACACACACACACACACACCACCTCTCCCACATGAGATGAAGGCAGCGTTGAAGCCTGGAGGCTCTGCTCCACCGCATTACTCGCTTCGCGGGCTTACAAAGCGAGAGAGAGCCATCTGGCCTTATCGGCCCCCTTTAGACCCGACAGAGAGACGCCGGACAGGCCGGACCGGGCCGGGCCGGGCCGGGCCGGCACATAATATGCACCTGTGCCGCAGAGAGCGACCGGGGGGGTGGGGGGGGAGAGAGCCGCATATAGACTGACAGTGAGCGAGTGAGCGAGGGTTGTGTGCGAGAGCGAGATAGAGGACAAAGGCGAGTACAGAGCGTCTGGAAACGAGTGGTGGGGAAAAAAAAAGCTGGGGGGACTGAAGGACTTTTGCCTCTGGAGGGATGGAGGCAAAGATTAATGGTCCTGAGTCAGGGAATAAAAAAAACAAAAAAAAAAACATCGACACAGTTCCAGAGCGCCGGAATTAGTTTGCGCCGGGTTTTTATTTTTTCGCGGCAGTATTGAATGTGATTGGAGAGGACGTATGGGCCGTGTCTCTTCCCCCGGACGGCTGCGTAATCCGGGTTTTCGGCAGAAAGATGCAAAAAACGAGCAGAAAAGAACAAAAAACCCCCAAAAGACCTTGAGCCTTACGCACATTTCACCGCCCGCCTCGCGCCGAAATGAGAGCAGCCCAAATAATGTGAGGATGGCAGGCAGGGAAATGTGTCTGAATCACCCCCCCACCAGAAAAGAGCACTTGACATAATAAACGCTGCTTTCTTGTGCATGCCCCGTCTTATTTCTTCTTCTTTTTTTTTTTTTAAACTGTAATCCTTCACGCAGACGGAAGAAGAAGAGAGAGCAGATAAGAGGAGGACATTTTTTTTTCTCTCTTCTTCGGCTCTTAGAGAAAGACAGAGATCAGAACGGGGGGGACATAAATATTATGATGCAAGTATGTTGCATCATTGAACTGGGCCGAAATAACATTAATCTTAACATTTTTCATCCGATGTCACAGTTCGGCGGGAAACCGATACGGATCGTCGCGGTCGCCACGACAACATGTGGCGGAGCAGGGAGGCGTTTCCTGCTCTGTCCCGGATTTTTCAGGTCGGCCAGGAGAAATTTCTCTGATTGTCGTCAGAGACTCGCAATTCATTACGTTACGCAACTGTCTGTCCGGCAGAGATAACGTTACCTGGCGCTCTCTCTCTCTCTGCGCCCTCGCTTTATCTCTCGCACGACCTCGCTCCTTCCAGTGCCTTCCCCACATCTCTTTATGTGTGTGTGCTTGGTCACGCCCCCCCCGGCTGTTCCTGGGACCCAGCTGAGCCTCGCCACCGCCCTCATCTTTTCTTTTAGTTGTCGCGGCGAAGCCGTCGCTCCATTTGGACGCCGAAGTTGCCAGGGCCGGTGCAGATAGGTGCACCGGTGTTTTTTCTTTACATGTTCTTACATATAATAATGTATGTAATTCATATTTATGTTATTTACATTGTTTAAGTTGCTCCTGAGTCTTCATGCTGTGCAACACCACAAATGCCTTTGGGGGAGGGATCCTTTTTTTTTTAAAACACCCTCCCGCCACCGTAAGCAACAAGTCGCCCACGTTGGACGACAAAATCATTTGTCCGTGCCCCTGCAGAACAAGTTCCTTTCTGACCCGACACCATCTGTCATTTATTTTTCTCTTCCTTGTTCACTCTCCGTTTGGAAGGAGATGTTGCTTCGACGACGGAAGAAATGCGCTGTTGTTTGTCTCGGCTGACCTGCGACAACCTGTGCGACTGTGTGTTGGTCTCATCCCTGCGTTGTGTAACGGCGATAACGTCCCGTCTTGCAGTCTGGCTTTTATGAACCGCTGCAAAAAAAAAAAAAACTAAACAAAGAAACACGCAGGTGAAGAGCCTCCTCGTACAGTAGGAGTATGGCACAGATCTGTCTTACAATGAATAATATATGTCGACCATCAGTGTCTCATGGGTTGGTGGGGGGTCGGGTGGGGTGGTGGGGTTGTTTATATCTCCATCTTACGCTCACGTGACCGTCTCTCCACCCAATGTGAAGCGTGGCAGTCAGGAGGGAGACGGTCAGTTACATTAGACTGAGCAATTTGATCCCTCGCACTGTACTGTACACGCTGCACCTGGGCCCGTATGGCACCGAGGGAGGGGGGCGAGTGTGTGTGTGTGTGTGTGTGTGTGTGTGTGTGTGTGTTTGTGTGTGTGCATATGGTTCTGCACGTGAGAAACTCTTGGATGTAATTGGTTTTGTGGCCGCAGCATGTGAATGACGGATAACGGGAACGATTGATTAACGTAATGGACTTAACATAACTATTTCACATGTATTGTTCATCACGTTCGGTGCAAACAGAAGGAAGTTGCAGTGGTATATAAATGTGTGATGCACAGTACCGCCTCCATTTTACCCATTTTTTTTTATTGAAAGTTCAGAAGTTCAAGTCCATTTTCAGGGATTAATAAAATTGGTTAATATTTCTTATCCTGGGGCGTATCTCCATAAAGATTCTCCAGTTCTTCTTTCTCAGTGCTCTCAGGAAAATATAATACTCCCCTGGTTTTTCGGAGAATTGGAGAATAATTCATCTCGTTTGTGCGATCGCACACAAAACCAGCGTGGTAATGAAAAAGGCTGTCGGTGCGCGTCAAAAATGAGACGTACGCACACCGACCTCTCCTTCGGCATTCACGGCAAAAACAAAAAAATAAATGGCTTCCCGAGCGTGAGTGACAGAAGATATTTACTGGACAAAAACAGTTTTCAAGTACTCCCCTCCCGAGGTACACGCAGGAGTACAACATACCGTACCACACATAATACCTCGTATCAAACAGTACAGAAACACACGTATGAGCCACCTGAGCCGGGAGTCGCGGCGAACGTGGTGATGAAAACCGTGTTTTGACGGGGCCGACAGTGACAAGTGCAGGTCTTCATTTAAAATATGACCCGTGGTCGGCGTCGACGCGCGTCGCCTTAATCTAAACGCAGCCGTTACGCCCGCGGCGCCCGGTGTAATTACTAACATGAGCTCGGGCGCCGCAGCTCATCAAGTTTGCATGTTGTCGTTCAATTAATGTAAAAATGTCAACTTCGGAGACGTCCGTTCCGAGCTGGACAAATTGGTGTAATTAAGCGTTTTATGAAATGACTCCCGACTCTGGCGCTTTGACACGTGGGTTTGTTCGCCCGTGGGCTTGTTGTCGTCGGAGAAGACGTGTTGCTCAGAAAACAGCCTCCTCGGCCGCCGCCAACGCGCATTAAACGTCTTTCGTACGCCGGCTATGAAATCATTGGCTTTCACCTGGTACAGGCACAATAGAAATGTAATCGCGCTGCAGGATCGTCATCGGCAGATGAAGTGGCTTTTAAAACGAGTTTTTCTTTACGAGCGCCGCGTGTTGTCCAAGGACCCGCTCGGCACCCATGAAAAGCACATCGCTGAGAAACACCAGGAACTCACACGCTCCCGTTTGACTTCGAGTCTGCCCCACACACAGCGTCCAACTGCAGCAACACACACACACACACACACACACCCAGCTTGTCAATCTGAATGTTTGCCTCTTGTGTTGTGATTCTCTCCACTTCAGAGTGTCCAAGGTTAGCCCGCCTTTTCTCTCCTGATAATTCACGTGCTCGTACAAGCGTGACGCCGCGGAGCCGGCACCTCCCTTCCAAGGCCGCCGGGGAGCGGCGCCGAAAAGGAAATTACTGTATAATATCAGCGTGGCGCCGATAAGAGCGGGGGGGAAGAATGGCGGCGCGGTGCAGCTCGCGACGACAATAATATCCAGCGGTTTGTTTTGGTCTTGTTTACGGCACCTGGTCGCCGCGCGTCTTTGTGTGTCTCCTTATTAAAATGACATAATGAGACAAAACAAGTGAACGAAAAACGTGGCGGAAGCCAAAATTCAAATTGAAAAATTGAAAACGGATAAGACCAGTGTTCATATTTTGTTTCATTTCATTGTAAAACTCAAGATAAAATTGTTATATAAAATAACAAAAAACAAAAAGGTGGCAGTGTAAAGATCTACACTGACCAATAAAATAAATAATAACATCGATGATGTTGTCGTGTCGGGGTTGGGAGGTGCTGGGCAGCAGTCGGAGCGAGGATGCGAGGTTCTGTTTGGACCGCCCGACATGAATTATGCGCTGTTTTATTCATCACAGAACTCAGCTGATGTAATATTGAACAGAAGAGAAGTACTGGCCTGCGGGTCGCACGGCGCAGAACCCTGTCGTAAGTGCAAAACCCGATACTGTCACATGACCCGCGTTTGCTGATGATCACCCGCGGTTGGCGGTTTAACGGCGCTCTGTCTGGAAGAAACAGCCCCTGTGCTTTCATCACGAGTTGTCGTCAATAATAGGTTTAATTATCGTACCGCATAAAAACTAGAGCTGCAGTAATTAGACAATTAACAAAAATGTTTTTAATTCTCTTCTGTTTTTTTCAAACTGCTCAACTGCCGCTTGTGTCGGGCTTTTGGAAATTTTATCAGGCAGTTTTTTTTTTTTACTATTTTATGGACAGATCAAGTAATCAATTATTTGAAAAAGATAATCCTCGTTAATGCGGTATCATTAAACAAACATGTCATCAATTCCAGCCTCATAAAAGTTTGTATCCGGTGGTGTCTCATGTTTAGTTGACTTTTACAGAATATTAGAAACTCTTGTATTTCTGTATAATTCAACATAAACACATACACGTCTTTCTGTCTCGTCGAATCGTTCACCTTTCCTTTCCGTTCCTCTTCTCCTGTCGCGTGTACCTGTCCTCTTTTTTGTCCCGCACTTTGTCTTCATCCCCCCCCGCCCAGTGTCGCGCCGTGTTTGCCTCCCCAACGCGCCCGCACCGCTAAGTTCATCTGTCAGCCGCCCTGAGCCTTTAGCGTTTGGCTGCAAGCCTCGCAAACACGCCGGGCCTCCGATTCATTTCCTGTCTCTCTGTGTGCAGCATACAGGGGGGGGGCATTGTGCTACCCATGTCGATTGTGTTGACGGTCCTGTGTGTGTGTGTGTGTGTGTGTGTGTGTGTTGGGGAGCACTTAAAAGGTGCCGTGGGATGCAACAAAAGAGTTTTTTATAAAGATCCTCCTCCCACGAAACGTTGTTGGCCTGAGAGAGGAGCGTGCCATGTTTTATAATTAAACCACAACAGAGTCCCTCTGTTTGTGCTAATTACACTCTAATGCCCATATGGTCACTCGTTTCCACAAAGTTGAATTTATTTCTGTAAACTAAACCAGCAGGAAGCCGGCACTCCCTGCCTAAAGATTAATGTTACCGTCCAACATGCGGTACTTTATATTTCCGTACGTGATGCACAGAAATGCGATCAGGATATAATTGTGGTGATTATGTAATTGCAGCTGGTGTGGTCGGTGGTGTAATAGACGGATGTTTTAGAGGAGCAGAGCTGTAGTCCGTCCTCATCCTCTTCAGTTCCCATTTTAAACTCCTGCTTTTGTAATTAAAAAAAATAATAAATTCTGCTTGAAGTAAATAAGAGCTGCGTAAAGGACAAAAATGAAGAACCTTGAGCTCCATGGCTGAGGGACACCTGGGAGCATTTTGAAACGCAGCCGAGTCGCCCGCTTTCTGTCGTACGTGAGCGATTCACTCCTCCTGTGGCAACGAGCCGGTTGACACGGACGATATCTATTATTGGTTTTGGTAGAGAGCCATGAAAGAGGATAGAAAGATACGGCGACAAATCAGATCGACCGAGGACTTGAGCTGACGGTGAAGGCAAAGAAGAGGGCCACTTGTTTTGGGTGTTTCAACGTGGGACGATGTGGACAGAGACTCGATGATGATGATGATGATGATGAGTGTGAGCTCCTGAACTGAAAAACATGGAAAGGGTCACAGGTCGTCTGCTGACTGAAACCAGGGAGGAGGCTTTAGCTGCGCTTCATGGTTTTAGTGAAGAAAACCAGAACATCTCAAACAGATGAGACGTCAACGGGATGGACGGGATTAGGTTGGATTACGTTGGACGTGGCACGGACACCTGTGTGACCTGGAGTATGGCAAACACAGATTACAGAGTTGCAGGTGATAACCAGGTAACCATGTTAGAAAGCTTATGAACCGGACGTGTTGCAGGGCGTGAATCTCAAACAAAGGAAGAGGAGCTGCCTTGATATTTGATATTATATCACGGATCACACTGCACCAGGATTGTACAATCATCGAAGTTGGGGGGGGGGCATGCCATTCCAGTGATGGAGGAGGAAGGACGTGGAATCCGAGCGGCGTCCCTCCTCTCGTCAGAGTCGAGTGGCGAAGGTCGAGCGTCGAGGAGGCGAGCTCGAGCAGATGGGAGATGAAGGAGCCACCTCGGGGAATTCTTCATGTTTCAAAGTGTAAACGACTGAGCGAGGTCAAAAGCTGGCGTTTCACGACGTTTACCCCCAATTCACGCCGCGGCTCTCTCTAAGGGGGGGGGGCTTTCATCTCGACTCTGACAAAGAAGAGTCATTTTATTTTTTTCTATTTCCCGCCCGCCTGAATGGCTAAATGTGGATTAAAGTTTGCAGAGTGCAGGTGCGAACAGTTTCAGACCAGTCTCCATTAAACAAACATTTTAGGAACTTATCTAAAAGTAAATGGAAAATGCAGTTAAATAATTAGAGCTTAAATTAAGTTATAAGCAGCTAACTTTATAACATCAATTACATTACAACGGGGAGCCAAAGGGAAGCAGCAGGCGTGGCCCCACATGGGTGGGGGGGGATTTACACGAGGCGGGAAAGTAAGATATTTTGCCTGAATGTGAAAATGAAACTTTTATATTGCGTTACTCCGGTGTGAGACAGTTTTATATAAAAAAAAACCAACCCAAAAGCATTCAGCATCTCGTGACACACAAATCTTTTTGCCATGTTTCAGACTGAGCTAGCCAGGGAGAGCCACATCCAGTTCTCGTCTGAGGTCGGGGGGGAGACGGAGCATAAAACATCTCCGTAAATGCAGAAGCGCAGCCAGAGTTCCCCCCGTGGACACGTCCGGGGACAGGCGAGGGTCAGAGGGTTTTACAGCAGCTGTCAGGTTCTCTGGAGACGGGAGCGGGAAGCTGATTGGATTAATGCATTTACCTCCAGGATCTTACAGTGCGGCCTATGTGAAATGTTGGCTGCCTGGGGAAATGTACGGTCCTGTGGTTCGGGATGTGGGGTGGGGGGTGGGGGGGGGCGGGCGGAGGCGAGAATGTGCTGAGTCGGACAGGAACCAGCACGATGCTGGGACCAGGTTACGATATTGTCCAGGACTTGTAGGTGGCGTATTGATTTCTTCTCTTCTGACCGTGAGCGGTTGAAGCTTCAGACGAAAAGAAGAGGGTGAGAGATCTCTTGAGTAAGAATAATGTCGCTGGCATTATCCGGGTTCTCGGAGCTGGAACGCATCCAGGCCCCCGGAGCTAGAGTGGATCGGCCCGGGACGTAGCTAACATGCACGCTGCGTTTAAATTTGATATTTCTATTTGGCCGTTTATGTTTTTACTCGACCAGAGCCGGGATAAAAGCTGCACCCCCTGTAGCAAGCGAACGAGGCGCCTACCATTTGACCCACACTGCAGCAGAGACGGGTGCATTCGTTTGTCGTGTTCGGCGCCGATCCGAAAGTCAGCGCCGCAAAGTTCTGTGTTGACATTTCATTAATCCAACCACCTGCCTTAATCTGCCGCCAGCCTGGGCGCTCTGCACCGTGTCAAACAGCCTGTTAGCATTCAGCTGCTAGCTGCTGGAACACACACAGGAGAGGTGGTTCAGACGAAGATGACGGACAGATGGAAATAAAGAATCAGCGAGTCACGCGGGGCTAATTGTAGTCAAACAGGAAGAAGTCACTGATGCCTGTGTGACCATAAAGCCTTCTTCACCGATGCACCTCAGCATGTGAGGGAGCTTATCCGGCTCCACCGCATGCCGGTGCGTACGCTTTTCTTCTGGCTGACCTCGCCTGGTGGGAGTCTCTGCAGACCACCCAGATGAGGACATTAACCGCGTCTGACTTTGCGCCGGACTCCCGGCGGACTCGCTCTCGCCGAATCGCACTCTCCTCTCCTGGAGTAGCTCCGCTCCTTCCGAACGGAGCGAATCCCATAATCCCTCCAGGTGGGAAGCAATCCTCTGCTGGCGGGGAGACAGGAGGGCAAGCAGGAATAATGCGGGGAGGGCGAGGGGAGGTTGGAGAGAACGGCGCCTTACAAAAACGAGGTAGAGGAGCGAAGGCGTCTTTGTGGCGAGAAGAAGGGGAGGACGGCTGGTGCTGTGCCCGTACAGTCGGAGGGTTTTTATCCCAGTTTAATACTGCAACTCCACAACACTTCCACACACAACAACAGCCGCGAACCGTGGATCTCTGGGCATGTTGTGTTGTCTGGTGCCGTCTTATTCTCATTCCTGTGGATGAAATATGGATGAGATGTTTCCTGTAGAGCTGCAGTGACGAATTCAGAAAGTTTCAAAACCTCAGCTGACCAGAATACAGAGCTGCAGTCGTTGTTTATGCAGGTTTGCTCTCTAACTACTCCTCCATAGTTTTGCAAATAAGGACATGTTGGAAAAGTAATTATCACAGTTTTTCTACCTGTTCCAACAGTAATTGCCTTTTTTAAAAACATGACTAGAAATAGATGCACTTAAAGTAAGAGAAGTGATGAAAAAGCTTTCGATAAATAACTTAGTTTTTTGCAGCGTGATCGCGCTCAAGGGTCGACTCGGGAGACACTTTATGTGACAGTTTGACAGCGGTGCAGACAAACATCTGCAGTGGATGACTGTAGGGGAAAAAGCAAGCAACCTGAAGATAGCTGCCAAATACCAGGACTGGTTCTGACCGGTCATAAGCTGGTACCAATGTGTGACCAATGCTCTGTACCCGTCCCCAAAGACAACTAAAGCCGGTCAGAACCTTCTCCACATTTAGCGGTAAGAGGGATTGACACCATCAGGACACGCTCGCTCTAAAAGCTTTGGAGAGAGCCGCCGCCAACCCATGATCCACAATGTCCAGTCTGGTTCTGGCTCATTTCGCTGTCACTGCGGTCGGTAAGAATGCCGAGCACTGGCTTTTAGCCCGCCCGACAAGTTTTAATGTTCAGGTGGAGCCAGGGTCCGTCTGCCAAATTTGCCTGGATCGCCCACCGTCCTTTGTGCTGCTCTGCCTTTGTGACATCCCGTCTGTTGTTCGACTGGATGTTAATTGTGCATGTCAGCTGTAAAGGGCTTGGCGGCAACGCTGACCCCCCCTCTCCCGGTCAATGGCTTTGATCCCAGCTGATGCTGCCATCGGTTTTGATCGGTTCGGGTCCTCCGGCGCTCCCGCCAAAGCAGTTCCATTTTGATGTGATTCTCCATCCTGGTCTCCAGTCCGGTGTGGGCCTGTTATTAGTTCATTCACATTAAAAGCGGTCCGTCTGGTCGGTCCAGAACTTGCGGAGGAACTGGGAGGGTTTGCAGGCATGTCTACAAAAGTTCTCGCACAAGAAGCAGACTGCTGGTACTAAATCAGCGCTGTCTTCTGGTTCAGTGCGTTCAGACTTATGTCTGTCAACACGCAGCCGTGTGCATGGGGTTTTCTGTTTGTGTGTGGAAAATGGGAATGTTTTGAAAATGCTGGCATCAGAGAGGTGGGTTATCCTGCAGAATCGGTTTGAGAAGTTTTCTTTCAGGAAACGGGGGGAAACTTCGCCAACCCATGCGAATCCCCGCCCGACGACTGCCACCTTCCATGAAGGAGCGAGCGCCGAACCTCTCAGAGCCACCTTTAATGTCGACGGGGGGTAAGCGCTTGATATTCCAAAGGTTTTTTGGGCTGAGTTTCACTTTAATGATGCATTCAGGAAATGGATATGAAGGTGGATATATATATTTTTTGGTTTTAAGCCCGACAGCAACTCCAGCTGCCAAAACATATCACTGTCAGTTTGTGCTGTCAGGATGTCGCTTCGCGTTCATCCACTAACACTACGGGAGAGAATGTGACGATACAAAATGAGACTTTCACGGCTTTTTTTGGTCATGTATGTGCTGGCGACAGCCAAATCCTCCTTTACTGTTGTTATCGACACGTATGTGAAAAATGGAGAAGATAATATGGATGAAGTCACACTTTTTCCAGCCAAACGAGCACAACGCTGACTTGCTGTCCTTAACGGCAATATGCAATGTAACAACCACGTCAAAGAAAGCTGCTGTTTTGGGTGCAGTGCGTGTACTCTGGGAGTGAAGGTGCCATAATATTTTATTATACTCTGTTGTGCCAGAAGCAGTAAACAGACACATCATCGCTTGTACTCAACTGGGAACACAGTAAGTGCTGCATAAATATAGCTGAAATGATTCCCGGTCAGGCAGCCTCATTGTGAAGCTGTCTGTGTACACAGGGAACACATATATATATATACTGTAGCTTATGTGCTGAAACTCTTTTTTCCTATCTTCAGTGAAGTGCATTCACACACAATGGGATTTGCGTTGAAAAGCTCTCTGACTGAAAACACTTTGATATTCTCCGTACAATGACTCTAAAAGGCCTTTTCTCTCGCTTCCGTTGTGGACATGCCAGGAAGAGCTTTGGGTTGTTTGAGACTTGGAGGGACACAAAGCGGTGGCGAGCAGGAAAAACAGCCTTGGCGCTGAATCCCGTCCGCACCGATGCCGGCTGATTCACAGTGCGCTCGGTTTACTGAAGCCGCGCTGCAAATCAACGGCAAAATGTAAAGGTTGTTATTGATAAGAGAAGGGAAAGATATAAATTTGATCTTTAATTAAGGGACGTGCGAAGCTCCTGGCTCTGGATTTGAAAAGTGCAACGTGACCATTGAGGCTGCACCATGTGTGATTAGATCTGAGGTGATGAGAAGTTCATGAAGGAGAGCACTGTGTAGGACACCTACAAATGGAGTCGCTCGTGGAATTAGCGTGAGGAATGATAAACTTCAAAGTTATGTTGTCGACGGCGCGTTATTAACTCCCCCTTGTCCAGGACTTTGACGTCCCCAGCCCTGATGCAGTATGACAGCTAAGTCACCGGAGTGAATGAAAGATGTCCAGGTAAGGTTCCCTGTGGGACACCAGCTGCCGACATTGTGGCGCATGCATCGCCTTCTAATCTTGCTATAAATAAAAAGTTGATTGACTTGAGGTCGTGCACAGTATTGAAGTGTGCATCTTAAAGACACAAGTTCAAAAAAGATCAACGTCATGATCGGATGTGTGCGTGGGCGTTTAATGAACGAGGCCCAGTTTATTCTGTGAAGGAGGCCCGGTTTCATCTCTCGCTGCACAGATGAGATATGATTCACTGGTTTTTCTGTCCATTTTCAAAAGGAAAAACCCATCTGCTAGTGACCTAGACGCTATAATTTGAGTATCTCATCTCTTTTAATGCGTTTACAGCGACACTTTGCCTGATTGTGTCAAAACATTGTTGAAGCTGACATGAGTAACACAGGCACTTTTAATTGCCTGACCTCGACCGCAGTGTATTTCCCATATATGGACATTGTTTGGTAACAATGGGGGTAAATATTTGCTGTACTTGAGTATTTCGTCTGATACTTCAGATTTCAAACTTGAACTCTGTTTTCCTCTCGTCTAAAAGTCAGTCTAGTATCTGTTTGTTCCTGATTAGTGGAGAAAAACCAGCAGGAGTTCCTGGTACAACATGATGCGCTGCACCTGCTCTTTCACCCCCCCCAAAAAACAAATAAATAAACAGGAGCAGGTAGAGGCTGTTGTTTGAAGGGTCCCTGCCCCCACCTGCATCATTAAACACTATCTGACAAGTTTGTTTGTGATTAGCTCGTTCGTAGCGCCGCTGTGCCTGAGTTTACAGCACCTTTCTGTTCGGACTCCCCCCGGGGCGGCCCGTCAGACGTCTCACAGCCAACACAGAAGCAGTTTTTACCTGTCTTGGGGTCGACGGAAAAGTAGGGCTGTCCCTCCAGGATGCTGTAAACTATCTTGGCGCTGTTCCCGTAGGTCGGGTCGTCTGTGTCTGAAGCTGTCACCTGGAAAACCGACGTCCCTGCACAGAGACGGAACAAACGCTGTGATTTCGTACTGATTTCATTCCACTGACTACAGCGTTCTCATCTTGCTCCAACGTTCCCAAATAGCTCCACCGGGTGTGGTTATAGGAACACACACATTTGACCACAACAACACACTTACTTTTTAATAATACGCCTTAATTTGACATACATTATTTTGACCGCTCGTATCTGATTCCCTGGATTAGCCCAGCGGAGCTAACTGCATAGCCCCCAAGCTGCGCAGCCAATTTAGCAGGAGTGCACATTTAGAGAAGTAATAGCGATTTAGAGAAGATTGATTTGACATTATTCTCATTTAAAAAAAAAAAAAAGAAAAAGAAAAAAAGAAAGAAGCTAAATGCAATGGCGGGTTATCCAGTGGAACATTACGAGGAGTACACAGATGAGGAGCTATATCAAATGGGAAGTGTCATTTGTGGCGTTGCTGTGGTTACTGCTCCCCACAGCAGACTGAGGAGGAAAGAAAATACACTGCTGCAGAGACACAGGTGAGTCGTGAGATCAGTGTAACACCACCCGTCAAAATCAGCGGGAAGAAGATCAGCAGATCTTTGGGGCTCGATTCTATGATTGGGTTTTTTTAATATTCACTTTTTGTTTTAGGGGGTTCATGCTGTTGGAAAAAAACAAAAGTCCATAGTTTAATTTTTGCTTTCAACTCATGGTTTTCGTCAACAAGTCCACGACACCTGAGCAAACAGCATCATCTGCTGATGAAGATTATGATATGTGGTTAAAAGCTCTGGTAAAAGCTTGTGTCGACTTTGTGTAATATAATTCTGTCCTTTGCACTTGGGCCAAATCTGTATTGTTGACGCATTTCTTGACATGAAATGACAGGTTCTAGCATCTACGTCGTCGCTCAGAGAAACACATTAGATCACCAGCGAGCCCGAACATCAAGCGTAACTTCGCCACTGATGCTCCGGCCTCTGATTAAAATCTAAAATGAAAACCGAGCCACGGCCCGTTTTCTTTAACAGCAAGAAAACATCTTGTTTCTATGTTGCCACGACACACTAAATCCACCGCTCCAAAAAATGTATGATGGGAAAAAAAAAGTAGGCGCTGCAGTAAAGAGCCACAGCCCATTAGCCTGAGCATGTAGCAGCAGACAGGAGAAGCCAAAGCCTTTATGCGTCTCATTCATCATGGCAGACCTGCGCTGCATTTGTTCTCATGGCCAAGGGAGCGTGAAATGTGACGCTCAGGTTAAATTAAGGTTCCTGCAGTGTTTTCTCTTAATGACAAACAATTTTCTTGTTGTCGTGTTTTTCTTGTTAGTGGAACTAGTGGAACAAAACCTCTATCATTCATCGACCAGCCTTAAGTGTGATCCCTATTTGATATATATATATATGGGGTTGCATTGGTCAATTCATCCAGTGTGAAGTTAGTAGCTAGCATGTTGCTAACTCTACTTACGCTGTTAGTGGCGGCTGGTTTGAGGACTGGAGGCCGACGGGAATGCTTTTACATTCTGAACATATCTGGATCTTTAAGTTTAAGTCTGTCTCGTTTCTGTCACAAATAGTAGTTTGTGGAATGTTGCAGAGTTACAGGTTTTCGCTGGGGGGTTGCAGGGTGGTGGTGGCAGCAGCGGCAGCAGCTGCTGCGGGACTTGCCACTTGCCACATGACATCTCACCCCCAAAATACACTTCGGGCGCGAAGTCTGAGCGCACGGCACTGCGCAGATTCGGCACGTTCGCTCGACCCGCTGAGCCCGCAGAAACAACATTACCTTTAGCACGAATGGCGCTGATTTTACCTCTTTGCGTGGAGAGCACTTCTGGGCTCGTGATCACAGTTGTGTAATGTCTGCCATGGTGCAGGTAAACCTGCATGAGAGTACATTATAGTTCATCTATATATGCATCCATTCAAGTGCTGTACTTAAGTGCTATTTGCTCGAGTACTTCCATATCATACTGCTACATAGGTTGTCAATTGAAACAGGGAGCTTTTTACTCCAAGTAGAAGACATACAGTATGTGAGACACATTGGTGAAGCTCGTATTAGTTTCTCCTCCTGCTGTCAGCAGTTAATCCTCTTGACATACAGCCTAATGCAGAGTTAGAGTGACAAATAGCTGCCCCTGTTCATTAAACGGCAATCAACAGCGCTGATCTGCCTGTTTACACAGCTCGTGTGTTTCTGCGCCGACGGCCGCCGCCTTTAACCCACAAATCCAAAGGGACCAACAGTAACAGAGGAATGGCCGAAAGAAGCAGAAGACAGAGAGGAAGATGTGTGAAAGCACAGGGGATCAGACCGGTGTGAGAGATGGGATGTGTCGACGAAGAGGAGCAGAACGGGGGTGAAGATACAGAGAGAGATGAAGGACACTGGCAGAGCCAGACGGTGAGAGAAAAAACCCTCAATATGGATGGATAGACAAATCTCTTTCCATGCTGGTATGACTGACTGTTGCCTTGGCAATGGCCGGCCAAATCAGTCGTCGATTTTATTTTCTTTATTCATGCTCCCTCTGGTAAGCAGTTCTGCAGTGTACTGGACTTTATTTCGAAGAGAAGAAAAAATGGAAGCTACGTCGGGCCGTTTGGACGGTGGAAGAAGCTGTGGGAGTTTTGGCTAAGTTATGGCCATTAATGGATATATTGTTATGTCCCTGTTTTTTATTCTATAACTGTAAGAACAGACTCAACCCCAACCCCTGGCTACACTGAAGGCAGTGATGGGATGTTTTCCTCCTTTGGCCGTTGGCAGTATTTTGTCTTTTGTTTGGTGACTGCAACCATCTTACCGCAGTAGTTAGCAAAGTTACATCAAAAATGACGACTCTGCTGATGGAAAACTGAGTCTGCTTTTTCCCTTTGTATATCACGCCATTGTCGGGGGGAGACTTTTGTATCTCTTGTTCACATTAAAAAAAACAACAACTCTGTCTGTTGCTGGTCCTTTCTCTGCTACACTTTACATCTCCAACCTTCTGGTTCTGGTTCTTCTGCTCAACACGCTCAGCTACAATTATTCTGATTCGTCCATCTCTCCCCTCTCTTCCTCTCTGAATGCAGAGCCTGGTTCTGCCCAAGGTCTGTATTTGTTTAAAAGGGAGTTCTTCCTCTCGGCCGTCGCTGAGTGCCGGCTTGTGGGGGAACGATAGTTCCCTGTAAATAATATTAGGAAGAGTACGGTCTAGACCTGCTCCATATGAAGTGCCCAGAGATTACTTCTGTTATGATTTGGCGCTGTATAAATAAAGCTCGACTTGACGAAGACGGGTAAGACAGACGGTGAAATGTTGCTGAAGTTTCGGCTCATCTTCACGCCCTGTCTATTTTCCCACCGCCGTGTTGCTTGATTGATGATGGGGATTAGCGAGAGGGCCCTCGACTAATCCCGACGGCAGCGGAAACACTGTGAATATGCATATGTTTTTTTGGGGGTAAAGATCCGGGTGACAAGTTTTTGTGTCCCCGAAGGACGGAACTCACAGAGTGCTCGATGAAAGCTGCTAAAAAAGAAAAATCTGGTTCAAATTCAGAAATGCTACTAACATTGAACGTCATCCCGATGGCAGCCTGGAGCACTTCCAGTGTTTTGACTGCTTTTCCTGCCATTCTCTTTTTGTTATGTGTTTTTAATGGGTGTGTTTCTCGTCATTAAAATTCTTCTCATGGCAGGACTGAAAATGAAACATATTCTCACATGGTTTTTCTGCCTGTTCTGGCCTTTGCAGTTCTCTTAACACGGTTGCCGCTGTTGTATGCGGTTATACTGCGTGACTTATTGGGGATTTGGGGTATTTTTTTTCCCTGTGTCTTTGTTTTAGTATTTGCAGCGTTTTCGAACTCGTAGCACATTTCTCTTAATGTCTGCGCTCTCGCTCTTATGTTTGCTTTATCCTTAGGCGCCGCTGTCGACGAGCATTTAATATGACATCTAAATATTGCCAAAATCCACAAGCAGAAGAGGCTTTGCATGAGCAAGAGGCATCCTCGGCTGTGCAGACACTCTTCGCACAAACCGTTCTCCATCCATGCGTGCTGGGGCTGCTCTGTTCTCTAGCGCTGTGGAGTTAGCAGCTATGACTGGCGACATCATGATGTCTTCACTGCATTTCATGTGGTGACAACTATTTGTCCAAATACACTCAGTCGCATATCTTGCATATCTTCTAACATGTGGCAGGTTAGGTGTTACCACAACATCAGCTCATCAGCTCATATCACATATCTAGGATCATTGAAACTGTAAACAAACGTATTTGTTCTCTGCGAAGGCAGATTATTTTTCTAATTTTCGGGATGGCTTCCTCGTTGTTACACTGTACTGCAAAACTGAATGCAAAATTCAATTATCTCAGTGCTGCCATTAGTTTCTGCAGAGTGTTTTTCAGGTAAACAAACCTGATGGCCTATAGACATTTTATCATGTCATTGCATTAAAATGACTGTAGGGTTGGTACGGTAAGTGATGACTCACCAGGGCTTTCAGTGGAGTCATTATTACCACCAAGTCAATGTCAGGCTGTCTTACCAACATCAGACATTTCCGGCACCGTGGCGGCGAACGGTCCATCGGGGAACGTCGGCGCGTTGTCGTTGACATCCTGGACCTTGATGATGAACTCCGACTCGGCCTCCAACGAGCGGTTTGTCCGCCGGTCGATGGCCTTTGCGTGTAGGACGTACTGAGACTTCTTCTCTCGGTCCAGGCTCTTGGCGGCGTGGATGTCGCCCGTCGTCTCGTCAATGACGAAGACGGACCCGGCCCCCTCGCCGGACAGGATGTAGCGCACGGAGCCGTCGCCCTTGTCAGAGTTGGAGTGGAGCTGGAGACGTAGGGAGAAAATGAATGAGGGAGGGAGCGGTAAAGTGTGTGACAAGTACGTAACGCAGAGTAATAGCCGAGTGTCAGGATGAGTGGTCAGTTAATGGTGAGGAGCAGGCAATGAGAGGCCCAGCTATCCAATCAGGGAAGGGGGAGCGTGATCGCTGGAGGATCGGAGCGCGACAGGCTGTACAAAAGGTTCAGCATCCAAAAGAAGTTCCTGTCACAGTAAACGGGGGAAAAAAGTAGAGTGTGACAGAACACATTGTGCAACATTCAGTCCACCCTGAGCTGAAAGTGACGGCCGGCAAGTTAAGGATTAAGAGAGGGAGTCAGATAAGTACCAGACAGTGTGAAACACCACAATAAATAGTATTTAATACAATTACAGCTCTATTGTGTGGTGGTGACCTTCTTAGCTCTACATGCCTGCTCTGGGCTTCATGAATTGAAACACTACCGTAATAACTTAAAGCCTTCTTTCCTCCACCATGTAGTGGGACAAAAGCCAACCCACTCTAAAATCCGTATATCCCCATCCAGTTTCTTCTCGTCAAGAGTCTTTGTGTTACCTGTTTTGCTCTGTAACTTCAATGAAAGATGCACCTTTGCACATGGCAGACAGTAATCAGAAATCAGACCTAAGTGTTGATATGCAACACGTCCACCAAACGGAAGGATTTTTCCATTTTCTTGATCTCACGTTGGCCGGGCCTTGTAAGTCCCAAATAAAGTTGAATAACCGTTCCCTTTTTAAATGCATCAGGTTCTTCTGCAGGAGATGATTTGATTCATTTATTTCTCTTTAGGGAGAAAAGTACCTCCTTATCACAGCATTGTCTCGTAGTGCTTTGTCATATCCTCCTAATTATAGCTGTAATGAACAAGTAGGTGTAAGACACAATGTCAATCCAGCAGCTTCTGGTTCGACCAAAGTGACATTGGCAGAGTTGCACTCTTCCTGCCGGCACACCTACTTCAGAGTTGTTGGTTGTCTGCCAAACCTTCAGCTGTCACTGGAGTACAAGCGCTCATAAGAAAAGTCTCCTTGTTATGATTGTTACTTCTGTTTTGACAACATCTACCTTTATGAGGTGGTTGTCAAAAGAAAGCGAGAAATGCTGTGAGATCTACTTTGGCAGCTCCGCAATAGTTTTGTTTTCATTTAATCTCTGAATGAAATGAGAACCGCGCTGAAAAAATGAACAGATGGATCCAGTCACTGTGGTGGTGCTGACCAACAGGGTTATCATCTCCTCACAGCAGGTTTACACAGATAACGACAGCAAAGCAGCAACCAAACTTCTTCAAGTGGACACAAAAATGGATTAAAATAATGCTAATGGCTGTGCAAGTAATGCACTCTGTGCTAACATGCTAACTGACAACCAAACGATCAGATCTTTTTATTATGATTGCTCACCATTAAATGCCATGTCCATCTCCATCATATAAAGTTCTTACTCCAGGAAAAGACTCCAACCTTTCCACCTTTTTGAAACTGTACAGATTACTGTTAGTGATATTGGGCTTTGAAAATAAAATTTGACCAAACCAATCGTTATCAACATCATAGACCCAGATGTAGATTAGCACGTCACTGGAGGAAATCATCCAAAATCAGGGCGCAAGGGTTTGTTTTCGCAAAGGTGGAGAAAATTATGAAGTCCACGAGGAGAACAGCGAATATGGTAATAACCTGCATGCTTCCTCACACCCCGCTTTCCAAAATATTGTGGGAGAGAACAAAGAGTCGGAGGAGGCAAATCATGACACAGTCTGCCGCATGAAATGAAACAGAAACAGACAGCAGAAACACGCTGCTCGTGTGAGCCCGTACGACGCCGCAGTGTAAGGACAAAGGAAATCCATCTCCCCGGCACCGAATCAAACATTTAAAACCAAAAAGAGGAGACAGGCTGAGACAAAGACAAGACGGGAGGAGGATAAAAATACAGCGGCATGAAACAACAGCGTTTCAGAGCAGCGGCTGACATTTTGAGGCTAAAGTATTTCCCCCACGTGCGCGTCTCTCCAGCGAGAGGAACAAAGGCTTGTGAGGGTGTGAAATATGAATCAAAAAGCATGTGGGCGGGCGGGAAGTGACGCTTATTAATTTAAACAGGTTAATTCCCTTCTGGTGGGATTTACAGGACATGCTACACTAAGCTCCATCGCTAACCATGATAAGGTGGTTTCACTCTGATTCGACTCGCTCTATCCACTTTATATAACATCAGTGTGTCGTTCTGATGGTGGTGCATCAACCAGGTCTTTCTGCGTGGGGGGGGGGTTGCAGCGATACGCCTGACCCACCAATGGGGAGTCGGCTGACCATCGTGATGTCACACCCCCTATTTATAGCATCAAATATTGAATTAAAACAAACTTCTGTGACATGCTAATGTATGAAATTTGTTGTATTTCATGAAACCCTAGTTTTTTCAGCGTTTTTGGGACACAAACCATATACTTTATACTATTTCAGCTATTTTACGACATACATCATCATCATCGTCATCATGAGAAGATTTTAGGAATTTTTTTTTTTTGCTCCGGTCTCATTTTCATAGTCGAAAGTTTTCATAGCTGACATTGCTCTTTTAAACCCGGTGACTTCACTGCAGTGAAGATGACAGCGTTAGAATGACTGATAAAGAAGTTGCTACAGGACCTATTGATTAGTGGCTGAATTTATCTGCCAAATGTCAGATCTTTATAGGGCTATGATGGTGCTACCCCCCCATTTTATGATCTGTTTGTATCTCTTTTGTTTTTAATTACTGTTTTTTAATGCCCTTTGTTTTCTTTCTGCTAAGCACCTCGTAACTTTTTTTTTTTTAAAGCCCAACATAAATAAGCTCTATTACAGTTATTATTGTTGGCGGACCTAAAGACCTGACCTACGAGACATACAGCTGTTTGTTGAAATCCATCTTTTATTGGCACACAAAGGATGTGAAAGTAGAACTCTAAACTAAATCCTTCCTTTCCGGCGCGACCTGAAAATTGATTTCCGTGCCACCGGTGATAAGACACGGTTACGCAAGCAGGTGAGAACGCCGGCTCACTATCAGGGAGATGTTTTCGCCTCCTTATCGCAGACATGCATCACCGCGTGCAGCTCCTGTCTGTTCATCTTAACAACATCCCCGATAGTATCAGGAGCCTACCGCCGCTCTGTTTCTGAGACAGAGCACTATAGAGAGAGAGAGAGAGAGAGAGAGAGAGAGGGGTCCCAGATGTGATTAGACAGTATATTTCTGTGAGTATGAAGAGCTAAATGAATCATACATCAAACAGATATCTGCTTTCACCAGCTTGTCAGACGGAGAGCCGTGTTTAGCGCTCACCGAAAAATCTGAACACACACACACACACTCACACACTCTCACAGCAGATCTCCTTAATTCTTGGCAGCGAGTGTATTCCCCCAACAGAGTGCGATTAGTTAACTGATCTGTCCAGCGCACGCACACACACACACACACACACATGCATGTGAGTATGTGGACAGGGCAGTCTCACACCGAGAACCGTGGCATCACGCCAGTGCTGAATTGGCAACACACACACACACACGTCATGTTTCATTACGTGGAGCTGCATTTTACTGCAGACCTGCACCCCGACCCCGACCCCCACGCCACCTGCCCTGACCTGAACCTTATCCTCGTGCTCACCCCGCAACTTAGTGATTTATGTTGCAGATTTATGTCCCCACACCACTGAGTAATACAAGTCCACCCCCCCAGAGGAAACGGATAACATTATAAATGCTAATTTCCCCTGCATCAGCCAGGCTATTATTTGATCAGCTTATGCTGTTAAAATGGTGTTGAGATAACCGCCTCATTGAAATGACCTGGGATCTGTTCAACCGCTTTCTTAATTCCCTGCGTCCTGATGTCAGCAGCCTGCTTCAGAGTTTGTTTGACCTTGTTTTTAAAGGACCATTATGTAGGTTTTGTACCTTTACGGTTTACGTCAGAGCTAAATCTGAACTTGAATTAGAACCGTTTTAGAGACCGCTGTTTCCAAGGACATGAATGCTCCCTCTTACCATAATGCTGCGCTTTAGAAATTTCAATGCATTTTTTTTAACTATTCCAGGAAGCTATTGGAGTCCATCAAACCCCAACATTATGAAAATCACTCAGTGGGTTCTTGAAATTTGGTTTGAGTTGGGTTTTTTTTTCCAGTGCTGCTTTGGGGCAGCAAAGGAAGCTGAAAACACATTAATGGGTTATCACCTTATACAGTTGAATGGGCACACAGTGTTTACACATACAGTAATCATGGAGCAGCATTAACATTAATTTGGAGTTGTTTTAGGAAATAAGACACAAACACAAGTGCACTTAGTTCTTCACTATTAGGAACAAAAGAACTGATTAAACTGCTGGTTTAAACATCAGCACGCACAGAGCAGCATCGTGTTTGTGACCGGCTGATTACTGCAAGTCCAAAATTCAACCTCCTTTTAGCTCTGCTTGGGTCTCCACCTACTTCTTTCGCTGCTAAATGCTCCAGTATGTTCGTGGCTAGCTTCGTCTGCTGTAATGCAGGTCAGTGTGACGGTTCTTCACCAGGAGGTAAGATCCATTTTAAGTTTTTTTTTTTTTTTTTTTGTGGAGCCAACAGACGTCTGCTGCTCTGTTGTTTTGAATAAGCCACGCATCACCGACGCCAGAGGTATGAAAGAGATGGAGAGCGTTTCTGTCTCTTAGCGTTTGCTCAGTGACAGATCAGATAATAATGAATGTTCTTTGTGTTGTATTGTTCCACTGATGAATGACGTGGCAGTTATCATCATGACGGAGACGCCGAGGCTCAGTCAGCCATGCCATTCGTCTCTTTATATATTCCATCAGTGGTTCCACACTTTGCTCGACTACTTGGAGATATCACGCACACGCACACGCACACGCACATGTGGCACACTCATCTGCTTTCCCTTCACTCCTCTGCATTCATTTAAAACCAACCGCCGACATTCAAGTCACAGCAGCTCGGGCCAGATTGACTGGAAGATGAGCGCCGCTTGTTGCCGTGCGTGTCGCAGATATTCATTTACTCCGGAGCTACAGTAGTTTTTCATCCTGAATGTCTCGCTGGTTCTTGATGTTGCTCGGCATCAAAATAGAATGGTTTCTCAGTGACGGTACACGGTGCTATGAAAGGGCGTGCAGCGTTAACAAACAGCACACTGTGATTTCAGTCAGTGAATATCACCTTTCCTGCAGTTCAGAAAGCAGTTAGCCTGTAGAAAGTGAACATGAAGGCAGTTGTAGCTTCAGGAAGATGTTTGGCCCATTAGCAGCAGCCTTGTACCTTGTCAACAGCAGCAGCCAGGCTCATGCATTTCCTCGACTGCAGCTGTTGTCCTTTTCACACTTCCTCTCAGTTTGTAGACTGCACTGAGACAGTAAATTAAAGGAGATCGAAAAATGGATTTAAAATGATGACCCATCAGTAATGACAGCAGGTTATTTTCATTTTGTGGGTTTTCCCCGTCGCCTGTTTGTCTGTAAATTGCAAGGGTAGGTAGAATAATGAGACGTTAGCCTCATTTAAATGCATAAGGATTTCTCATATGAATTCATACCAGCAAAACCTTACACTTGCACTTGAAACACCTCTTCATGTCGTGTGATGCTGTTGGAAGTCAATAGCCAGATTGAGCGAGTTATAGACTGCAGCGGTCCTTTCTCCTGCACTTCCACAGTATAATTGGCCGCTTCGCTGCAGAATCGCAGGCGGGCGGACGACCGGGACTCGTGTTTGATGCATTTGCTGTTTGTATTCAAGTTGTTTTCCAAGTAAACACATTGCTGGACATAAGGGGATCTGTACATGTAACGAAAAATAATTTAGTTCAATCCAAAAATTCAGGCCAGCATGCTGCTTTAACCATGTTACTGGAGACATTTGCAGGATTTTGAGTTACAATGTGACACTGCAGACAAATCATAGAAATACTTCCCCCTAAATTACATCAATAAGAAGGCCGTGAATGAAAAAAGTTTTTATTTGGAACATTTTCAGGGTCTGTGGAATGAGCTGAAAAAAAAAAAGTGCTTCAAATGAGGGCCATTTCCCAAACCGACCCCCGGCCATAACACTTCACTCTGCATGAGTGCCACTCCATGAGAAGCCACACTAATAGCTCCGGAGGTCACTCAGTAGTGAGGCAGAGGGTGTAAATAAACAGGTAAACAAGCAGGAAACTGCCGTCACCGTGGATACTTAGTGACTTTAACTCTGCTCCGAGTCTGAGTCGCGTTATGTGGTGCAACAAACCTTTTGACCCACACAAACAAAAGAACAGCCTTCACTAGCTGGACCCTCTTCTTCCCTACAGGAGCAAAACAGAAATAAAATGCCTCATATTTCAGATAGTTCATGTTGTGGCACCACACTAACATCTGTATCTCGACTTTTGTCGGACTTCCTGTTTTGGTTTGGTAGTTATGTGTTTCAGGGTTGTCGCTTTGCTTCCTGACTTTTTTGTTTTCCCGCCTCTGTGATTGTTTGCCCCGCCCCCGACGTGTCCCACCTGTGCCCAGTTATCCCGACCTCCGTTGTGTATTTAAGTCTCCGTCGTCCCCCTTCGTCTTTGCCAGTTGTCCCTGCGAGTGCAGCGTCCCAGCACCCCCACCCCCCATCACTTAGCTTGTGTTGTTTTGTGCAGTTTTTTTGGACTTGGCCTTTTGGCCTGCCGTTTGGGGCACTTGCCTTCCTCTGCATGTCCCTGCTGTACCTGGTCAACTCCCCAGTGTGTCTTTGGCTTGTTGTTGTTGTTATTATATTAAATCACTTCACTGCACCTCCTTGTCTCGTCCTGTGGGTCCAGTATCTTAAACCTGATCATTTTGTCGACTCACGGCAGACAGCGTGACTGTGCAGCTCGGTGCTAAATCGCAGCCGATGAGCTTTTCTACCAACACCTTAGTTAATTAGGCTGACCTATACAGTAGAAACTTACAGCCGATGAACTCCTTTTCCAGTTGGGTTCCGTTACATCATTGATGAACAAAAGGGTGCGATGAGATGAGATATTTAAAAGAGCACTGGTCAAATGTCACAGGGTGGAAAAAGATCTGCTGCTGTTCTCAGCCCCAGACGTCTACAGAGCAGGATTTATCGTGGGCACCATATTTTAGCATTTTGTAGCCGTTGTTTACGTTTTGGAGACCCTGAATTGTGGAAAGTCGTGCTGGATTAGGTCCAGTTTGTCTTCACGCTGTAGCCATGTAGACAACAAACACCTACTTACTTTGCATACTGAAAGTAATCTCATTCTGAAACTGTATGGAATTATAAGGAGCACGTTTTTAGTGATTCTTTTTTTTTCAGTAACGTGTTCATCATTTCTGATTTATTAGACGGCGATAGCAGAGAATGACAGGAAGCTCAGGGTGCAGCAGACGCTGCTGGTCAGACGTGAACCGCTGCGGCGAGGACCCAGCCCTGTTTGTGGCGCACGACACATTTTAAAATGCAGTCTGCGAGTCTTTGTGTTTTGTTGCTCTGTCCTCGTTTCAGCCAAAGTAAGGGGAAAGAGCGAGGCCACGAGCGAGACAGATTGTAGACGCAAACAAACGGTGGTCCTGTTTCTGCCAATAAACAGACCACACATGCCGAACTGGGACCCGGAGACTGAAGGAGAGTGACGGCTAATTTGTGCATCTAATTCACAATGTGCGCTCTAATTTCCCATCAGATCGCAACAGCAGTGACGGGGAGATGAGAGAAACAGACAGCGATAACAAAAGCAATGACTAATTAATGACATAAAGATCCTTCCCAATCACAGTCATTTTAAAGCTGCGAGCTCGTTAAGGGAGTTTTGACAGTTCCTGGGCAAAACGCAGGAAGCTCTGACACACATTCTGTATCGTTGATTAGATCTCACCCAAAAAACGACTTGAGTTTCCCAGCGGAGCTTTTGACAGGAAAATGTCTAATATTCGCTGGTGTTTAAGAACTCCTTTGCTCTGCCAGCTTCAACAGGGAACTCGATAGAAGCTTACCATTGGTTTGACATCTTTTATGAGTCTTGAAAATACAAACTGTTACCATACATTAGTTGCAGGCCGACTGCGGGGGTAAAATAAGACGACAGAAAGGAAGAAAATGACTCGCACTGATGGAAATAAATGCAATTCCGGTTAAGCCTGTGTAAATGAAATATGGTGCATTTCTCACACTGACTGTTAAGGCTCATTTAACAGAAGGACAGGGTATGATTGTCACATGATTGATGAGTCGTCCTTCCTGTCTCAGTTATCTTCTTTACCTGTAGAGCTTCACCACCTGTTCTTCATACTTCCTCGTTCTATTCAAAACGGACAACAACCTCCAACTGCAACCCTTTATTACTCACCCCTGCCAGGATGGCTGCCCCGGCTGAATTGCTGTTATTTACTGAAATAACATTAATACCAGATTAATACCCACCCAGCCAGCCCGCAAATGAATCAATCCATTTCAAACTCTATCTGTTCCCAGACTCCTGATTATTGCAATCATTGCACCGCCTCCCTAAGCCCAATTCTGACTTTCCCTCAGACCAGCTTGAATTTATAACTCAGTTTTGTAAGTTTTCACGAGCTGTTGTACTCCTTAAACACTTGAGCATTCAGTGAATAGCTTCTGAATCTCCGCCATATTTCAATTTCGCCATACTTTCCCCGCCCACAGTAAAGGTCAAGCTCTGACCCAGTCTGTTTCAGCATCTGTCCGTGGCCTCACCTTAAGCAACATGAGCTTTAGTAACACAATATACTGCTCTAAAATCTGGTGAACAACCACAACACATTGTTGACGTCCATCAAGACAAGACGGCTAGCTTTGCTTAGCTTAACTAAGAAATAACCCATTTTGCAATTTGTGTTGTCATTCACAGAATAGCCTGTATATTATACTGACTTATATATATATAGACCAGCACTGCTATTATCCTGGGGCTATTTTCTACTTACACATGATTAAATCTTGCATGTTGTCTGTTTTGTAATATCACTGTAAAAGCAACCTGAGTGAAACTAAGGCTCCTTTCTGACACGTTTATAGCCAGATGAGACAGAGTTATTATTATCATGTATGAATGCAGCCAACGTCCCGGGGCATCTCAATCTAAAGGTCGGCATCTATCTGCCTGCGACTGTGTCTGTGTGAGAGGCTTCAGTCAGACAGTCACAAAGAAACCGCAGCCTCTATCTTATTGACTCTTATTGCCCCTAAAAGCCTCAAAAAAAAAAAAAAAAAAAAAAAGTGTCAGCTTCACCTCAGGCGCTGTAGAGGCAGTAATGAAATCAAGGCAACTCAGTGAATAAAGAGAGAGAGAGAGCAGTGTTATCGGGGAGACCTGCCTGGATGTGAAGGTGCTGTAATTCACCGTCAGTGTCACCTGGTTGCCAAGGAAATCTAAGCAGCCGGTGTCACTCTGAAGACTCCTTCAATAAATCTCTTTAGGGGGCAGCGGGGCTCGGCCGTGCGCGAGGAGAGCCGTGAAATGTGACTGACAGAACACGGGAGCTGTGAAGAAAATATCAAGGCGGGATAGGTTTACAGCTTCCTGGCAAATTCCTCTTTGTGTATATAAATATATGTTGTTGCTTTGTTACTTGGATACCGGCGCGCCGGTACTTGTTCGTCTGGAGTGAAAGCAAAAACCGGGGAGTAAGCGAAAGTAGAGAGGAGGACCAGGAGGACCAGGAGTGATGAGGAGGTGCTTCTGGACATTGTGTTGGCGTCGGGCTTCACAAGCAAACTGTCTCAGGCGTGGCGCCCCGGAGGAATCTTTAGGAGCTTCTCTTTTTTCCCGTTTTCATTTTTCTCCCACTCTCCCTCCACCCCTCACCGCATTTCATCTCCCCTCCTTTCATCACCCTTTCTTCCCCGTCCTCTCTTTACCTCGCCTCACCTCGACGCCTCGCTCCTTTCCTCGCTCTGCCTTTCATCTCCCGCTCTTTCCTTTCATCCTGTCCGCTTTTTCTGGCCCGCTTTCTCATTATCTGCCCCGCGCTCTTCTCCTATCCCCATCCTCACTACTTTCCTCACAATTTCTCACCTTTCGTCGCCTTCCCCCGGCCTCGTGGGGTGCACCCACGCTGACTGGTGTTTCAGGCCAAAATCAGCACTTTGTTTAAAAAAAAAAAAAAGAACACAAAGGGTTGTAATGATCCATTACTAACAATAACAATGATTACGACTAAATCCTCACCAGCAATTTGTCGTCAGGTTTGTAGTGAATCCTGCCTTCTATCAGTAACTTCAATCAGTGCGTCTGGTGACATTATTATATGTCAGCATATTCCATTATCCATCCACAAGACGAAAACCAAAAAATGAATCTCTTAATAACAAGTAAGAAGAAGAAGACCAGTAAAAAAAAAAAAAACAGTGGTATAAAAGCTTACCTCAATTCTTAAGTGCAAGTTTGCCTTAAGTTTTGTTGTTTTGTTTTTTTCCTTTGTAAAAGTCCGGTACACACATTCGTGACTTAAATATGAGCCAAGTCAAAATCTCAAGGCTCCAGATAAGAGCTCTGCTGACTCAGAGTCTGCCAACTGTGGAATAATTTGACGCAAAGCAGGAGTTATTGTTGCTTTCCTAACCGGTTACCGTACGTAGGTGTTCTCATTTGTGGGTTCAGCCGTGCTGAAGCAGAGTAACACAAACCAAAAGATCACGATTTAGCTGGGTTTGTTTGCACAAAAAATGAGTCGAAAACTTGTTGTTCGCGTCTATTTTTCACTCGTTCATTCTTCTCTTTATCGTCTTTGCCTTGGCTTGCCTCTCCTCTTCCTCTTCTAGACTATTCTTTACTGACCTGACCTCACCTGTGCTATTCTGCTGCCTTCCTCTGAGCGGAATAGCTCTCTCCATCAATCAACGTCAGTGTGAGTTCGTGTGCACCTGTGCACGTGTTTGCTGCACCCCGGCCTCCCGCGCTCTTACGCTCGCAGCGATCAATAGAAAGTGAGGCATCATCCGAGTGAGAAAAACCGCAGCTCTGCTGTCACAGCACCCTTACAAAACAATGACTCAGTGTGCGCCCCGGGGAGCTCCGGGTGTGTGTCTGTGCGTGTGCGCCCGCCCCCTATGCGTGTGCATTTTCTGCACCTTAAGCACAACCGTTTCCACCTTCGGTGAGGCAGCCACATGCACTGGACCTCCCGGGGTTTCGATCCCAGCTCAAGTCGTCACCTTCATAAAGAGTGCAATGTCAATGTCACGCAATGTCACTGTCAGAGCAGATTAGGTCAGCCTCGCTGCGTCCCGACTGGCCACCGGACAGGCCGGCCGCTGGCTTCCCACCATGTCGCTGTACGTGTGCGCGCACACACACACACACACACACACACACACACACACACACACACACACGCACATAGAAATGTGACTTCCTGTTAGAGCTGCGCGATCTTCGGCGTACACCCAGGTTCGGCGTGTCCGTGCCCTCGTGTTTCTAAAAGCTCGCACTGTTTTTTCCCTCGTTGACGTTTTAGCAAGCTTTACCGAAGCACAATGAACAGCCGGTACTTTTCACTGCGGTCTGACAGTAAGCCAATAATTTAAGATATGCTTAACCCGTGTGTGAGCGGCGAACCTACTCCCACTCAGAGCAGCGAGCACACACCAGCAGCCATGACAGCTGCACCCGCTGAGCTGAGGATGAAAACTGTGGCCAGACAGTGAACCTCCCCCCAGCACGCTGACAGAGTCTGATGAGCTACTTGCGGATGCAAACGCAGCTCTGCTCACTATCCCCACTCTGCAGCTCCACCGCAGTTATCCTGGAGATACTCGGGCGTGCGATCAAGACTGCAGCGTGCAGAGAGTGCACCCTGAGGAGACCGAGTTTGGAGGCCAAGATCAAGGGACATGAGCTGGACATGAGACACAGGTCCTGGACTGAAAAGAAGCACAAAAATGAGCCCATACAACGACTGACGAGCTCCACCTGAGAAACCCAAGATAAGAGAGATAATAAGAACATAATAAACTCTCAGCTGCACTAGAATAACAGCACAAGGACAGACGCACCCAGAGCTGAGACTGCACAATACTGGAAGGACACATGGGAATTATCGCACGACACCGATGCCAAGTGGCTGGTGGAACTAAAAGCAGACCACAGCAACCTCCCAGGAGAAGAACCATTCAACATCACAGGCGGGCATCCAGCAAGTCTCAGGCATGAAGAGCCGGACAGCGCCGGGACCTGGCGTGATTCGTTCCTGCTTTCCAAACAAGCTAAAAGCACTCCACACTCCACGATGGCCTGGCAGCACAAAGGACTGAGCCAACAACAGGCACTCACCCGGACTGGTGACCAGGACGGGCCTGATCACGAAGGGTCCCACAACGACACAGAGCCGTCAGACTCCTGGCCAATAACCTGCCTCACCACGACGTGGAAGCACTGCCACTCTCTTGGCTCATATTAACGAGGATGTGGACCAAACTATTGATTACTTTACAAGATTATTAGATTACTCACATTGTTTATTCAACCTGAAAGATGCTCTTTTAATCACCCATATCTTCGTAATACTGAGTTTGGAGATCCACAAATTGTGGTTGAATGCCAATCTCTTATGGTGGAACCTGCAAACTCCCTGTGTGCATATGATCATATCCTTTCACAGCTTGTGCCATCTTGCAAAGGACCCAGCACAGTTCAGAAAAAAAAAAGGACGGGACTAAGTTTGGCTGAAAATACTAATCAGCAGCACTTCTGAATGTGGAGAATATTTGCATTTCATGAAGAAAATATGTGTGATTGCTGCAGCTCTGGCTGTTTCCAGTGATTGATGTGTTAAAAAAAAAGAAAAAAAAAGATGTAATTATAGTTATGAAATAGGGGACATAAAGATAAAATTATAGGTATAAAAGTACAGCGATATGCACCTGGAACACGCACTGTCTGTTCCACGTAGCCCCTCGTTTGAAGACGCGTTTGCTTTTTTTCTATTTTTGTATAAATAAAAATAAAAAGAAAACCTGTTTGCGTCTCAGCAGCCGGAATGCACAGTGAGAAAAGCGATTATCACATTCATCCTGAGGTCACCCATCACGCTCATGTTTTGACAACCATTAAGCATAAGTGTGTTTATTGCTTAAGGTTTTTTATGAAGTTATGGTGCTCTAACCCACTTTATTTTTTATTTTTCTGCAAATTGTCTTGTACTTAATTAAAGAAAAACCTTGTCCTCTCCCCATCTGGCACTTAAAAGAGCCAATTTTTCAAATCAGTCTTTTTTTTTTTTTTTTATTTGCTGCAATTGTTCCTCACTTCTAAGCCTTGGATGAACATGTTTGCCAATTACTATGTAAATGTACTGAACAAAATTTTCCTTTTCTGTCTCCTGGGCTTTGTTCAGGCTCCCTCTGTATATTTGTATATTTTATTGATCTGTTGTCCAGGCCCATTTTATTCTTTAACAGTTGCTAGTTTCTTTTGTATTTATGTAATACTCATCAATATGGTTTTGGCATCCTTTTTAATTACTTGTTCCACTTTTACTTTCTTTTTACTTTTGACAGCATTTGGTTTTATTACAGGTGCTATGAATAAAAACGTCATAATTTAACTGCAGTTTTTATACTGACAGTTGACATACTGTATTTATCTCGTCACAGTCTCTCTTAATGAAACTAACGGTGCTGTAAAGGCTTCGTGTTACTTTTGCTTTTAGTTTGAATTTGGATGGGATTAATTTAAATGTGAGGACGCGCCGCTCCATGTAATTATGTCTCCTTCCACCCACCTGCCTCACTGTTACCTCCCCTGCCTAAAGCCTTTGTCGTGCACATGCACATTTGTGACAAGCCCAGAAAGGTGGTACCGTGTATATACATAGCCATGAAATTGGCTTTCCCCAGGAGCAATCTAGCTAGCAAATCAGGATATTCTAATCCCACAGCCTGATTAACAACATTTCTCATTCACCTGACATGCAAATCAGCATCATGGTGAAAGCCTAGTGTAACCTGGGTCCTTAAGTGCCTGTAAACACACCAGTGGAGTGAAGCCACCATAGCTGCTTTGTGCTAAAAATAAATCCACACCCCGGCTGTCTGTGTTCAACTCCTATATTTTGACCGTGCTGGGCATGAAAAGAGGTTAGCTGCACACCCTGATGTGACATTAATAAATACCCCTAAAGCCTTTTTAAAATAAGTACTCCATTAGTAACTGAAGACTGACTCACTGTCACGCTAACAATCGTAAACATGTGCTTATGGTCACTTTTACAGGGGAAATGAAAAGCAGTCTCCTGAGTCGAAGTCCTGTTTTTTGTCAACTCATCAATCCACTCTAACCCCCTCCCCCAATGCTCTATATACTGTACAACAGCATCTGACTTCCTAATTACTGCAGGCACTAGAGGTCGCCTAACAAAGAAACTTAACAATGACTGTTGAAATACGGACAGTCTCTCACATGGAGTTTCAATGACGACATTTCAGTTCTGCGCTGACAATGTAACCTGAAACAAATACTGTTTTCTTATCTCCACAAATTACTGACAGTGGTTGACATATGAATCAATTTTTTGCGTGCCCAGGACATTTCCATTGTGTCATGTTGGGCGTTTTGTTGGTTGAGTAAGTATTTACAGTATTCTGTCCCAGAGGTTTATTTTTCTGAATTGCAATGCTCAACAAATTACTCCATGCAACTTTAAAACGACTTTCATCTTAATCCTTTAAGCCCTTTAAAGATTTTATTTTCCATCTATTTGACAGGGATGATAATATTTTATAATCTGTGATACAAGCCTGCTAGATGGAAAGGAGTCTGAGGAAAAGATTGAAATACACGCCACCTGCAGTAAACAAGCACCTTTCAATGCAATGTATGTGTGTATCCATTTTCAGTGTATAGAAAGATACACATATCCATCCCGCCCAGTGAGCAGTGGTGGGTAGGTGGTAAGCAGCTGCATCAGATTGATTGTAAATCCTTACAAAATAAAATCACCAGGAGCTGGCACCTTGTCACCAGAAAAGCTTTGACTCTACAGGAAGTCTAAGGAAGGATGTTCTGTGTTTGAAATGATCCAGCTGCAGAGCTTTTCTTTGAGTGGAAGTAAAAAGCATACATCCTCCTTTTTTTCCAGAGTGAAAATTTTAACATCTGATGACAAAAGCCTGTGTTTATCCACTGAAATGCTTTTAGCTTACGTATGGTATCGGAGATGGTTCCGTGGAATGCAGTGTTTGCTAACTGGGTTAGCAAGATGCTTTCTACCACTCAACAAGCTTTTATATCTATAATGGAGAACACATTGTGGGCAATCTACACTTTGTACAGTGGAGTTTTGTGTCTTGAAAGGGGACGCTGTGAAAAGACTGACATTTTCTAGGATAAGCCATTCTATCTGCTTGTGACACATGCTTGCATTTCTTTGCATTCATATTCGTGGTGGAAAACAGGCCTGAATCTTTCCCTCAAAAAGAGACATCTCCGGGCTGGTTGTACTGGCTAATGGACTTAGGCATGTTTTTGTGGATCGTCCCTCTGTGGTTAATTTCTGTTTGCTTCATCAAGAATATGCAGCAATTTCTATCCCAACCTGCACTTCTGCAGATATCTGTGGAAATAGAGAAACGCATGTCTGAGATTTATCTGTGTGTCTGTCTTAAGCTGTATATGTTTATTTTCTTTGCACAGATCTCTCTTGAAAAAGAGAACAAGATCCCAATGACGCTACCTGTTTAAAGAAAGGATTCAATAACAATTTGCATTCTCTACAAGGAACGTGTTTTTGACACTTGATAACAACACTTCACAGAGCTTAGTGATCTGTTATCACTTATCACTTTGTTTTGGTATACAGCTCTATCCAATAAATTATTCATGTGGAATATGCAGACATCATAATAAAACTTCAAAAAACAGTTCTTCCAATTTTTACAGGTTTCATTCCCAAGTTAGTCCTGATGACATTAACTATTAAGCTGAAGAAATGTTATTGATTGAGTACTTACTTCATAAAATGGCATTATATAAACAAGTGAATTCCTTGGGTATGAGTGGCACTTGAAAAAAATAAAATAAAGCTAGCTTACCTTCCCAACATACTGAGGTTCAGGTCCGATGTGTTCCTCCAGAACAAAGAACTGGTTCCAGATCCAGCCTCTCTTGGGCCGATGGTGAGAATCATTGTCCGTGTCCAACAACTTAGTCTGGTTCCTCTGTGGTCTGATGGAAGTTTTGGGGTTTTGGTTGGGGATCTTGGAGTTGGATTTGACATTTGGATCAGACTGTGAAGAAGGGAGGGGTTTTGAATGGGATTTAGGACTGGATAGAGAAGCTGGACCAGATGAGTTGGACCTTTGATTTGACCTGGGTAGTGACAATAATTTTGTTTCGGGGACTGACTCGGGGTTGATCTTAGGCCCGGTCATTACCTTTGAGTTGGGAACTGCCTTGGGTTTTGGTTTTGGATTGGTTTTGGGGTTGATTTTTGAACCTTGCCTGGGGTTGCTCAAGGTGTTTCTTGACACCTGCTGTAAAGGTGATTTGTGAGCCAAACCCTGTCTCGAATTAGAACTCTGTTTGAGTCGAGTGTTTGAGCTGGATGCAGCCTGGGAGATTGCCAATTGTTGGTTGGTGTTAGGCCTGTGGTTATCATTTGTAAGATAGGACATCGTGTCAGGTCTTGGCTTTAACTGAAACTTGCTCCAGAGGTTCTGACTCGAGCTGAAGGGCTGGCTGGGCTTCACTGGAGTCTTATGTTTGTCAGGACTTTTGCTTGGGTTTGGGGTCGGTTCAGGCAGTGACTTGAGCCTTGTGTTTGGGTACAGGCTGGGGTTAGGGTTAACGTGAGGGCTCAGATTGACCTGGGTCCCATAACAGCTCCGGGAGACCACACATAGGAAGACCACCAGAGGACAAAGATGGGAAACTGCAGCCACACCGGCTGGAACTCTCATTGTAAAGAAAAAGTGGTCCGGAAACGTCTTTTTCTCTCACCTCCGCTGTGTCACGCCACCATGGGTGTACACAAACACATCCAACAACTCACTCAGACGCAGAGGTTTGCAGTCCTTTTCACAGCGCAGGTGTATCCACATGGTGCAGTCCAAAGAATCATTTCATAAAGTTCCCTCAGAAAAATAAAAACGAACTCCATAATCTGGTCCGCCTCATTAACTCTGCGTGGAAATTAGAAGTTCCTTAATATGTGGTGGTTTTCTTTGTCCCAACATTGTTACCACACATGAGTACAATTTGGATCACAATAAGGAATTCAGTCCATGGCCTTCTTGTGCTTCAACATCTCCTATGGCCAAAGGCTAAAGACCTGTGTCTTCATGTTGAAAGCAAAGGTCAGCAGCTGTTGGTTGGGTCTGAGGCTCATCAAAGGTCTTCTTTGTCTGAAAGAAAGTAGATAGAATCTGTGATCAATGTCAAGCCAATTTCATGGCAGTTGCAAACAAACAGGGATATCACCAAAGTCATTAGGCAACATCTATCCCATCTACATACTAACATATCCACTTTTTCAAACAAAATCTTTTCATTAAATCGCACTTGTATCCAGTTTGTCAGTTTCTATCGTTTCATGAGCAAATTAGCATTTTTCAAGCAGTAAAGATGAAGAGCACCTTACAAAGCTTCAAATTCTTCTGTCAAAGCATGTGCCAGTCTGACAACTTGAGCCTGTTTGGCTTGTTTTGTATTCTCTGTCCTTGTTGACTGGATGTGCTGCACATGGAGCCTACACCATTCTTTGTGCATTACTTTCAATCTAGATCAGTCCACCTGCCAGCTGCACCAGCTCCATCCACACTACAGCACAAACAATATGCAAGTGATAAATGTTTCATCAGTGGTGGAGCCTGGCTGAGGAAGCCTCTACAGAAACGATTCTCCATTTCTTCCTCCTCGGTCTCCGTTTGGCGAGAACGGTGTAATTGATTTACAATGAAATGAGCTAATTTGCTCCAGATGCCAAATTAATGTGGATATATAATACAAGAGATTAAGGCTGGGTCTTCTTTTGCTGGAGGATATTATTTTTGAAATGATTACATGAAAGTTGTTTTCTTGCTAATACACGTAGTGAGATTTACACTTTCATATTAAAATGATTGTACGAGTTTGGATTTTGAAAGGAATTGGCTTATTAATTTGCTTATGATGAGTCATTTTTAAATAATCTACAACATAATTACGAGAGTATGTTTGACTCATAGTATAAAATGATCCCAACTCTGTGTTTTAAAAAAAAATCTGTGCAATAAAATAAATTCAATTAAATCAAAAATTGGGTATGACACATCTGCTAATGATACCTGGAGGCTCAGAAAACCTTCTGTGTCTTTGGTAGACATTAAACAACCTCTGCAGCAATTAAAATGCTTGAATCACTTTCATAATGACACAAAACAGCTGATATGCCATAAATGATAAATGTGGGATTTAAAAAGGTTGGATTTTAGCGCCTAAATAAGTTAGGACACTTTAAAATATTAAAGCATGTCTGTCTGGGTGAGCACATTATCTCTGAAAGATCATACAACTTTCAACCTGTTATGCTTCTTCCCCTTTAATGGCAGCCACTCTGCCTTGTTATACTGCACATGTTCTCTTTGTGAATGCACAGAATTGCCATACTATTGCAATTACATGAATTAAATTGACAGTTCAGAAGCCAAACTGTCTTATCTGTGCATGAAGTCCAATTCGAAACTTCAAGGAGAGAATAAGCCCTGCATTCTCTGCTGTGCATGGATTGTTAATTTAAAAGGAGAAAGGACATTTTTTACATTTCCCAACTGATTAAAAAATACCCCATACATAACATTTGTGGAGGAATATGCTCCCTGCATGTAGTAGCTGTTTCTTTTTACCTCCACCCGGAGGTCGAGTTATTGGTTGTCCTTAGAGGTGGCTCTTGGTTGAACATAGAAATGATTAAATTTTGTGAGTAACGACTTGATAGTTTTATTAATAAGACCCTGGAAGAACTTTTTCATCTCCTCTGTGGATTTTGATCTGCAGCTGCCCAAATATATGTACACATTATAACCATGAACACAAAGCTGCCTCTGCTTTGTACCTGAACAATGTGCAGCTGCACTCTGTGGCGTTGCCAGTGTGGCTAGAACTTGGATTGAAATACTGCCAAGGAGTACTTACAGTACACGTCTGAAGTGGAGTATAACTCCTGCGAGACTCCATCTAAAACTGACCTCAACAAGGAAAATGCACTGCCAGCAAAACAACTTCAAGCTGGTTCTGCTGGCAGGTTATCATAGGAACCTTTGATCCAGGCGCTTTCAGGGAGTTGTGTGAACTCAACTTCCTGCAAAGTTTAAAAACCAATTTCAACACAGGAAAGCAATGGCTTTCTGTAATTTCAAGACCTAATACAGGACAAACATCCTGGATTAACCGAATTCAGTCTGAATAGAGCATCTGCTTCCCCACCATCATCTAATTCCATTCGATAGCAGAAACTCAAACTCTACCTCCAGCCAATGTCTCACCCTCCACTCTTCTACAGCCCTCTGGTGCAGAAACAATTATCACAGCCAGAGAGCCTGGAAATACCATGACCCACAGTATTGTCATGAGACCTAGAAAGGCAGTGTGTGTGTGTGTGTGTGTGTGTGTGTGTGTGTGTGTGTTCAGGCTGGGCATAATGGCAATCTTACTGGAATGTGAATTAGTTCCATCATGTCCAGGCTGTACAGTGTGACGATCTCACTGCATGTGTGTATGATATGGTGAAAATGCATAATCAATGAAAATCCATGAAAATAAATGAGATGAAACGTTTGAGTCACCTGCAACAACCTGGAGTTAACTGCACGTCACGCAGTAAACTGTATTTAAAAGAATGTGTTCCCTCCATCAGTTCAAGCAGTTAGACAGAAAGCGGTGTAACTCGCCGCCCTTCTGCAGAAATCCAAGGGCAGAGGCTGTGCCACAGTTTCTTTTGGTTTCTGGAGATCTATCAAAACCAATTAGCCATAGATTAGCATCCAATGTTGCTAATTATGATGCTAATTGAAGGGGAATACACAGCGGACCTCTGAAGGAAGGCTGAGGCTGCGACTTGAATACTGACAAGGTCTCTGACTTCCATCTCTGCTCGCCTCTCTTTGTACATTGCTGCATCTGTCTGTCTGTCTGTATCATTTTATTTCTCTGTACATACTGGTGCAACGGGTCGCTTCTTTTCTACATGTAAGCCACTACTGTAAAATGGCTCTTGACCATGCATTTTGCAAGTGGTAAAAAAAAAAAAAATGATAAAATCATGCAGTATGTGGTTGCAGCACGCTGACGGGTAAACACAGAATATGATTGTAATTCCAAGCCGCAAGTTCAACAATGTGCCACATAATGAGCCTCATTCACTCATATTTACATTTTACACATGGATTAACCACTAAGTACAAATCACATTAGCCCTCAGAGCCCAGTTATGTAAGGATCATTTCCACTTTCACTGAGTGAAATTATTCGCTGGTGCTTAATAGCGTCACATGTGTCCTTTTTAATATTCAATAGATAACCTGTCAGTGTTTTCACTGCCTGTGTAAAGTCTTTTGAGCGGTCACGGGTGTCTTCGCCCTCTGCTGCTGTATTTTAAAGAGCCAGTATTTAGCTTCTGGGCTTCTTTATCTCCTTTTTCTGACTTTCTACCCCACTGTCAAAACCATTTCAGGTGTCCTGTGATTCTGGGCTCTGCAATTTTACATTATATTTACATTACATACATTAGATTTAACATGGGGGGAGTGAAGATAATTGTTCTTCAGTTCTGTACTTCCGTATTGCAGATGAATGAATAAAACCCACAACCCTGAGGATGCTGTTTGTTGGACGAAGTACTTCAGTTCAGCAGTATTTGTGTGTTGGGGACATTGTCATCACCACACAAGCTGTTATACTGGCCAAGACGTCCATGCAGAGCAGGGTCCAGACTTTCTGAATCGCTAATTGCACCTCGTCAGGATTTGTGCTCATCGGCGGCTGTTTCCCGGGGTGGAAAAAGTCAGATGAGAGCTTTGCAGGCAAGGTTTAGAACCGGGATGAATAACAGGCCGAGGATAGAAACTGTTACAGCCTCAAATCTGGCTCAAAGTCTCTGCTGTGGACGCTGGTTTGTGCTCAGTGCATTCTGGGACACTTAGTCCAAAGTCCACACAAGTGTGTATCCAAAGTATCCTTGGTGAAACTTGCCGGACAAGAAGAGTTCTGGACGTGTGATCTGTAGGAGAGGCAGACTTTGAATTGGACCTCGGCTGTGGCTGGCAGCAAGAACAAAAGTAAAGAGAGGAATGCAGATTGAAAAAAAGACCGAAAGATGGACGAGCCGGATCGATGCTCTGCAGTTCGTTGTTATTCCGTATGACAATTGGCCCTTGTCTTTGAGCTAAGCTTAAAGCGGGGGAAAGACTGGACTGGTTATCTGAGTGAAGAGATGCCTCCACCACCTCTCAGAGGAAATACAAGCTGCATTCTACAAGATCCTTGTTCTAGGCTGGGGAGCCTTTTAAAAAGCCTATTAACAGAAACAGAATGCAGTTGTACTCTTGTAGTTGCGCTCACATTTTCCAGTATTCTCCCTAGAAATTACAATTTTGCACCAAAAGCCTTAATTCCCCTTCATTTCCCAACATTTTCCCAGAGTCGGTTGCTTCGAAAGCTTCAGCTTTTAATTAGGAAGAAAGCTTGGGCTTGCATTTCTTCTTGTAAGAGTCACTCAGCCTCTCAGTCTTTGGCTCATAGTAAACGTGTGGTCTCTGACTGCTGATAGAGGCTGACTAATGTCGGACACCTCCACCTGCAGCCAGCGCCACCCTCCCTTGGATGTCGGATGCACTTACAACAGTCCTGTCAGGTTCTCGGGAAGCATTTGACTCCGGGAACAGCAATTACCAAGCGCACGGCGTGTTTAATGCACTCTGAATGCTCGCGCTTTGTCGGCAGTAACTACACCGCTCGCCTCCATCCATTCTGAGGATACGCTTCATTCAGACGGCGAGCGTAAACTACAGTGCTGCTGCTCCATCGGCATGCAAGGCCCGCCACAAGGAGACGCTGATTGATGGCGATGCGGGGCCGGATAGGTGGATGGATGAATGTTAAAGTGATAGTGAACCTAAGCACACTTCAGTGGCACTCTCATTACACGCTTTGCATGTTAATGCAGGACGCCTAAAATTTTTTTTGCAGCATCTAATAGCTTGTCAGGATCATCATATATATCGCCTCCCCGTCAGAAGACTCCTTCTGCGGCGGTTTCCCTTTTCTGTTGCAACTCGCCAAATAACAGATGGCGATGCTGACAGGACAAAAATACAAAAAGACAGATTTGAAATTCTGATGCCGGCTGCTGTAGCGGAGCAACCCGCTATCGACGCCATCAAATGAGCCACAGTTGGCATCAGGCAGGTGCGTGAAAGCGCTCATCAGATGCAAATGCGCAGGGGCGGAGAGCGTTAAACGCCTCGCTCAGGGCAAAGTTGCCGCAAGTTGCTGCAGCGGGTCCGCTCGCTGGCGTTTCGTGAGTTTAAGTGAGAAGTGGCGTCTTTCAAGGCTCCAAACCCACAGGGGCCACTAATGGACTTACCTCTGTGGTCAGAGGAAGCACGCACTTCCTGAGGAAGCGAAAGGTTTCACCGTGTCTGCCGGCCGTTAGCGTGCCCGGCACAGAAGGCTTATGTAAACCATTGTATATTCATGCACACAACCCTGATACAAGCTTTAACAAACAGCTGAATGTGTTCCTGTGCGTACACTCCATACTCAGTCTATGGAGGTCCAGCGTCACGTGAAATTTGATTGTGTAACAGTGCGTCTTGTGCGTCTTTCCTTCACCTCGAAAACTCAAATCACACGACCTGTTTATAGTTAGAACAGAGGGACCAGGGCCTCAGTGTTTTCTCACTGGTCTGTGGCTGGTGCGCCGTGCAGGATCCTCGCGGGTGGAGTCCGACCTGGCCTGTCCAACCCCCCACCACCACCACCACGCTGCTGGCACCGTGTTTTGTTTGGTGAGGCTTTCGCCATGTTTAGTAATTTAGGACGCTCGCTCGTCTGTCATCTTATTGTTGACTTATATGTTTAATAAATCATAGCTTCATGAGTATCAAAGAAAACCAAGCATCTCTGCTCTGGCTAATGGGCTGCACTGTGACAGTGTGCCCAAAATGTTGTATGGTAAAAAAAGCTTGAACAATATGTTTCCATAAAGCTGAAAACTTATTAGATATTATTATTTAACATTCATGACAACTTAAGCAATATTCAAGACTGAAAAAAAGCACATTAAGGTTATTATTTATAGCATGACGCTGCTCTGCTTCATCAGGCCTTTGATTTGATCATATCGGATTAACGGTGACCTTACAGGCCATCAGCTGTTTTATGAGATTCCCGCCCGAATTCTGCTAAACTGTAACTGAGCCAGTGAGAAATCTCCCACGTGAGGAAAAAAAAAAGCTCCACTACGTAAAAATACTGAGATGAGTGTGAATATTCTTTAACCAAAATCCATGCGTAGCTAAACCCTGTTAAAGACCGCTCCCAGTGGCCCACCTGCAGCGCGCGATAAGGATTTTATTCCTGCGTCATCCAGATTAAGTCCCAAGCCCTCAGCGTATGACAGAGGTGTCAAACCAAAGTGAAGTTTCAACTTCTTCCTGAAATGATAAAACCCGACTTCCACCTTTTATTTATCTTCCATCTCCGTTTGCGGTGCCAGCGACAGCGCGCTGTTCGGCAGACTTTGAAGATCCGTTTCCAATCGCCCAATCAGGACGCCAACACCTTCTCGCTTAATTTCAAGCACTAGCTCTTTTTGTAGAGATGGTAAACAGCATGCGGGGGCACCCACCCACCCACCCCACCCGCCCGTTTTACACAAAGTGGGGGCTGCAAACGCACCTGTTCAGCGGTCGCTGATCTGCACACGTGATTAAGACCGCTTAAGGTGCTGAGGAATTCACGTTAGATATGAAACCACTGGTGTTTGACTGTTGTCACATGGTGCGCGCCGTCTGCTGTGTCGCACAGCCCTATTTGGAAATGCCGTATTCGTTTTCGCTCCTGTGCTGATAACACCTCCCGACTCAACCCGGTGGAACTGTCAGTCAGCCTTCCCGTTTTTTGAGGGACGTGCGATCTCTCAGATATTGTCACTTGAATCCCAGATCAGATCTACCGTCGGGAGAACTTTTCATCAGCTCCGCAAGAGTTTGTCACCTCTCCTTCATCGCCCGAAACAGATCTTCTGATTCTCGCTGTCGTCTCATCCAAAGCTCGTCTACCGCAACTTCTTCTTCTTCTTCTCCTCTTCTTCTGCTCCACCTCACTCATCCATCAGCAGCTTTTAGCTCCTTCAGAACACTGCTGCAGATTTGATCCTGTGTCTCCTCTGCTGGATGCCTATGCTGAATTTCAAGTACTCGCCCTCACATGTGTGCAGGGTTTTTTTGTGGGTTTTTTTTTGGTTTTTTTTTTAATCTTCCGCCAACAAATCCGCTCATAGAAATAACAAAAATGAAAGTTGGCGTTGGGGCTTTTTTACGTCGTGGTCTTCCTGCAGACATCACAACAAGCTCTCCTCTCTCTAAACTCACGCAGCATATACAACTTCCTGTTCATTCTCTTTGTTTTGCGGCGTGTTACTCCGCAGTAGGAGGTAGAGCCTTCAGGTAAACCCCCGAACCAGCCCGTAATGATGCTGCTGTCGGCCCGGAGGGCTGGAGGAACTCCCATGATGCACTGAGCACCGGTGTCTCGCTCTCTCTGTCACACGACCTCACCGCATGCCATCAGTTTTGTGTCTTTCCTTTCTCATTTCATAGGTTTTCATTGTATCTTTAATAATAATTCCTAGAGTTTTTGTTATATTATTACTCCTGTAAGTATCGTTATTGTGTACTTGGCTTGTTTTTTCTCTGATCGTGTACGGTCTTGACACGACTCTGTAATCTGCATTGAGATTTCAAACCTGGCTAGCTGTGGTTTTATCTGCTGTTTCCGATGGACAAGTCGTGCGAGCCGGACGGGAGTCACGTGACGCTGTTTTTATTTTTTTTTTCTCACATCCGTGAGTCAAATGATGGAAACAAACGATTCCTCCTGCTCGATCTTCGCTGCTCTTCGAGAACTGGTGGCGTTGGGTTTTTCACGCTCCCACCCCTCTCTTTTTGAAAATAGCACGACGCTGGAGTCCCGCGCAGAGCTGTCAGTCATAATCCCACGAGTCTCTCTCCGCTTTTCTTTGCACAGAAATGGTATAATTACTCCGTTTCACGTTCAACTCTCTCCGGAGTCCAGTTTCACCTGATTACTTTTCGTCCCGAAAAGGCAGGACGTCAGTCGGCGCATGTCACGCAGCGAGTCTTAGCTTTGTGGACTCGGGCCACACTTGAAGGCAAGGTAATGAGCCGGGGGGGGCGGTTAACTGAGATGAGATGATATATTCAGGGTCTTGTGCAGAACAGAAGTGTGAGAAATAAAAATAAAAGGTAAATTCAGAGGCTCTTCCACATCAAAGAAAACCATCATTTACAGAATTTTACACTAACAGGGATAGATGGATGTTTAGGCGTTATCACATATATTAAATTGCAAAAAAGACGAGTGCCACCTAGAGAATCCCAAATTTACCCGGCGACTACAAGAAATCAGGTAAAAGTGCAACACATTCTGAGAGATGGGTGATGTCACGAAGCCAAAATAATACTAATGTTTAAAAGAAAAATGGAGATCAGCTCATTCTCCAGCTCTGTTAAACTTTTCACCATTTCACTCCTGAAAGGACAAACCTCATTTGCGAGCTGTGAGAGGAGTCTCGTCTTCATCAGACAGGCTTAGAAATATCACTCTGTAATTGGCTCATAAAAACGCACAGATATGGGTGGATGTTTGAGGAAAAAAAAAAAAAAAAGCTGCAGTCGCCCAGCTGCCTGGTCTGCATGCAAGGCTGCAAAACAATTGATCACAGTCCACCGTGCAAATGATTTCCCTCCAGCCCTGCACTGCCTGGAGTCCAACAGTACCAATACACCGGCTGAGACTGTGTGTGTGTGTGTGTGTGTGTGTGTGTGTGTGTGTGTGTTTCAATATGTGCAGTTATAGCAAGAAGATTCTCTGTGGCCAAAACCAGCTGCTTCACATATGAATTTTTTTACTCGCCCATATGTACTCGCTTTCAAACAACACACACACACATACATCCCGTCTGTCTCTGACACACACACACACACACACACACACACACACACACACACACACACACACACACACACACACACACACACACACACACACACACAAGTAGTCAGCACAGTGGACCAATTGTAGACACTTTTTTCCATCACACACACACACAAGCAGCTGCAGCAGCAGTTGCATTGCATCTCTCCGCAGGAGTGAAAGAAAAGATAAAGAGGAGAGGAGGAGAACGGAGCGACGGTCTTTACCTCGTGCAGACTCCCGCTCCTCCCGCCGCGTTACTCTCGTCTGTCTCCCCCCTTCCTCTCTCTACATCTGCCTGGCACTGTGGACCGAAAGTGTGCATCCCCTCTCTCTCTCTCTCTCTCTCTCTCTCTCTCTCTCTCTCCGTGGCACTAAGAAAAATAAGACCGCCTCTGCCCCACCTCCACTCCTCTCTCTCTCTCTCTCTCTCTTTCAGTCCTGTTCACATCTTTGGTTTAATCTCCCCTCCCTCTCACTTTCTCTCTTTTCTCCCTCCCTCCCTCTCTTTCTCTCCCCCTTCTCTATTACAGTGACCTGGCAGCATAAGTGTGCACACCCTCTCCTAACTGGGGGGATGCGGCTGTCCTCAGAATCAGCCAATCACGTTCCAATTCGTTAATACCTCTCTGATTAAGCCCAAATAAAGTCCATCTGTTCCTGCAGGATTTTTTTTTTTCCCCCTCACGTTCTATCACCGTAAAAACTGTGATCGTCACAGCAGGATCTCACTGTTACTGTCCTTATTTACAGTGAAGACGAGTCGCCAACAAGTGCCGCTCTGGACAAGATGGTGACCATGTTAAAAATGACCCTTGATATTAGCTCGTTAGCACCGTTACCGTGCTGATTTTTAGCGTTTTAGCTCGCACCACCACTGTGCGACGGTCTACCGGAGCTGCTAACATGGCAACCCTCTATACAGGAGGGATCTCATGCAGGTCTGAAGGCCAAGACACGCCAGCGGCGGCTTCAAAACAACATACGTTCCTATTATTTTCTGTGCACACGCCACACGGGTGGCAGCTCAATGTGCGTTGGCGCACCACTTCGCTGGGAAAAACAAAACCCAACGCATTTTCCCGCATCTCTTCTCTGCTTCCCTGCCAACGCCTTCGCTGTTGAGGTTGAAGTAATACGCCCAACATCTTGCCATTTTAAAGATTTAGACATTTGCCTGGAGACGTAGAGCTCTTGGCTCCTCAGGTGAGAAGCCAAGTTGGTGTCCACACATGATTTTTTACTGCCTGTGTCATTTTTAGTACGAAAAATAGGATAGTTGAAAAAGGAGAGGAGAAGGTGTGTTGATTGTCTTGTGTAAAACACATGCACAACAACAAACTGCTAATGAATCCCAGGTCCAGGCCGCCAAATGCCGAGTCCAGAACCGTTTTAAGGTCAATGTTGTCAGGACCCCAAAGGGTAAATGGGCTTCGTTCATGTAGCTTTTCTTTCACATGGACGTGTGCAAATGAGTTTGTCTTTATGCATAATGTTGTATCATCATACAACTTCTAACTAATGGAGGCATTGCAGCTCATGAATATGCAACGCCGTTCTCTTTTGTGATATAATATCAGTGCATTGGAATAATATGTCAGGTCCAGTAGCTGCAATGGTAGCTGCTGTGCCCTGCTGAGACCTGTTTTCCTTTTTTTTTTTTTTTTTTTTTTAGTGAGTAACTACTGGTCGCGGCTCCCGGTGCCGCTGCGAGGCGAGGGAACCGAGTTTGATGAAATGCGAGGCGTCACATCCTGTTGTTCGGAGCGCTAAAGCAGGAGCGGCTCTCGGGAGCAACAGTGAAAATTTCTCTTGAAAGTACCAGAAAGCGCTGAGTGCTGTGAAGAGAGGCGACGTTCACGGGTGTCGTCTTCACCTCCATATGTTCGCTCCTGGAGTGATAAGATGAGCCGATACCATGTTTTTTTTGGAAGATGCGGATTTTGTCCCACATGACCCACTCACGTTTGTGCGATAGTCATTTTTACGTTTTCACGCAACAGTCGGCACAACTCGTCAAGTCTGACAGGAATGACTTGTGAAAGCAGAATTTCCAACACAATGTAATCACAGTGTTCGGCTGATGACGCCGACAGCATCAACTGGATTTTGGAAGCCCTCTTCTTTGTGTTGGGAAGGCGCCGCGCTTTGTTCAGCAACGGTGACAGCCGCTCATTACTAAATCAAACGTTCAGTCTCCGGCGCACACAGAAACGTACACAACTCATTGTCAGTACTTTCTCTGAAGAACTCATCAAGCAGAATCCCGTCTTGCGGCAGAGCCGACTCCGACTTTAACTTTCAGGAGCTCGTTTTTCTCGTTTGAGACGGTTTCCTCGCTCCCTGTCACTTCCTCCTCGTGTACAGTTTGTCTCCGTCCCCGTCATCCCTCTCGCTGCGTTAACGTGCCCACATGTCAGTCGCATTACAAATTGAGACCCAGCATCCTACACAAACTTGACGTCCCTTCTCCGCATTTCATTCTCATTCCTGCTTTTTTTTTCGTGCCGCTCGACTTCAATGTTTTTCTGAAGCTTTAAATTATTCAGACACGATCCCCAAAAGTGTTTTTTATCAGGAAAGTCACTTATTATCCACGACGATGACTGCAGACACCGCAGACAGAAAGCAAACCGATAAATAAATGTTTTTTTTTTCTTTTTCGTCTAATCATACGACACATCAGGCGGCGTGCGTAATTTATGGTGAGGATAAACATGACTGGCGTGGATGTGTTTAGACGGAGAGAAGGCCTCAGGTGGAGAGATGGGAAACGTCTGCTTTCCACAAAAGAATGAGTGACATCTCTGCTTTAGGGTGGCAGCAGTGTGGAAATATGACAGCCTTCCTCTCCGCGCTCCGGTTTTACTTTCATCCTGATATTACGGTGTCAGTCGCATTAGGGAATGATGGATGGAATCTTCCACAGACCTGATCGTCGCCCGATTCCTTCCCCTTCGTCTGCCCTCATGTCGTGTCATTCCGATTTTAACATTGTGGATGCTGTATCCTGCTATGTGGAGATGCTACAAATTTCTCACTGGGGAGGAAAAAAAAGGTTCATCTCTATAGTTTTTATTCATGACAAATGCCAATTGTATTATATGTTAGACTATAATATGGATTACATGGTAATCATATATTTTCACTACAAGCTCTCAAAAATCTATTTGTGCACGACTCTGACATGGAGCCTGTTGTAGCTGAGACCTCCCAGCAGACCTCTGTTAACAGCCAGTGACCAGACATTTATAAAGTGGTGGAAAGGGACGCTAACTGTCAGCGCACATCAGCATCAGCATCTGTCCTCCATGTTGTTTGTTGCACGTGGGTTTGCACGGGGACAACAGCACCTGAGCCGAGGAACGCTGCAGGAGACGCCGTTGATTTCCAGGATGTTTTTCAAAAGGATGTAATAAGCTGCGCCCGCCACACTGGAGGAAGAGTTCTGTGTATATGTGCAATACTTTTAATATTGATGTTTTTGCTAAGCTCATCAGCTGGGACTGGAAAGAGGTTTCATGGCTCTAATAATTTGCCTTTTTTTAATTTCAGGTGACGGCAAATCGAGAACCCCAGAAGACCGGACTGACCCAAACAAAGGACGCCATCTTCAAAGATCAAGTCAGCGTCTTTGTAAGTACGTCTGAGTTCACAGTTCTTGTCGGGCGGGTGCACCGTGATGGCCTGTATGCAGGTCATACTGTGAATGGCTTGTGCAGATATTGTAGAAATAAGTGTGTAAGTGAATGTAAGTGTAAAGGAGTTGTAGATATTTTTGGATGTTCGGGTCCCTGGGTAAGCTGTTTTCACCGGGTCTACGATTCCAGCGGCCTTGGCCGACTACATTCACGTTGAAGCAGATGTCGGCAGATAAACAGTCGGCTCCGTGCTCTGTGCCACAAATATGATCAAACGCCTCTTTTTCGAATCAGCGAACAATGCAGCGCACCCCGTCCCGGCCAAACGGCTGCTCTCCGGCCTCCCAAATCATTTCTAATATTATGCCAAACACTGTTTTCGTTGGTGTTGCTGAAGCAGCAGACTGCACTGTCCCAGTAATTGGCCGAGAGACTCCGGTGACAGGGAGAGAGAGGGGCCTCTAAATAAATAAATCAACTTACCAATAAATAAATAAATGCCAGCAGCCATGTCAAGACGTGCGCTGAGGGACGGAGACGGTGCTGCCGAGGACGGGAGGAGCTCTTTATACACAACTCAGTCTCATTTCATTATTTCCAGTGAACACACTCGGAGACACAGATTACACAGGGCGGACACAGACTGGGCAAATATTATTGTTTGTTCATTGTATATTTCACAACAAATGAAAAAGATGATGTTATATCATACATGTAGCGATAGCAACGCTATATACGTGTACAACTCACAGCTGTACAGATGCAGAAACACGTCATGACTTATTTTATTATTCCTCAGACGAACCAGATTGGCAGCTTGGCCCTTCAAGAAATAGTAGTGACAGGGATAAAGAAAAAAGTGAAAGGAATAATAGTAAACACCAAGTGCATCAATTAAGAATTGATTCATTTAATCTCAATATCGATAGATATCTTCTCTATCCCGAGGGGAAAGGAGTGCATCCAGTATCTTATAATACTCAAACTGTGAAGAGGCCCCAGCCTCAAATCCCTTTACGCATGAGTACCGCAGGTCAGAATAACCCACGTTCTGAGAGGATCAAATCGAAAAAGAAGACTCAAACATTTACAGCCTCTTCACACACAAAAAGGCAGAAGAAAAATGACAGAGAGGAGAAGGAAATGGAGAGGAAAAGGGCCGGAACAAATCTAACTGCAACTCGTCCGACAGCCGTTCACCTCACGGTGGCGCTGTTTACATAAACGAAGAAGTCACCCGGAGTTTGATCGACCGACCACGAGCAAGACGTGTTAAAAAGTATTTATCACCTGCCCTAATTAGAGCATTAGTGTATAAAAAGGTTTAACAAGATCTAATTACATCTGTGCCTGGAAATTTGCTCAGCGAAATGAAGACGGACTTCACTGTTATCTGAGCTTCTCTCGCTAAACTCTCGCCGCACCTCTGGGATGTCTCTGGAAAAACCAAACAAACTGACAACTCCACGCAGCCTTTGATTCCAGCGTTTCCTCAAACAGCGTGCGGTAAAGGTTCGCCGCTGAAAAGTATCCTGTTTACTAATGTCGTCGACATCACAGAAGCTGCAGTGGGAGGACGTGGTGGGAAGGCAGAGCTTTGAGGTGAATTCTCCCTGGGTCCAGCAGAGAAGATGAACGCCTGAACACTCGTCAGTGGCAGGATGTAGACTGTTGGCCGGTTTCATCGTAACGTTTTCTACACCTCATGGCTTTTCTTTTTAAGGCTTTGAAGGTGCCGCTTATGTCAAAGCTTCTCATAAAAGTTCAGATTTGAAGGAAATAATGAAAATACGTCATTACTGATACAGGGAGTTACATGTTTAACAGTCTTCGAGTTAACAGTCATACTCAGCCGGGCCACTAGATGTCGTCAGACCTTCTCTCTGTTCCCAGATCCACTTGCTCTCCTGCTTCCCGTTCCCAATCTCTGGAACTTCCCCACATTTACTGCATTAAAGTCCCTGCACCAGTCGGCCACCAACCAAGGATACTGATGCAAATCCCTGACAACTTTAGGCTCTAGTGATCTTTGGAATCGTTCCACGATGGTGCTGTTCTTTCAAAGACCAGGAACAATCCTGAAGAATAAGGACAGACTGACAGAAAAACATCATCGCTCAGTTAGTTGGCATCTTAAAGTCTTTCCACAGCTTCCTTGGTGTCACACATTAATCGTCTGTGGTTAGCTTTAGACAACAGGAGCACTTTGTTTAAGGTTAAATTTTCTGTTGTGGTTATAAGAATAAAAGTACTTGCTGTACATATGGGTGTTAGATATCTCCCCAGTACGGTGGTAAACGTTGATGTGTTGAATGTGTAAATTAAGCTAACGATTAAAGTGAGATATTTTGCTTACACCATTGTGTCACACCTACCTGCTTCTGTCTAAATGAAAATTTTAACAAGTTTCCGGCCGTCCCTGACAATTTGAAAAGTGCTGTTATCACACCAATTCATAAGGCTGGAGATTACTAATTATAGATCCCATTAGAGTCCTCCCCATAATATTTAAAGTGCCAGAGGCTGTGGGTTTCTGTTCCAGTTCAGCAACAGACTACTTGAGTTCTGGTCGTCACACACTGCAAAGAAAAGAGAAGAAAGTCATTTCTGTCTTTTTTATTTGCTGTGTTTACTTCACACATGGATCCAGGTTTAATGATATTAGGTTAGACTGACCATGTTGAGATTTTCAGATTTTCAGCTCTTTCCATTTCATTTGAGTCCAAGCTCATTTAGAATCAAGTGCTACGTTCAAGATGCTGTTACATGCTGTACCTTAGCAACTCCACTTCTCTCTGCCTTTCCAAGGTAAATTAATATCGAATATGTACGTCTATAACTATTTGTTGAGTGAGCCTAACGAGTCCACTCACACTTTAAAACACCATTTACAGTAGACAGAAAGTGATCGATAATGAAGTAGTTTCACCCTACAAAATCCAAGTAATACTTTGTAGAGTTGTTTCTATATGTTTATAGAGTTTTTGCTGTACAGCACTTGTGTGCCATCTGTTAAAGAAGTGTGTAGGTACAGTTGTGTTACTGCCTCATTAAAATGAAACCAAAAAGTGCTCACCGAAGGAGCTCACCGAAGCCATGCAGAATTTCACGTATTCCACATTCCCTAATAAGAGCCATTACTTGCATTAAAACTGAAAAATTGCCAAATGCATCTGTCCTCACCCTTTTTTTGTTGTTTTTGTTCTTGTTTTTTTTCCGTCTGCTTCCTCATGGCTCCCTTCTCTTTCCCCCTCAGGCACTTTCATCTTTGTATGGGTGTCCTACATTTGTTATTCCTCCTTTGTTCATTGGCCCAAATTCCTCATAGTATACCTCTTCCACTCGTCAGTTAACAAGCTCACGACTCCCTTCTGCAGGATAAAACCCTCTCCCGCAGTGTGACTTCACACACTGTACTTCAGAAGCGACGATTCTTAAATGTAATTTTCGAATAATCTCCCTTCAGCGTTTGCTCCGGGGTTGAAAAAGTGAACCGCGTGCAAACCGAAGGGGCAGCAAAGACGAGTAAGGGTTCAGCAGAACGCGGCGTTAGCGTGGCAGCAGCTGGATACGCAGTCATGCTTCTCCACCGAAGAGCGCGCATCCAGAAAAGCAGCGGCGGCTTTCATTCACCCGGCCGACCCGGGGAACAGACGCAGAACAGCTGCGAAGAAACAAACTTGAGAACTCCAGCAGTTTCAGTCTGCCCAAGAAAAGACAAGTAGATTAATGTGTCCTCTTGCCGGACCAAAGTTCTGTCCACTGATACGTGATCAATGAGAGCAGGAGAGAAAACATAAAGGCAGCTGCTTTAACAAGACAATCAATGAGTTTAGACCGAGGCCTCCTCCGCCCACCACTGCTGCCGCTCACTGGAATAATCTACAGCCCGTCCAGCTGTTTCCTCAAAGACGGCCGTGAAACACAGTCCGAGTCAGCCAAACTTGAAAAAGCACAAATCCTCCGAGTGAATGAGCGTTTGGTCGCTCAGCCCTTAGTGTACTGCAAACCTACATTTCACTCCAACGCCAGTTTGTATTTTCGTGGCCAAACCCATTCAGGAGGTCAGACGCTGTAGAAACTTCTGATGAGTCTCGGATGAAAATGGCTTCATTGGAGAGGCTTTGTTTGCACCGCAGAAACGTGGCGGCCGGAGGTGACTCAGCGTGGTGGACCTCAACAACGGCCATTTCCTTGATGCACTGGAGCTATGTGACATCATATTAAATGAGCATTTTCACAAAGTGAGAAGACTCCCAGCAACAGGGGGAAGGAGATGCAGGCTCATTATCTCGCTGCTGACAGTCACAATGGATTTACGGTGCCCACGTATTAGAAGCAGACTCACAGTTGCAGTCGGTGGGTGCGACTCCTCAGAGGACTCGTAACTTCTCCAAACACCGCTGTTTTATGAAACGCTGTGTGCATTTGTGGAAAACTATTTAAAGATGAGGCTATTTTTTGCATACAGTGAACTCTGCGGCACCATCTCGCTTCGTTAAAGAAAGAAAACCAGATACTTCAGATATGTAAATATGTATTTTAGTAACAGATTTGAGTCGATTTGTCAATAAAATGTGCAATGACAGCACTTCATCTTCTCCTCAGTAACGTCAGCTGGGAAATAGATTTGACCAGTTTTAATATGAGTCCATCTCGCGTCCCATACATCAGTCTGTTCTGATTGCAGTGATCATACTGGGCCCGTAATTTACCTTCTTAATCAAAATATGCGCAGGAGTGAATTGACGCCGTCCTGCCAAGCCGAGCGTTATCCATTGTCACAGCTGAGATCAAGGCGTGATGAAGTGAAGGTCATCCCCACTGTCTGAGGCTATCTGTTACGCCGTAGCAATCAACAAAATCTATTTTCCATCACAGCGGCTGCAGAGGAGAAGATGGATTCGATGCACATAGACAGGTATTGATTTGGCAATTTCCAAGGGACAAACAAAATGGCCTCCCAACTGTTTAGCTGTTTTTATTTGCCCCAGAGTAATGTCGCCCTGTGGGAGTTTCTTACACTATTTAATCCCAAATGAATCCTCCTGACAGGTTGTTTTTTTTTTTTACAGCGTCAAACACTGTATGCTGGAGTGTCGCTGCAAAAACAATTCAAATGTTGTAAGTGAGAGTCAACACGAGGCGTCACAAAAAACCAGGCAGTCAATTAAAAACAGGTCTCCAAATAAAACCAGGACCATACAAACACACCCAGTACCCAAACACAAGTCAGGGGGAAAAAAGCATATCACAGAATTTTCATGCAGCTGGATGTTTTTTAATTTAAATGTCATTAACAAAAACATGTTCTTATGGTTTCCCATTAAAACAGAACTTGAGGGAAAATATGTTTTACATAAATATTCATTTTTTTAAACTTCATGAATGAAAATGAGAGTTTCAGAAAAATAATTTTCTGAATACATAGTGTCTCACCTAAAGTGTGGTCTCGCTCTCTCTTCAAAAAAAAAAAAGAGCAGATAAAGAACCACAGAAACTAACGTTTCTTTTTCTTTGTTTTTTTTTTGCAGGTCAATCTAGAAACTGTAAGTAACACTCATGTTGTATTTTCTTTAACTGGCTGCCTCTCGCCCTGTTTACTTCTGCTTCTTTGACTCGACCACTGGAACCCGTTATTTTTTCATTTCTCTTGCTGGATTATTAACACACACACCAGTGCTATTTTGCTTTTGTTTTTGCTATGGCCGTTTCCGTGCTGTAGCTGCCCGGTTCATTGACAACGCTGCTGTTTGTTTGTTTGATTGCTCGTCCTTCTAATCAGCAAAGATCTACATCTTTATTGTTCACCTGGACTCTGTCAGGGCTCTGTGGTGGATCAATGGACGGTTTTTAGTTTTCAGTGTAAGTCTGTGGCGTGTTGAAAGTTTGGGTTCTCTCTCTGTCCAACATGGCCGCCGCGCCATGGCTCTGTCTTCTTGGATGGTCGCCATGGCCGACTGGTTACTGGTTCAAATTGCGGATGGTTGCAACTCAGGCGGTGTTGTGAGGAAACGTAAGAAAGCGATCTGAAATCACAATATGGGTGAAAGATCTTTTTATTTAATAGCATGAATTAAAATACATGTAAACATATAGTACCTCAGGCACTTTGAGGGGCTATCAAGTGGAGCTTTTCACACACCTGCAGACCTCTGCTCTCTACCTCACCTGGACAGCTTTCTATAAGGTTCTCACATCCTTCTAGCCAGTGCCTGCCACAGTAAAAAAACAACAAAACAACAAAAACATGTCTAAAAAAGTAAGTCCCCCCAACGTCTGCCCGGTGTCTCTCTGCTGTTCAACCTCCTCTCAGCTCTCCTGAGACACAGTGGGAGGCTTTCTGTCCAGAATGCTCGCCAGTGTCTTGAATGGCTGTCCCCAGTCGCCAAGGGAGCTGAAATCCCCCGAACTATCAATCACCCACGACTCCTCTATCGAGCTGAGCGAGCCCGCCACGGAGCCGTCGCCCTCGTAGGCGTAGGTTGCTAAAGAATCGTAGGGCGGAGCGGCGTAACCCTGCTCGCTCTCCTCCAGCCGGTGTTCGATGAACTCCCTGATCATTTCGGCGGCGTCCTCGCTCACTCGGCCGCGGGAGGAGAGCTGGGCCTCGCCGTTCGCGGCGGCGGCGGTGGCGACGACGACGCCGGCCGTCTGGCGATGGATGTCGGGCGACCTGACGTCATTGCAGCGGCTGGCGAGGTGAAGCAGGACGCCGTCGCCGTAGCCGCTCTTCTCCTTCCTGGAGGTGCTGCTCTGAGTGCTGGTGTGCTGCGAGTGCGTGTTGCGCAGAGTGCCCATGTCAAAGGCGTGGGTGTCCGCCTCGCCGCCGCCCTCGTCGTCATAGTGAATGACGTTATCGCGAATGTCCTCTTTTGAGGTCATCAGAGTCTCTTTCTCTTTGTGGCGCCTCTGGCTCATGTATAAACCTGCCATGACTGCAAGAAACGGGACAGAAATGAGAGAAAGGAGTCGATGGGTTAGTTGAGAAACATTTATGTGTAACTTTGCCTTCATCTGTGCGTATTCGTTTCAAACGGCGCTCTCGGGTCTCTCCAGCCGGTTTGGAAATCAAAACACTCGACACCGAGGAAGCGTACCTGCAACCAATCTCCCTGCTTTAAAATGATCCCTCCCAAATCCAGCCGGTCTGTCGAGCGCTCTACAAGCCGACGGACGGCGGCCGGGTCCAACGGGGTTCCACTTCACTCCCGGGTCACATCCAGGGTAATTTGCTCTGCTCTCAGCTGGAGTCCGCATGTGACGGATACAAACCGCCAAAACTGAAGCACGAGATTCACGAGAGGCTTTGAAGACGGCGAGAAGGAGGAAGCCCCGCTGCTGCCGCAAATCTCACACTTCCTCTCAGGGGCACAAAACACAGATTACGCTCGCGTCTACCCCGATTCAGCTGATGCTCCTGATGCAGGATTACAGTAACTGCATTGTTTAAATGTTTTCATTGTAACTGAAAAGGAAATTAATAATAAGTGCCATACAGCAATTGAAGACTGGTACATATATAAATATAGGGCTTATGAAAGGCAGGCGATGGAGGTAGTTACTCGCCCTTGTCGCCACGTCTGACTTTGTGGTTTGTTGAGCTCCTGCACAGCGAGGGATGAAGCTGTCGAACACAAGCGTCTGAGCTTCGCTTCGCAGCGCGCTCTGTTTCTGTCACGGGACAACAGAAAGCGGTTTGTGTCGTCCCGTGTTGTGCGTCTCGGGATGGTGTTTGAAGCGGCCGACAAAGAAAAGGCACGCAGCCGGATTAGCGAGAACAGAGGGCTGCTTTAGAGAGCGTCGCCCGCTTCACAGCGCTCGACAGCGGCGAGGATTAGTTTCAAAACTTGGGCTCGTTTCAATATTCAATAACAGTGATCACGAAGCAATTCAAAGATCAGTATATTACACTGTACACAGCAAGTCAGTATGTGACACAAACAGCTGTTTGGCATATAGAAATTCACTGTATATGCATAAAGCAATTCTGGGAGGATACTACAATCCTTTAATGACAGAGAGGCCACGTCTGCGTGACAACAAGGTACGAGGACAATAATAGACACGTGGTTGTGGTTGTGCAATGCTCATGAACTGGTTTCACTGCACATGAGTGTTTAGATGACAGTGAGTGATGAGCTGGATTGTGGTGGATTGTGCAAATTTGGAAATATTTGGGAAAACGTCGTGCTCCCGATCTCATCGTTCTCTTTGTGGACATTAGTTGATTCCTTCATGAGAAGTCCAGGGTGCAGGACTGTCGACTTCAAATCGTAAACAAGACGTTGTCAGTCGAACCGGGGGCCGGGACAGGCTTGTTTACGTAGGTACAGGGACGGTACAGGGATTTGTCCCTGCGCTCGCCATGGCCGACTTTGTTTTGTCGCCTGGGGCCAAACCAAACAAAACCGTCAGGACAGAAGACAGCAAATACACCGCATAATTTATTTCCAGATTTTGGCGATGACAAAGGAGATGCTGCGTCCAATCAAATCGATGCTGGTCCCAAACTGGGAGGGCCTGGGTACCGCTCGCTCACTCATCCTCTCCTCTGCTTCTGACATCAGGAAGATTCATTAATCCACGGTGTGTCCCGTCTGCTGCTCGCTAATCAATAGGACCAGGAAAACAAAAGGCAGCAGCTTTAACTAGACAATCGCTGGGTCTGAAGTGGCCTGCGACGCTTCCTCTGCCCGGCCGAAAACACAGAAGACATAAACCTTCAGTGGAGTTCAGTACTTCTGAAATCCTGGTGAAGAGCCAGACACGTCTGCCTGTTCTGTATTAAAAATGCAGCATGACTTATTGCAGTTTGGCAAAGATGGATGTAGCTTGGCCGCTGTGCGTTTGACCTTCTTGGCGTTGTTTTTGGTGCGCAGCTTGTTGTTTTTTTTTTTTCCCTTTGTACACATGCATAATTCCTGTCTGCTTTCCGTCCTGACTAACACGGCCAGCAGTGGGCTCTACGAAAACAAAACAAAACCAAAGTTCTGAAAGGCTTTTTTTGGCTGCGCAAGTTCACGGCGCTCATTTCTAAATCATGAAATCACGACCTCCCTGGAATTTGCAGGAACTGAGTGATAAGATGAACGTTCTCCATCTTACGACCATCACTTTATATTCTGTCACCATACCTTATATTTTTGCCCATACAAGTGAATGCACAATACATATATATATATATATTTAATAATCATAGAAGCCATAAAGACCAGGAACATTGTCTGATATACCCAAAGCTTGTGCATTACTGTCTGGAATGTCAGCTCCTGACATTATTTGACCTTGCTCAGGCCTGATTCCATCGCTCTACAGTAAATCGAGCGAAACATTCATACCGTACTTCTCAGTCAGCTTGTAGCTTCCTTATTGCTCGTAACCACAACTCTCTTAAATAATCGCTGCAGCGTTTTGTGTTTTACTGGGGTTCATCACTGCTCTCCACTTCAACGTATTCTGCGGGTCTCCATTTGAATTCTTCTTCTTCATGAGTATGGATTCTCTGCAGCAGACTGATTTTTAACACAATGCTGTTTGTCTGCTATAATAATTGATTTCGTGAATGACTGTGCACTGGACTGAGGTTGCAGAGCATGGATTCAAAGATCTCGTGATCCACGTGTGACCTTTTTGTCGCCTGCTGCTTAAAGGTGGAAGCCGTACATGCAGATGTGGTGTCACAACCCCCCCCCACCACCACCGCCGCCCATGCCCCATTAGAAAACCAATTGTCAGCCCTGTGAAGCAGATCGGTGCACGGGGAAGGAAAAACAACAACATCCCCTCGGGCTGTGTGCTATAGAAACCCAACAAGGTCACGGCATAGACGAGGGGGCTGGGTTAATGGGGGCTGCTGGTACGTACTGGACTGTATTGATGTTTCAGCATGTTCAGCTCTTTGGGAGACTTAATAGAAAACTGTCTTGTGTCTGCATCAGGGCTTTTTTTTCCCTCTGATAAGTGTTTGCTGCTGGAGGAGAGGAAAACTTAGAGCGCGGTGCAGCTGAGGGTTGTGAAACAGCCGGGCTCCAGAAGTAATAACAGCCACCACACTGGGTCAGAGGGGAATTTGAATGCGCGAGGACACACACTCTGCAATTTGTCTTTGATGAATAATATTTTTTTAAAAATCAACAACTGAAAGCCATGCGCTGTTTATCTGCTTCTCCTGTGATTCAAGTTAAAACCAATACTGTAATTGCCGGAGCGCCTTCATCAAATACTTTAAGAGCGTGAAATTTAGCACAAAGGAGACGATATAGTAAAAAAAAAAGACAAACAAATGCAGTGCGCCGTGAGAAAAGGAGCAGAGGAATGTAATATCACCCGGTGGTTTGTGATTCGGCTGGGCCAGCAGCAGCTCTCTACCGTTCTGCAGGTGGGAGAATAACACTGCGCCGGCAATAGAGCAGGATTTATTTAGTGCTGAGAGATGAGGGGTAGGAGATGGAATTGTTGGCTTGTTAAATTACTGAAATCTCTCCAGGCTGAAGCGACTCATACTGCAGCTTCTGAGCTGAGGGAGAGGGAGAAACGGGGCAGGCTGTGAAACACAACTCCTCCGGCCACCGGCCGCTTGAAACCGTGAATGAAACCAGCGACGAATTATCCTCGTTATCGTCCGATCTGTTGTTTTGATTTATTTACGGTTCGGGCTGCTGAACTGAGCGAGCGGTCTTCACTTTACACGAACGTGTGATCAGACAGCGATAATCCCACACAAGCTCTGAGTAAGTGTGTCAACGATTAAAAAAACGCAGCTTCAATCAATAAAGTTAAAACCCCCTGTTGTCTAGTTACTTCCTGTCTCTGTATGTTTTCCCTCCTTTTGTGATGGGCTGCCCCGCCCTAATGTGATCCACCTGTGTGTCGTTATCACCACCCAGCTGCTTTTGTGTGGATTTTTTTTTTTTCTTTTTTTTTTTTGGTTTCCTCACATTTCCCCTGTTCTTCTGATTGGAACGTTTTGATTTTTTTCGGCTTTGCTTCCTTCAGTTATTTGGATGTTGTTGTTTTCTTTCATTAAAGTCACTGCGCTCCTTTCTGATGGGTCACACGAGTCCAGTTCTCCGGCAATCAAATCGGGTCTCGATGGCCTTTTGTCGTCTGGATGTTTTCCGCGGTCCCGGCCTCCACAGAATTATTTGTTTACGTTACTTTGGACTAACTTCTCCCCGGTTTGCTCACTGCTGCAGTGTTTTTGCCCCGAAGGTAACGCGAGCTAACAGCAAGTTAATAAAACAAAAGAAGCCAAATCAATGACCATTGTGGAGCAGGTCTCTTGTTCTGTTATTTACCGGCACAGATCGCAGCAAATATCTTCTTCATCCTTTCACGGCGAAAATCTACTTCCATCAGACAACGCCGCGTTAAGGCAGTAAAACGGGATGCTTTTATGCCTCCCTCGCTCTTCCAGTGCCATATTGCCATCATGACGTGTATGAGGAAATGCCTCTTTCTGTCAGGCATGAGAGAAAAGTGGTTGTCATGTGTTAGCAGCTATTAGCCCATCCTCCCTTCTCCTTCTTTATGTCCTCTCTCCGTTATCCTCCCTCTGCGCAGAGGACGACAATAAAGGAGGCACAACACCCCGAGGAGGCTGCGATTCTTCTGACATGCCATCAGTCAGTCCAAACACACACACACACACACACACACACACACACTTAAAAACCTGCCCTCACACTGCTTCCTTTTCATTTCTGCTTTGTGTAACCTAACACACGTCTTAAGACAAATCTGTGCACACACGCACACATTCAAACGCACAATGCTTGTTTTCTCTGTGGAAGGACAGGTGGTTATGTAACTGTAGTTCTCGGGAACAGAGGTAGAAATGAAACGATACGACAGCATGTGGGGGGAAAAAAAAAGAAGTAAATGAGGAATCAGCCTCTCCGCGGGAACACTCCTGAACCTGTGTGCGATAATTACAGGCTTGTCATGGCTTGTTGGCACCATCTAGTGTTACAGTGCGTGCACTAATTTACTCACAAAACGGCCACGAGTGGACACATAACAATTACCTGTCGTTTAAATTATAATGCGCAAAAAATAACCCCCCTGACTTTAAGTCTTGTAATAGACATCACTGAGTCTTACATGTGTGGCAGCCGCACTCAGTAAACAGTCAGAGACAGAACCTGAGCAGACCAGGATTGTAATAAAACCATGTGTGAGCGGGTTTGACTCCTGTAAGTGTTTGGATGAGCTTACCTATCAGCAGAGCCACACACAGCAGAATAGCCATCAGCGCTCCGGTGCTGAGGCCCACGGGCAGGAAGACGGCCTCCGCCGAGCAGGTCAGCAGCGAGCCCCCCGCCTCGCAGGAGCACACTCGGACGGTGAGGGTGGCCGTGCTGCTCTGGGCGGGGTAACCGCTGTCTTCGACCACCACGGGGAGAACGTAGACGTCCTGCAGCCGCCGCTGGAAGCCCGAGCGCCGCGTCACGATGCCGGCGGTGTTATCTGGGAAGACAACAGAGGATGACGTAACCCCCTGCCACCAAGCCGCCATGGCAGACGTCAGGTCAGAGACCGCACGCACAGGACGCCAGGTGCATGAAGCGTTTGAGCACGGCTAAAGCCTTCGCCTCGGACGGCTGCTATTCTATATTTGTCCCGCTGCGAAAAAGAAAAATCCCAAACCCATCGCCTCCTGCTGAAGAACCTTTACAAACACCTGACACATAGGTAGATCCATGTCTCTATAAAAAGGCTCAGTAATTCTCGACGACAGCTGGTCACTGCGGGTTTCAACAAACATTACTCAAATGAAAGACGCATCACAAACTCTGGGGGCTAATTTCAACAGTGGATTATTTCACATTCGGCTCGCTGGGGAGTAATTTGGGACGATGTATGTAGAACTAAGTCAAAACAAAGTGCTTATTGTGTGTAGTGTCTACAGTTTGTGTGTGTCCACGGTAATGAAGACACATGTCAGCCGGTGCAACAGTGCAGCTCACTTATGTGTTGTTATTAGTTTTCGGAGCAGCAGTAGAGGAGTGAGATGTATTAGACTTGGGATGCACACCTGACATAATAGCCTGCTTGTTAGCAGGAAGCATTCATCGTGGGTTTGGCTCTGCAAGAGCGAAATAAGAAAACTATGGGATGTCACCATCCTTTTAAAACAAATGCTGCAGCAACACAGACTCTAAATTGATAGCACTTGACCTTGTTTGCAGTAAATATACTTTATGACGTTTTGTGGCAGCTGCTGAAATGATTCTGTCATTCTTCTCGACCGGACGGAGTCTGAAACCTCGAGCTAGCTGTTGTGATTCATGAACCTTTTTAAGATGCGCACCGTATTTCCTCGACGTTATGTTTCTATGCAGCTACGCTGCAAAAGCGAAAGCGATAGTAGGAAACTCAATCACTGGCTGCATTATGCTCAGAGGCAACATATATTTTGAATTAAGCACCGTGAGGTGGAGCTGGGGTCGGGTGCCGCGAGAGTTCCGACATATCCATAAAAAAAGTTTAATCATGCTGCATTCATTAAAGGTGGATGCTGTAGTGCAAGGTTAGAAAAGGCTACACCGTCGCCCTGACACTCAGCTTAATCACAAAAATAACAGTTTTTCAGAAAAAAAAGATCAAAATCCAATGCAAATTATAAGTGAACTTCCGAAACATAGGCAAAAAAAATGAGAATTACTATGCATTTCCATCTGCCAATAATATCAGGAGCTAGATCGTGGAGATTAACAGCTGGTCGTGTTAATTTCAACCAAGATGTATTCCCTCTGAAAGCACATTGCCTATCAACGTAATGAAGCCAGTCATTACATTTTTCATCTTATCACAACTGGGAAAACAATGTAGTCATTTGTGAGACATTATTTCAAGGAGAAATGTTTTTTTTTTTTCCTCTGGTTTTGTGTCCCAGACACTAAAAGTAGGTTGTCATAGCTGAAGGTCAGTGCTTCCCCCAATCTCTGTCACGCACACTTTTCTTTCCGCTGTGCTATTTCAGCGTCAAACCGCTGCCGGTTCCACGCCGGCGCCGACTGATGCCTTCTCAGCAGGCAGCACCACCCTCATTTTTAGGCTGAAGCAGGTTACTTAGATTTCAAGACGCGTGCTCAGAAGGTAAACTCAGAAATGTGACTGAAAGGATGGCTGGCTCAAACACGACAAAGAAAAGGCTTCGTTCTATTAAATCTGATGAAATCATACTTGACTTTCTGGATTGGTTCCTGTTTTATTGTGAAGTCGTTTTCATTTTCCCGCCTCTGTGATGACCTGCTCTGAACTCGCTCATGTCTCATAACCTCGCGACCTGTCACGGTCTTGTTTTTTTTTGTTTTTTTGCTTCTCACATTTTTCCTGTTTCCTGTTTACCCGCCACTTTATCGTGTCTTCACGTTGGCTTGTAAAGACTATGATTTTAATCAAGTCGTCTCCACTGGTGACCGATCCGCCTCTGATTGCTCAGACAAAATGTTTTCAGACATAAGAACCCTTTGTTTTGAGATCTAAAATCGTGTCAGGCATTGTGCTGCGTGACAATCTTCTCATCGCGCACCTTCAGAGGTCCTTATGGGGCGTAGACGACCGGCGAGAACGACAAAATACTTCTTTTATTACCACAACAACTGAAGTGCAATTTAATCTTGATGCAAACACTCGTTTAAAATGTGTTTGAAAGCGTTTAAAAAGACACTGTGTTCCTCCAGACAACTGTGTGTGTGTGTGTTAGTGTGTGTTAGTGTGTGTGCGTATATGCGGGTGTGTTTGTGTCTGCATGTGTCAGGAAGAATCCATTCTCCCCCCGCTGGACCGAGATGTACCCTGACAAGGTAGAGACCATTAAGGCACCTTGTTCCTGTTACAGACACACAAAGACACACACACACACACACACATGCACACACAAACACGCACACGCACACATACGCTCCAGTTCCCCTCGGTGGCTGCGGGCCTGTATGTCTGACTCCATCAGATTTGATGCTGACTGTATAGGTACAAATATACAAAAATATAACAATTGTCGTTGGTGAGGTGTTGCAGGGGACAACAGGAAATGTCAGGGGAGCGCTTATTCCAACTGATCATCCCTGAGAAACCTTCACAGGCAACAGGGACACAAATCATTGTTTACTCGGGCGGGGAAAGGAAGGGGTATGTGTGTGCGTTTCCTTTTTGTTTCAGCAGTAGAAAATGGGTTGTTGAAGTAGTAAACCATAGAAAAGCTCATATGAGCATTTCAACCAACGTTAATTGGCCCTGCAGCACAGATGGAGGTGGACGTTCGGAATTGGGGAAGAAACGCCATAAACGGATGAAAATCAAATGAAATGATAATAAAAAAGAAGATTATCTCCACCTGTGGTTTGAAAAACCTCTTTCTCGCAAGTGCTGGACTCATCAGCATCATTTCCAAGGTAAGATTTAAGCACTGCAACTCGCTGTTAACAACACTGAACGCAACAAACAGCTACATCGGCCCCTGATTGCTTCCACCATCCACGTTCAGTGCAATGCAGTACTGGCTGTAAAACTTTTCCTGAAGTCTCCCACAACTGTCTGTTATGGAGACCTGCAGATGATGAGACCATCTGTACACCACCCCCACCTCCTTCACTTACTTCCAAAATCCCGAACGGTGAAGTTTCTGTTGCGCAGCTCCTTGGGGGTCTTGAAAAAGAACCTCTGGCTGACAGGAGGAAGGTCCTTGTCCACAGCGCTGACTGTCTGGATCACCTGGTCAGGGTGCCAACACACAAAGAGCAACGTATTGGTGAACCCCAGAGAGAACAGTTGGCAGCTTGTGAATCAAAATCTAGGGGTGACGATGTCATGTGATCAACCACTTGACTTAAAGTAATTCCGAGGTTTCCAGTCAAGAAGGTAAATAGTCAACGAATTCGGTCGGTGTTTCTGTTTGGGTCGTGTCCAACAGACTCGTGGGCTTACCTGACCAAGTCTGGAGTTCTCGCAGACGAAGGTATCTGAGGGAACGGCCAGCTCGGGAGGGAACTCGTTCACATCCAGGACGTTGACCATCACGGACACTTTGGCGGACAGCAGGGGGTTGTCTGTAACGGTCAGCAAGGATTCGTAAATTGTTGCACACTGTGCACCAAACCCCAAACGCTGTTGCTGTGAACCCAGATGTTATATCGCTTTTGGCCACTAGATGGAGTCAGAGACTTAACGAACAACAGTCCCTAGCAGTGTGTATGTGTTTTTACCCTCCACTCCTCCGCCTGTTGGATAACGTGTCCATTTGTTGTGGATGTTCATCCTGTCATGTAACTTTACACAGTCTTGTTTTCAGTCTTGAACTGACTGAGGATTCATATTATTGCTTCATCTGATGAGCGGGCTTGGCAGACCTGTAACTCACCGGCCCCATTGCCGGTTGAAATCACATGGTGCACATACAGTCTTGATGAATTGATGAACTAAGCGCCTTGCTCAAATTGACTAAATTTAGTTTCCACAACAGCTGCAGCTTTAAATGAAATGTGCAAAAAATGGTGAATAGGGATAGCTTAACCAAGATATGGACTGAATGACACTAGAACCAGTAGGACACATGTTTGACATATGATTGGCAAATAAATGTGTTTAGGTTCAAATAAACTCAGTTTAAAACTTTCACTCCGACCTCAGTGGGGGTGGCTGACTCAAAAACGAGTGCAGCCATCCGGTACCCAACTATTTAATTCCCAGAATGTTAATTTGTCCCCTGTCACATTTTTAATAAATAAAGTATAATGGTAATTATAACAGTTCGCATTAAAATCTGTTATCCCGCTTTAGTGCACAAAGCAGGTATTTGAATTATGAGACACCCATGGGGGGTTTTGAATTTTTTAAGAGATCAGACTGTAGCGCTTTTAGACCTTCTACTTTTGGAGGTGACATTGTGTGGGGCTCCACTTTGAGCTTGGTTTGTCAAAGCTAAAACATCATCCAGTAAAACTGTAATGTAACAACTCTCTCTTTGTACTTTTTGTAATAGAATGGCGTTCATCAATCAGTCCATGCAGTGTTAAAACCGTCCGTGCCGTAGGCGCTGTGTGGGCGCTCGGGCCCCTGCACATTATCGTCATCATTATCTGGGAACGGTCCAATGAAGACAAACACAGGAATGGACACCTCATTCAACCTTATTGGTGTTATCCATCAGTCCCCTGTAGTCCTCAACCAGTCAGCATCCCCTCACAGCACCTGGAACTCTGCTGATAGTGTTGTTTTGAATGCACTGTAATGTGATGCTCTCTGCACAGTTTGAATTCTTTATATGGAGATTCATGCTTTGGATAGTCTCCATCGGAAAGAAATAAAAGCCAGCGTGCCATGGATGGTGCATGCATTCTTTCACTGGTAAACAACCTGAATGTGCAGGAAAGGCCCAGTGACAGCATCAGTTTGTAGAACATATTAGATGGCTGTTAGTAAATACACAGACATGATACTGTTGTGTGCTTGTTTTGGACGTCCGTGGTGTGTAATACTTACTGACTTTGGTTGCGACCACGGTGATGTTGTGCCAGACAGCTGTCTCTCTGTCCAGGTATTCATTAGTGGAAATGGTTCCCTCGACGGTGTCGATGTCGAAACAGCCGTCAGCCTCTGTGTGCCATTCCAACGAATACCTGCACAGATAAGAGGAGTCCACATCAGCGAGCCGGGGGCTCCGTTTGCAAAGGACCCAGGGGCGCAATCAAGAACCCTGTTTGTCACAGGAGAACCCATTAAACAGAATAGGTCTAATTCTTTTTTTTAAACTATCTGTTCTGAAATGATTTGGCCTGAGTGGTTTGCCCATTTTTAACGAGAATAAGTGGAGGTGGTAGGACGTTGAGTCTGTTTTGCATGATTAGGGGGCATATCTCCCTGGAAGGATTCCCAGCCCTGCAGAACTGTCCAGGGAGTTGTGGAAGTGAGAAGCTGGCCTCCTTGACTCTAATCACCACAATCACACAGATTATTGTATGAGGCCGGGAGTAAACATTGTTAAATATTAAAACCGAATCTGAATCTGACAATCCTCTCGTGTGCCTCCACACGGCTACGTGCAGAAACCACCGTTATCGCTCCTGCAAACTGGCAAAGCGCTTGTCACCTGACGGCGCTGCTGCTGGCGTCCAGGTCGTGAGCCGTCACCGAGCCGATGATGGTTCCCGGGGGCGTGTCCTCGTACACGTCCATGGAGTAGGAGGTCTTGGTGAAGACGGGGGGCTCCTCCGTGTCCAGGACATTCACCTTCACCGTAGCCGAGTCCTTGAAGGGCCCCAGGTGTAGGAACCGGGGGTCCAGCTGGGCGTTGGACGCCTCCACTTTGAACGTGTACGTCTTTTTGGTTTCGTAGTCGAGAGTCTGCGGAGACACCAGAAGAAAGGAACGGAGAGACATGGAGGGATTAAATAAGATCATTATCACACTTCAGGATGGTGTTTTAATCACCAGGTACACTTGTTGAACACATTCACTTTGTTACATCTCTGGAACCATTAGGTAAGAGTTTGATGATGTGTTATCCAAAAAATAGTTTAAAAAACAACACTTTCTTAAGTGTGAAAAAGAAAAAAACAGTGCTGGTATGGTGTAGCACCTTTTAAGACACCTTTTGTAAAAGATTATAATTACAACATAAGGATCATGTAATCTCCACATAATTAAAAACAATGTCTCTTTTTCCCATATGTAGCACAACATGACATTAACCATCATGTCGCCTGAAAACCTATAAACACTAGTTACCACTGTAGTGATTCGCACTTGGAGCTTATTTAGCATGTGAGGAGTAAATGATGTATAGTAGATAAAACAGCATCATTTGAATTTGTCTCTCTGGGATTTATACTTCAGTGCATAGAAGCACGTAGAGAAAATAAATAAACATAAAGGAATGGACAGGGCTCATGTGCTGCACGCGCTGCTGCGGACCGACAAAGAGAGTCCTTCAGAAAACCTGTTGTGTCTTAGCCTTCGCTGCTGAGCACTTGATCAGGAAAACCTCCTGACCTCTCCACTGCCACCCCCCCGCAGGCTCGCGTCGCATGAAGGACACCTGGAGAAGCCGCCTCGTCGTTGCGTGGCAACCGCGACTGCTTCTTGATATTTTAATTCCTGGCAGTTGAGACTTCAGCGGGTGCCGTGTTTGGCTATCGATGTCCAGTCACTGTGATGAGCGCAGCCCTCGCTGATTGACGTGGACACAGAGCGCGGTCGATTTCCATTCTCCCCCCCGCTCATCTGTTTGTGAATGCACGGGAGACGCGGGAGAAGGCCACTTTGATATGGAAATGTAGCCGCACATTGTACCGAGACACATTCATCAAACTCAGTTTGTCTCGTGTTGCCAGAGACAGTTCACATTCCTGAGAGCGACTGCTCTTCTCCGGCTCCGCTGGAGCTCCTGCTCACACACAATCTCCAACCCACACCAGCGCACAGTTGACTCTGGCTTTCATCTGCTAACCCCTGCTGACCTTGTGGGCAAGAAACATGTTGTCCTTTCCCATAAACCCCCTGTGTGGGTCCACATGCCTCATCCTTGTGTTTACAATTTAGCGTGAAAAAAAGAGTGCACATCTTTGCCTTCAGATAGTTCATTTAACAGGTATAAAGCATTTTCAGGCTGCATTAATATACAGCACTGTGTACTGGATATGGAGAGTAATTGGATCGGCTGGATCAATCGGGCAGAGTAACAAAGGATCCTAATGCGTGCAATTTCATTTCATTAATCGATGTTTAGGTGGCTTAGGTTGGACTGTTTCTTTTCCTGCCCGTGTGCTGAAGCTAAAACTAAAGCACAGATAGCATTACATCATGTGTTTGAGAGAAAGTGCCGTTTCGTGGGGTCTTTAGCAGATATTTAGTTTGTTGTCAGGAGTAAAACATATGATATTTTTGATCAAAAATGGCCTTCAGATGATCAGATGAAGGTGCCAATGTGCCACCGGCCCACAGGCTAGAACAAAGACAGTATGACTGTCGCTGTAGCAGATCAGAGAACATCCTGTGACAGCAGCCCAGTGGGGAATTACTCAAGCAAAAGACGACCAACCCAAACTCTGGACCTGCCGCATCGTCCATGTTCAGGCAGGTGGTCGGGTGCCCCGAGGGAAATTAACGTAAAATGTACAAGAAATTCGGGATTTCTCTAGATATGCAGACGGAGCCGCTCCTCATCTATAATCTTTCATTGTGTCCGGTGTTTATCCCTCTGAGCTCATTACAGTAAAGCTGGTCATCTTAGCCTGGCGGCCTGCAGGAACAGGAGGACGGAGCGACACTACAGCTCGCTCCAGTGCATTTTCTAATAGCCGAGCTACACAGGAATGAAGTGGCCCGAGGTTGTCGAGCGCAGACCGGCGACATGATTAAAAAGTGAGTGGGCGGAAGAGTTAAAACCTCTCCTGGATCAATAACGCTCACTCTGGGTTTCACGCGGCCGACACATAGACTTGTAGGGTTAAGTGAGGGGAAGGGGAGGCGGCCGAGAGGCGGCGAGGGAGGGTTTAACTGATTGGCGTCTCGCCACAGGCGGTGGAGAGAGATCGGTGTCTGACTGAGCTGCAAAATTTCTCACATTACAGTCATTTATGACGACGGTAAATCCAGTGAGGAGCAGGTAGAAAGTCTCATGTTGGTCATTTCAAATATGAAACATCAAATACGTTTTCAGTGGTGGTTAAACGTTGAGACGCGCAGCAGAAGTTCCTCGGTGAGTCCTAACTGATGAGTTATGGGTCGTCCCTGAATCAGCAGGTTCCAGAGATAAACAACCTGCAGATGATTGGACTGTGAGGATTTAAACCTGAGGCCTTGTCGCTGTCGACCACTCAGGGTAGAGCTGTGTTTGCATAAAAAAATCTGACTTAGCTCAGATCGCATTCACAATTTGCATAATTTAGATCTGGGTGGTTCTGGACCCATTTTGGACAAAAGTGCAGCTGAGCTGGGAATAACACTTTTGGAGCTGCAGTTGTGCGTTCCTGCAGAATCGAGAAGTTTGTCAACCAGGAGTTCATTGTTTGAAGCAGAAATCCTGTGCAGATTTATGGTCAGATCCTGAATATGTTTTGTTCCAAAACACTGTCGTTCTGTCACTCACTTCTGCAATATTAGGTGAAAATGAAAAATGATTTGACCCTGTTACATTGACTTCAGTGAGGGACAGTCATGATTTAAACTGAGACCCATAAAGCACTGCCTGCACTGTTAGCCTGTGAAACACAAATCCAACCTTCAGAAGTGGCTCCCCGTCTTCTGATTGAACAACGAACCAACACACAAGCGACGAGTTCCTCGGGAGTTCATTGCACATGAAGAAGCTCCATGTCCTCGTTACATAACCCTGCTGCGTTTTTCTGTTCCATAACAATGTTTCCCGGGGGGACGAATGCATCAGGTGCGTTTGTCCTCAAAAGTCCTCACTCACTTCCTGCTGCACACACCTGCAACACAACTGATCTGAGACCTGTAGTCAGAGCAGGTGGCAACACACCTTGGGCCTTTTTTGTCGACACTATTTAGTAAATGTGTAAGTGGCGTTTACCCCCCAGTGTGCACATTTGTGTAGGAATCTCACTCAGCTTAGGACTGTGCTTCCACATCAAGTTGCAGAGCCAAACTTCTCCTGTCCACAGAACGTTCCTTTCTCCATAAAACAGCGGCAGAGCCCGATCTTGGTTGACTTTTTTGGCACATCGCTGCCACCGACCGTCGATCAGCTCAGCAGTACGAAACCGACGGCAGGAACGAGGACCCCGCAGTCCCGTGTGCATCCACCTGCACAAGCACTGTGCCATAAAAAGGAGCGAATTGCATGGCAAGTACCTTGTCTTATTGTGTGTCTAATACTTCCACAGCAAAGGGGTCTGAAGATGTGCTAACACAATAATAGCACTGAAACAATAAATAATTGATTGGATTTTCCTCTGGTGCACGATTATTACCTCCTGTGATATGGAGCATAAAAAAATCGTTTAAAATGCTATTTCATCTGACCTAAAAGGTTCGCACAGATAACGTTTCACCGGGTTCTCTCTGTTTTTGAACGGCACGTTTTCAGCAAACGTTTGTGCGTTTCAGTTTTCTTTAAGTTGTGAAGAGCGGCGCGGTCATTGGTTTCGTGGCGGTGAGTCAGACAACTGTTTGAAGACGGCGAGCGGGGACAGAAGCCTAGATTTAGGGCTTATCGCTCATTTCTAAAATAAGAGACATAACGGGGAAAGTTTGCTGCAGTTGTGTCTGTTCTGATTTGGGGGACGGCCTGAAATAAAAGCCTCTGCCGCCCTCTGATGTTAAAGCGCTTGATGTGATATGACGTGTGCGCCGCGCGTCCGGGTGTGCGTACGAGGCGGTATCGTTGTAGACGGAGCGTTTAATGGAGTTTTAGCGCGTCCTTAGATGACTCCCTGTGGAAGAGCTCTTCCCTGTGATCTTCCACCCTGTTTAAACCTTTATGAAGAGTGAAGATCAGTCAAGCTCAGTCCCCTGATCCACCACAACAGCAAATCCATGTTTTCAGTCAGAGAAATAAAAGACATACAAGTTTGGATGTTGGACCAGACTCCCCCCCACCCACCCAGAAAAACAGAAACAGTGAAAAAGATTACGTCTGTAAAATCAGTCCTAAATTAGTCCCTTTTTTTTTTTATCTCTCTCCTCTCACCTCCTCTTCTTCACTCCTCCTCCTTCCTCCTACATTCCATTTATTTTCCTGCAGATCTTCCATCATCAGAGGACCCCAGTGGCTGACGCTGCAAAATGAAGGCTGTTTTTTTGTGCAGGGGTGTGTGTGTGTGTGTGTGTGAAAGGCATTATCTCGTCTAATAACTTGGTTCAATGGAAGGTTAAAGAGGCAGAATGATTAGGATCGCAGCCAGATCAGCACATTCTTCCCACTCTTAGATCACTGACGGCGCTCCACCAGACAAACGCTGTTGCCGGCGAAATCTGCCTGAGCTTTTTTTCCCCCTCTTATCACGGGGTGATACATTATGTGATTTGGAGGGAGATGTAATATTTGTCATGACAAACTACGGCCTCCTGGAGGTTTTCTGATTTGCTCCCCGTTTAATTTCCAGTCTGTGCTGTTTGTCGTCTCCGTAGCCATTAATGGTACATTCAGGGTAGCGTACGTTTACGAAGTGCAACAGGAAGGTTTTCTTCCAGGGAAATTCATTTACACATCATACTCGCTTACTATTTCCACTCAGTTCTACTCAACTTTAGTGTCCGTCAGCTGTAACGACAGTGTGTGTGTGTGTGTGTACCTTTTTCAAGACCACCACTCCCTCCTGACTTTGCCCATTTGAGATGATGTCGAACATGTTGCCCTCGTCTCCCGGCACGATGGCGTAGTCCACCACCGCGTTGCTGCCGGCGTCCAAATCGTGGGCGCGTATCCGACCCACCGCCGAGCCGACCGGCGCGGACTCCGGCACCCGCAGGTGGAAAATACCTGGGGGGGAATGACGCAGGTGAGAGAGAAGTCGAAGAAGTGCGTGCAGACTGGTCGCCAGTGATCCAACCAATCAAATGTCGGACTTACTCTTAGCAAAGCGCGGTGGGTTGTCGTTGACGTCGCTGAGGGTGATGTTGATGGTGGTGGTGGAGGCCAGCCCCCCCAGCTGACCTCCCATGTCCTTGGCCTGGAGGAGAACCTGGTACTCCTCTTTCACCTCGCGGTCCATGTTAGCCAGAGCCGTCCTGATCACTCCTGGAGGAGCAGGCAGACAGACAGATGTAATCCATTCTGGATATAGCCTTGGTTAGTCAGTGATGTATGGATCATATGACGAGGCCTAAGTGCCTCTCGTCTCTCTGCACGCAGCATTCGATGAGGATCAAACCAACATGGAGATCAAAAGTCAAGAGAAGCCATGAGGGAAATAGAAGAAGGTCCTGGCTCCCGGCGCAGCATCAGAGCGAACGGTCGTTGGTTTAGTGAAGCGAATAGCGATTAGAAGCAACGGCGCCGCGAGCAGCCGATCAAGCAGAGCGCCGTGTCCGTCGCAGCGGTCCTTCAACTTCATCTGTCTTTGCAAGCGTGTGAACTTCTGAAACTTAACCAACTGAAAATGAAGCCTCCCAGAATTCAGTCTCCACATTGGAAACACAAATTTGAAAGAATAATCGATAAAAGGCTCAACGCTAACGCTCTGGTTGCAGGCGGCCATGCTCACGTCGCTGTCTGTGGAGAGCAGTTGGTCGAGTCATTTTTTTCTTTTAAATGTGTGAAGCATCATTTTTGACTTTGTGGCTTGGCTCTGGAGCAGTTCCCTGTATTTACTGTCACAGCAGGAACCCGGCTGTTTTTTTTCTAAACCGTTCATTGTCTGTGGTGAGTTTAAAGGCCCTGACAACCCTTCATTTTTATTTTCTTTTTTAAATCAGCTTTTTGCTTGCTTGTGCACTTGGAAAAAGGAGATGCTGTCTCTTTCTTACCCATCTTAATATATTTAATTTTGTGCATTAACCAAATGAATCAGTTGAGTAACATTTGAACCAAGTCCGACGACAGTCATGAGGTTGTTTGTTTGTGTTGCCAGGCCCCTCACGCTGATCACATCACATCCACGCAGTCCTGAGAAAGCTGAAACTCTGCCCCTCTCTGTCTCTGTCCTCTTGTGTCCTATATATTAAAAATCCAAAATATTTTGCACACAAGGTCCCATGAGTTAAGAAGCTGTGCCTGAAGCAGATAATTGCTTCCTATCCCATGAAGCGTAATGATGGTGGGTAAAATGGGTTTTTAAAGCAGATTCCTGCTTGTCTTTATCATCTAGAATACAGGTTACCTCTAAATACACCTCTGTGCAAACACACAAGCGCCTCTTACTGATGCCACGCTTCTGAGAGATGATGAAGGGGCAAAAGTTTAGCGGCTGGAAAGGTGAAATGGATGCACACATCGCAGTTTGACACGTTTCACCTGTAAAATCCTGCTCGTTTCAAGTCTAAACGCTTGATGCGTTCAGAGAGGCTGGGCGGTGAGTCGAGCTGCTCTCCAGGTTGGAAATGAGACATGACAGCGCTCGCTTGGAGATCTCTGCTGAAGGAGTGAGGAGTCTTTGTGTCCATTTCAGCAAACTGGTGCAGGACTGAGGAGAAAGTGTCCTCGCTGTGACTCTGCTGGTTGAATTTCACGCTTTCCAGCTCAGAGCGGACGCAGCCGGGAGTCTGAGCCGTGTTGCGGCGGGTTCACGCAGGAGTCAGCAACATTTACCTTTTCGTGGTGGAAGTCGTAATGGGGAAAAAAAAAAAGCGTCCCCTCACCTGTCTTGGGGTCCACGGAGAAGTAGGGCTGTCCGTGGAGGATGCTGTAGACGATGCGCGCGCTGTTGCCGTACGTGGGATCGTCGGCGTCCGTGGCCGTCACCTGCGTCACGTAGGTTCCTAAACGAACGGGGAGAAGTGAGCGGTTTAGTGGGATTTTGCTCCTTATAGCGGCGTAGCATAGCTGAAGTGGCAAGCAAAGGAGAGGAAGGTTGAACCCGGGCCACGGCGGGTCTTTGACTGAAAGCAGAACTGTTTCTGGAGAGAACGAGGCAGATACAGTTAAAATGCTTTGTCTCTCTTCCCCTTAAATGGATTATTATTATTGTGTTAGAGCCTTTATTTACGGATGGTTTTTGTCTCAGTCATAATCTCTGTGTCTGCTCCTTGTCCTGCGACACATTAAATTGAAAGACGCTGCACGCTGTGAGACAGACAAAGTGGGAGAGTCCATCAGACGTCAGCATCTCCGCAGGAAACGGTTCAACCACGGGCTCCGAAACCAGAAAACACGACCGCACCTATTCTTAGCTGAAGACGTCTCACAGATAGGATTATGCCTTCATCATATGGATGCTTGCACTGTTAGCTACCACAGCTAATCCGCTATACACTTTGTTTGTGTATTTGAGTGTTGGAGGGACACACTGGGGGTCAAGCTCCTCTCCGAGCACTTTGGGCCTCAGCTGAAGCATTAACAGCTTAAGGCCTAAAGACCTTGACTGTTAAATTACCTCTCAGTAATGGTATTTAGCAGACAGATGGGCCACTAAGTCTGGCTTAGTGTGCTGTGTGTGTGTGTGTGTGTGTGTGTGCCACACAACTACAACTTAATATGTCCAAGCGCACTACAAAGTGAAACTTAACAAGCACGCTGAATCAAAATGCTTGGTGAAAACCATTCTGTGGGAATTCAGTCCAACAATCCATCGATGCACCACCGGTCATTTAAACCCCAGCCTCATAATAAGAGTTAGAATATGATTTGGCTTCTAAAATTAAAAATGCATGGTTTCTAAATTGCTTGCAGATTGATAGGATATTTTAAGAAGAATTACTTTTGATTTTTATCATTAATTCTGTCCCCTCTACTTCCAAGGTCTCAGACTGATGATGTCATTTGATCCAGTTTATCCAACATGTGGCCATGATTCCTGTTCTCATGTTCTCACCTTCCATTCCTTCTCATGTCATTCATCCAGAATAAATATTATATATAAACTATAAGTATAAAGCAAAGCTGTCCCAATTAATGTTGCAGGGTCTCATTGTCCTGCCCTCACTGCCGTGGCACTTCACATTTTGGAAGTATTCTTCTCTTCTCCTGGTTGAGCCCCTTCTTATTCTACATGGAATATAACGGCTCATCCAGGAAGTTGGTTGGGGGGCGTTCTGTCCTCACCTGTGGGCGACATCTCGGGGACGCTGCCGCTGTACGGTCCGTCCGGGAACCGCGGCTCGTTGTCGTTGATGTCCTGCACCTTGATGATGAACTCGGACTCGGGCTCTAGCGGGAGGCCCGTCTGGATGTCAACGGCCTGGGCCCTCAGCGTGTAGTACGACTTTTCCTCCCTGAGAAAGACAAAACAATAACACAACACGCATATTTACATGCGTATAAAGGCGCCCACTGACGTTAGCGCTCCCAAGTGACAAAAGCTATACAATAAATACTGTAGTCAGGCTTTGAGGTCATGGTTTACATGTCAGTTTGTATCAATGCCAACACTGTGCGCTTTGCACATAATCTTATTATTTTCCATACATGCTGCAAAGAAAATGGGCTTTCAGTGGGCTGGGGTCAGAGGTCAGCGTTCAGCAGCACACTGGGGGCTGTGATTACATATGTTAGCATCTGGTTGTCATGGCAACGCCTCGCCATCTCACCTCTGACCTCTGACTGTCAGAGTCTGAGGAGATAGGGGTTACTGTAAACTTTAAAATCCTCTTTACAGTGTGGTCGGCGTTGGAAAGAAACACCCTGCGGTATATGGAAGATTCTACATTAAAACTATAAATACGCCTCAGTGAAGAAGCCGAGAGCGACGGCTTGTTGTTTAACGCCGGAGACTGTAACTCACTTCCCACAGGAACAGTTATTATCTTTTAATCATATTCTGATGCAGTGGTTTCCTAATCGTACATGTGCGTCCTCGTGCATGACGATGTCGTAAGTGAAAACTTGTGACATTTCCTACCTTCACCTGTTCTTGCTATGGGGGGGGGTTATTATTATCTTGTTAATCTGTTAATTATGCAGAATGTGTCATATCAAATAACACATGATTTATTCCTGGCTGACGCTGGTTTTCTGGTACCAGCTGGCTTCAGTTTGCCTTCCAGCCAGGGTTAGCTGTACAACTTACATTAACGTCACATTAACATTAACAATACGCAGCTGAAACTCACATGTGCAGCATACAGTATGTACAGTGTCATGTCGCTGTCTCTTAAATGTTCACATAAAGCAAACAGAAATGCTGTCTGCATATTTACTTACTTTTCCCAGGTATAAGTGTTCTGCTGCAGAAACATCCAGTAGATCATATCATTGATCATTTTGATCAGGGCCTCCTGATCACTGTGTTGGTACCGGTGGTGCAGCGGACCTTTGCCAGGCTTTAAACTTAACACAACTCACAAGGGGCCCTGTTACCGGGTCGTGTTGCTTTGTGTAATGGCCAGACAGTGAAAAACGACCCAGAATATTTATAATTTTGTATCTTATCAGATGCCATAACTCACTGAACTTTATAATAATACCAGCAGACTATCAGGTTTGTAGAACTTTGGAAAGTTATTGCTGCGATAAGAGAAGGAAAAACAGGAGCCAGGGTCAACTCTGTGTGTGTTAGTTTGTGAGTTTTTATCACACAGAGATGTGGTTGGTCACAGCCCAGTCCAGGTTCTGATGTATATTACTTTCATGTACTTTTACAGCTCATGAGCAGCCAATGCCAGTGGTGTAATTTGCATAAAATCTGCAATAACCTATTGCAATACTAGAAGCATTATGTGCTATTATAACACGCATGTGTTTACAGTATAACTGGGGGTTAATCACTCCAAGATGCAATATGAATATCTCTGTGATGTGGCTGCGTTGCGGACGAGCGCCGACCTGTCGAGTCCCACCAGCGCATGTATGTCCCCCGTAATTTGATCGATGGTGAAGATGGATCCAGCTCCTTCTCCCGACAGAGTGTACTTGACTTCACTGTCTCCATGGTCCATGTCCGTGTGGAGCTGTGGGGGCGATACACAGCCATGATTAATTGCCAAGGTTGATATCATTAGTAATAATTTGTTTACTAAAAGCTTATTTCCTGGTGCAGAAGCTATGCACTGTGACTCATCTATTAGCGTTAAAAGCGTATGTTTCATAACCTATTCAAAGAGGAGAAGCACCTTTGAGGACCTTTTTCCCCTGATTAGCATTTTACTGCTTCGTTCTGCCAAAGTAAACGTAGTTTTGGGTAAAGTACGTGTGTGGTTTCATAACTCCTAGTCATTTCAAAGTGTATAGTTGTGTAATCGAAGGGAACGGGCAGACAATGTCCCACTGAAATTCCCACGGACAAGGAGGCCTGTACGTTTGAAAGCACATGAATTTTCAAAATGAGGAGATGCTCTCCGACAGTGAATTCATTATATTTCACCAAAAGGGGTCCAGACACAGATTTGAAAAGTTAACAACGAGCTGACCAAGGCCCAGTGGGCTCCACATACTAATTGCGAGAGGACCTGAATACTGATGTGATTCAATTATGATCCAGTGGAGCTGAAATGTTGATGTGAAAGATAAGAGGGAGCAGAGGAAGACATACGTAATCTAACATTACACAGTCAACTGCAGTCAATTCAACATGGCACAGTCTAAAATTAGCTTTCAAAATATTAATGCTTTACTATACATTTGAAATGGGAAAGCACAGTGAGGTTGGAGAACAGTTTCATGCATTTCCAGCATAGAGCCGGTTTCTGCAGAATCCTCTCAGAATTAATGGGTTCTTTTTTTTCTGTGTGATCACCAGTTTGCACAGAAGTGTGAACTGGGAGGGCTTTTACATGCCAGAACACTGTGAGACTGGATTATCAAAGTCAGCCGCAGGAATACTTTCTTTGTATATTTGTTCTTTTGGCAGAGCCGGCTGCATCTGCGCCCCTGCTGCGTTACCAGTCGGCCCTGATTCAGATTAATGAGGAGGTTGCATTTTTTCACTCAGGGCAAATGTCGGTCTGAACGCAGCCCGAGTTGATTTGAGTAAACTGTTGGTACTCTGATTTTAGCTTTGTATCTATCCTATAAACAAATAACTTGTGCACCTGCTCTTTGCTTCTGCTTTGGGAAGTAAAAATTTTGTTCGCAGAAATGATTGTGACTTCTCAGATTGATCATTATCTGAAGACTTCTCATATCCTGTGATCTATGTGCTCTATTTCTACCCTCTGGAAGAAGTGCGTAGTATGTCTGCGTTTTCAGCTGGAGGTGTGGATGTTTACCAGGCAGGGAGGGGTCTGATATATGTTTTCACTGTTTTGTGGAGCTCGACTCACACCAAGGGACGAAATGTCAGCCGATCTCTTCTGCCTCATTTTGAACCTTCGTAGAAGTGCAATACTAAATCAGTACACTGTCTCTTAAAAGAAGCACAGTTAAGTTAACGGAGGCCATTCTCTTATAAAAAGAGCAAACCAAGACATTACGATGAACATAACGTTATACATAATATATGAAATGACTGCGTATGATGTGAAAGGTGTCGGTTATAAAGACAAAGCCACCCCTGCGGTGCCGTTCCCCTCATCTTTATGGAGATGTTGGGTTTTTTTTTAGCAGCTTTCAGCTCTGCTTTTGTTTCTGGCACACAGCTGCTCATTGTTGTCAACCTCAGTTTTCATTAGCAGCTCAGGAGGTGGTGGAGACCAAACCAGATGTAAAAGTGACATTGGACTTGCACCAACTTGTATATTTAGATACACAACTGTTACGTTTGCCTTTTTGCACCCTGGGTTTGATTGATGACTCTTAATGTCCTGAGCCTTGGTTGGGTATAATGCTGTCCTGTTTCACACTTCACATGACCATATGTCCACATAAGGTTATTCTCATCTGACTGCATGGCCTACATGTGTGTGGCAATACTACTGAGTACGTAGATGTAGTATGCTCCAACAACCTTGTCCTACTTATAAAGAGCTTACAGTAACTGACCGTGAGACACAGAGACACCAGCTGTATGTGAATGAACTGTTTATAGTAAATGCTGGGGTGACCTGTATGGGAAAACACAGCCTCATACTCCACAGAGATATGAAGACCTCATGGCAAAAGAAAAGAAATATCCTTCACACTGATGACTGCACAATCTGCTCCAGAGCAGCCATCTTGTTTCGCGGTGACAGATGGAAGTGTCACAGCAAAGGTCACGCAGATGTGTAACGAGGGCGACGGGGTGAAACATCTCTGCCCCGAAAGACCCGTCAGAGGTGCATGCACAAACAGCGGCGCTGGTTCTAAGTAGCAACTGCAGCTAACCCACTGCTGCATCCTTTTTTACCGGACAGCGCGTATGGATGTGAACACGAAGCTTTCTGCTTTGAGTGTCCTCACTGAGGCTGGCAAACTGAACCAGTTAAAACCTCCGGTACCTGCTCACTGCCTTTTCTGAAGTTGGCTACACAAAATGCATTACTGCTGGAATGAAATGTGGAATCAAAACTCCATTTTCTTTGTTTTTAAATATGCAACTGTTTAGTCTCAACCAACACAACTTGGCAATCTTCTGAACTGTTGATGTCCAGTAATTAAAAGACACCAATTTTTTAAGCCTTTTCAAGAACTGCAGAACTAAATCTCATTCATGTTCCCAGCAATGAACTGAGAAGGTAAGGGATCTTATACACACTTAAACAGGCTCACACTGTCTTCTATTTTCTCTGTGAGAAAAGCCCATAGAGTGGGCAGAGGGGCTGCGTTACCTCAGACAGCTACTCTTTACAAATGTGGTGAGCATCTCAGAATGCGCGGCACGTCGAGGGCGGCGGTGTAACGGTGTGGGGAATGTCTTCTCGGCACTCTTAACACCGATCAATCACAGTTTGAATGCCTCAGCCTGTCAGAGAGTAGTTGCCGACCATGTGCATCCCTTCATGGCTGCAGCTCACAGTCTTCTAATGGCTACTTCCAGCATGATAACGCTCACAAAGTCACAGAGTAAAAGTCAAACTGGGTGTGTGTCTACCCTGTACTAGTATGGTGTTCCTAATGAAGCGCTCACAGAGTTCGTTTTGTTGGTTCCATCACATTAAATCAAAGTTAACCTGTATCCTCCTGAGACAAGAAACTCCATTGGTCCACCTTGGCTTTACATTAGTCTTATTCTTATCTTCTTGTTAAGTGGCAGTCGGGCTCTTGACCACACTTTGTGGTTTATTTCACTCTATGTAGACGATGTGTTTCCGTCCACGAGGAACCGTGCTTGACTTGTCGAAAAAACATCTCCGTACATATCTCTGTAGCCGGCTGGTTTAATTAGAATAGAAGCGTGTGCATTAGATGAAGGTGTGAAAGACTTTCAGGTGGTCCTCCAGGAGGTGCTACCCCAGGGCTGTCACCTCCTTTGCTTTGCGCCTAAAACTGGCACCGCTAACAAGACGGTTTGGGTGCAGCAGACTCCCCATGGCTAATGAGGAGGAATGGTAATTCGCTGCATATGTTACACAAACGGCTCAAATGGCTGAGATGAATTTGCTGTTTGATAGCCCCCAGCTGTGCTGTGGGAGCAGCACTCTAAAAGACATCCCATATATTTCATTATGATTTTATTACACTTGTAAACATTCACACATAAATACACTTTTCCATCATTCTCGCTTGTCACGGGGGAACTTGTCCTTGTAGCTCACAAACATATGCAGTGTTTATTTATTTTGTATGTGTGTGTGTAGTGTTGTGCCATTCTCTCACTGAAAAATTATCATTTCACTCAATCCTTCCCTGCCTCCTAGAAGTGACATTTAATATAAATAAACCGCAACAGCAAATAGGTTTGGTTGGAAACATATTGCTGGAATGAATGAAAGGCTGCGAGTGTGAATGGTTGTTTGTCTCTCTGTCAGGTGACCCGCCCTCAATCATCATTTCAAACAACCCAGCTGTAACTTCGTTATCCAGGGTTTAGCCCAGCATGTAAGAGATATTCCTTTCTGCGTGTGGCCTGGAGAGAAGCAAACGGTAACCGATGTTTCGTTGGACTTCCCTCCGTCGCAGCAGGACGCGCCTACCCCCTCAGATCCAACCAGAGGTTTGAGCACTTAAATCTCTGCCTGAGACTCCAAGTGGTATAAGGTCATCTGATTTGTGTCCTGCCTCCTCCTGTGATAATAAAGCTGTGACCCTGCTATTAGCACCAACAGCAGATTAATCAGGAGCCCCCGGGCACAGGACCTCTCTGGCTGGGTCTGATTAGAGTCTGGCTTATTCAGTCTGACCGTCTCTTCAGCCCTCGCACGTGCTCTCCGCCTGATGCCGGGCCAGCCGAGGACTACAGCGCTTAGAGAAGTTAACCCGCCATGTCCGACGACTGCAAACAGTGTAAAAGATAATGCACAGTTATCAAAACTGTAGGACAGGTCAAAGATAGAGCAGAACGTGGGTGTGCAAGCTCATGTTTGTTTGGCAAACCTGAAGGTTTGTTTTTCCAACCGCTGCAGTCCTCCGACTGCTTTGTCTTTAGTTTGTTTCTTCAGCAAAGTTGCAACTTTTAGTCTTTAACTGAACTCTTTAGCAGTAATTGGATACGACGTGTGAAGTAAACGACTTGACCAAATGTTTGTCCAGAGTACTGTGCTGAAGAAGAACAATACTTCCTGTGCAACAGTATTTCACCTGCACCAGATGCACAATCAGGTTTTAAACAGATAAAATATTCAAGTTTGTTTATTTTAGAGCGATGGTCATTTGTCAAACGGGAGACATCGGCACTGTGCGGTATTGATACTTGATCTGCTGATGTGTAGCAGGAGAGAGAGCAGTTGCCGGCCAGACTCTGTGGACAGTAAACAAACTCGTGGTGACGAGCCTTGATTTTAAAGTGCTGATTGTTGGGTTGTGGACCGGATCATTACGCTGCGCCCGGCCCAGACCCGACAGACTGTTGCTGATCGTGAGAGCGCAGCAGAGAAGGACCTGTTGCTGAGTGGTCACATTGAATCGCCGACAGATATGGATTTGCCGGCGAAGCGTTTTTTTTTTTTTCTCTAATTAGTCTCTCTCTAAATTACTCCCAGCCTTCTGCTGCACCTCCACATAAATTAGACCATATGCTCTGAAACCTCCTGTCTTCCGCTCGGTGAAGACCTTACAGCTGAAAACTCTGTAATGAAGCTGGTTACATATTCAGAAACCATTGCATGACGAATGCTTCGTCTTTCCTAGTGATAAATGATGTCAGGCAAGTAATATTTTCACAAGACAATAACACCGCTGTTGAGGCAAAAAATGAAAAAAAAATGATCCTGTCAACTCCAAATCAAGATAACATGCTGTCATCAACATACGTAGAGGTTTGATTTGGTAATCTTGGATTAAGCAATCCTGTGCAGGAACTGCATGGTGCAAACGCATGAATATGATTAGATGTCATGAGTCAGCTGGGACTCACGAGTCGGGTAAATGAGACAGTGATTGCACATGAGCTAATGCTAGTGCAACTTCTGTGCTCTGCCTCCACTTACGTAATGATTACCCAGTAAAAAAAATTGCCAAGGGGGTGCATGAAAAACTAAAGATGTTTATGATTTGGGCACGATTCTGGCTGTACAGGTTAGCTGAAGTAAAAATAAAAATAAATCTCTCACTGGATGAAAACCTGGTAAATTTACTACACATAGAATCTTACTTGCTCAGATAAGATAAATATGGACCTACCTTTCCGACATATTGTGGTTCAGACCCCATGTACTCCTCCAGGACAAAGAACTGGTTCCACACCCATCCCCTTTTAATGCGCTGGACCCTCGACCTCCCGTGTCTCCTGGACCTCATCCTGCGCTCTGATGATGTCACTACCCCGACGGACGCCCTCGCCCCCCTGGCTGACATCAAGGCACCCTTGGTTCTGCCGTGGAGCTGAGCCTGCACGGGAATTTGGGAGCTGTAGTCCAAGAGGAGACAAGAGCCCAGCAGAAACAGAGTGGCATATTCTCTTGTGATCATCAGGGAGTGTTGTCGTTTAAAAAAAAAAGATGCTGAAGAGTTCGGAAAGCTGGCTACTTCCCGGCTGGAAATGGGCATACATCCAAAGCTGGATCGGATTTCCAATATTCCAATATGATCCAAGAATCTGATCCAAGGAAAAATGTGTTACTGTAGTGTCCTCGCTGAAGTGTGCAATTCACGGCAGATCATTCTGTTGGGGCAGGGAGTCACTCGGCACTCTGGCTTGGTTCTGGCTAGTGTTCCCTTTAAGGAGCTTCTGGGTCTGAAGTCCACCACAAATCTCCTCTTCTCTCCGGTTCTTCTGTTCAGCTTCGACTCCTGGAGGAAAAAAAAACCAAAGATGAAAGTGTTGAGTGTGAAAGTTCGTTCTCGACATTGGACGTGGAGAAATCTCATCTAAAACAGACTGACGTTTGTTTAGTTAGTTGCCACACTACCATACACACCAGGATGTTATCACATGACCAAAATGTCATATTTGTGTCTCATTGAGACGATCACAACTTCAACACATCGGTTTGACTTGGTCAGCTTTAAAACGTCAGACCACAAACACATTTGCATTTTACATGTTGATTACAGAATTGGAGGGCCCCGCTTTCCCATTCACTTGAATGAGAAGGTTGTCTCAGCGCTTTTGGACCCCCAAAGCGTCACGTAAGTTCTGTTCCCCAGTCGGAAAACATGCGCCTGCACGTCTCACACTCTCCTAATGCATGCGCGACGCGTGAGAGGTGATTCGAAGTGTTTGCTCAGTCTGAACGGCTGCGATCGTCGCCGCGGGCGGCGTTGTCACCAGACGCGACATTGGGCCGCGGACCAAAGATCTCAAATGAGATCGGAGGGCTCTAATTAGAAAAAGGCTTTAGCATGTAAGGTTGGCAGCCTTGCCGGGATTAGTCCGACAGCTGATGCACGGATCTCGCACGTGCAGAAGAGGCCGTACGCTCGTGCGGGGGAACTTTCTGAAAGCCTCCTTATCGATGTCATTTTTAATGAGATAAGATCGCCTTGTATTGTGTTGCATTATGCTGGAAGGAAAAGATGGAGGAAACTGAACTGCCTAGTGTTGTTTCAATTAATGGCGTGGAGGTAGTGGGGGGTGGATGGTGGAGGAGTGTCACACCAGAGGTGGAGGGGGTTGGAGCCACGGTTCAGTCAACAGAGGCCCTTAGTGTCTGAAGTCACTGTGAAGTTTTTCCCGTAATGAACCAGACCAGGACCTTTACTGCAGATTTTCAGGTGGTGCACAAGCAAAAATGAGCTTCAACTGCAAAAATCAAAGTGAAATCCAGAACCCAAAAAAAAAAAATCCCTCATTCCTCTTTAGGCCACGAGAGACACTTCTGTACTCCACTGCCCCCTCCACCATCACCCGGCCAGGCTGTCATGGATCAGTGCTCCCTGAAACAAGATGGTAAAAAAAAACTGTGTGTGTGTGTGTGTTCTCCAGTGAGCCGTTAGCCCAGTCAGGCACAGAACCACAAAGTGTATTAAAATAATTTTTAAGGGAAGATGGAAGCGGAGCGGCGTGTAAACCAGCTGCAGCTCTTCGCGACCTGGAAGCTTGTTGAACTGTGGGCGGCGCTGCCATCACCGACGTCACCGTAAATACTCATCCCTCCGTCAAATCCTGACGTTTCCTCGTGTCAACACGTGATGTGTTTTTTTAACACTATGTACCTAGGGGAAAATTAATTCACGTTCCTGTTAATAAAATATCACACGCTTATTTTCACCTATAAGTCACAGAAGAAGAAGCACCACCTGGTTTTGACTGAATTAAGGCAGCGTAGGACACGAGAGTTAAAAGAACGTCACCCGTCGGTTTTAAAACGTCCGACCACAAAGACGTTTGCACATCTCCATACCAGCTCTCATTGAATTGCTTGCTCGTATTTGAATTGCTTTGAATCGTATTTGAATTTCGTATTCGAATTGCTTGCTCTCATTTAATTGCTTCCTCGCCAGTTGAATGTTTTTCCACATTCACCGACCCATCGCCCGTCAAAACCAATCGTAGTGAGGACGTTCGCCAGAAAGCACGATGTCGGGCCCCGCCCCCCTCTCAGCGTACAGGTGTTGTTAGCGCCGTGCAGGAGACCGCCCGTAGAAAGATGAGATGAATCTGCGCGAACAGTTGTTAAAGTGAGTCTTCCCGGTTCGGCAGGAGTTTGCCGTGCAATGTGGGAAGAAACCCGCCCGCGTCTTCCTGCAGCGAGCGGCGACGGCGCCGCCCCGATCGATGCGGCTATTCTTGGACGCGATCGATGTCCTCGCCCTGTGGTCTGAGTGCTGACATGCGCCGCCGCGCTTCATTGCTTCGTCGCTCCCAGAGCTGGGAATTCCCAAAACTGGAATGTTAAGCCACTCGCTTTTCAGAACAACCACCCACGTTAGCTGCGCAGCACGTAGCGCTTAATGAGCTACATCGTTTGCTTCGTGTATGTTAACGAGGAATCACAAGCAACAACCAATTCAGGGTTTTTAACTCGGGTTTTGTACTTGTACTTGTACTTGTACTTGTACAGGAAGGCGGGGCTGTTAGCTCATACAGCAGACACTCAGCTGAGCCTGACATGTAGATGCTGAAGAGGCGTCATTACTGACGGAGCGTGAGCGTACGGGATTTTTTTCTTTATGGCGGAAACTCTCAGCCAAATGGACAGGTGTCTCCTGTAATATTCCATGCGCCGCTTAACACTAACTAGCTAATTAATGACCCTGTCAATCACTCACGGGGAGGCGACACCTGGGAGCGAGGAACAGCCCCGCCCCCGTCCACTGAGCCGAAATATCACAGGAAGTTTTCCTCACACACACACACACACACACACACACACACACACCGCATGATATCATTTAGTTTGTTAAAGTGACGACCGCGCCGGTGAGGAAACATCGTGAAATATTCAGCGGGGCTTTTATTACATAATTTAGTAGATCTGAACTGAAAGCTCCAAACAAACACTCGTGCCCTTTCTATTGATTCTGTTTCTGAGTGGCTAACTTAAACACGCTAATGGTGTTAACGTGTTACGTGTTGTCGGTTGTATGTGACATACTGTACGTCTGCAGGTGATGAATGAACGAGCCCCCCCCGTGTCACACACTCCTACATGATTGAATTATTATGCAGCGTTACTGTGACAGCTTCACAGCTGCATGTTGTGCATATGCCAACTGTTACGACACAATGCTGGTTGAGATCCTCCCAGATGCCGGCAGCCATTCGGGAATATGTACTGGAATACAGTAAACAATATATAGACATTATATATATAGCAATATAGACCCTACAGTACGTTTCTCATATGAATTTTCTTTGTCTGGCTCTTTCCCTCTCCTGCTCAGGATGCACATCTTTAAAAACACTTCCCAATCAGACAGTTTTATTTATATTTTGTTATTTTTTTTTACCAGAGGCTGGGTAATTTCCTAAAAACAGCTCGTCGCTGCAGTTTTTTTTGGAAAACGTGACTCAAACCGCAGGAAGAAGCACTTTTGTTGATTTTGCCGATTGCAAATGAGTCCATATTTGATGCTCGGGCTCATGGCGCACGTGTGGGGTTGAATCAGAATAAATGACAGTGCGTGATGAGGGAACATGTCAGTAAGTGCGACAGTGTGGCTCACTGATGGGGGGGGTTCTGCAGCAGAGAAATAACACTCTGTGTATTTTACGTATTAGTACACACAGTACTCGTTAGAAGGAGTCAGTCTAAGATAAGGCTGCAGCCACACAATTACCCTAGAAGGCCACTTTTGGAAATTATGTTCCATACGAAACTGGAAAATGAATCCCGGACGTTCCTTCCTCTCTGCTGTGGAAAATCAGCCGTTCTTTATCGTGCGTGACTCACTGGATGCGGACCGCCGCGATAAGCCGCCCACCGGCTGACTGCTGCCTCTCATTTCACTCTGATTCATGACGGTCTCCACCAGCGCCGGAGCTGATGGTGGAAAATGTTGACGTAGAAATCATACGGTAATTCTTCTCTTGCTTTAAAAGAAACTCGTCATATTCTCGTGTTTATCCGTTCTTCATGGGTTTGTGTCTGGGCTTTGTTTACAGGAGGCAGGATGGCGAGAAGGAGAAGAAATTAACCTGATAACTTTTTAAAGGGGGGGAGTGGGGGTCCTGTCCCATCCCGTCCCGTCCCGTCCCGTCCCGTCCCATCATTAGGATTATTAACAAAGACTTTACGAGTAATATGGCTGATCTGTCTGATTCTATTTAACACAACTGATTATGACACACTGTGGGAACAGTACTTGTGGTCTGTGTGTGTGTGTGTGTGTGTGTGTGTGTGTGTGTGTGTGTGTGTGTGTGTGTGTGTGTGGGGGTATAGGCACAGTTGCACTGCAGTGATCTTTAAAGAGCCAGACAGCGTCACAGAGATTCAGCCTCAGCAGCAGCCACCAGGCCACGGCAGCAGTTTATAATTTTCAAGCATAAACATAAAGGATAGAGGGATGTGTGTGTGTGTGTGTGTGTGTGTCCTGTAGATCTTTGCAAGAAATTGCAGTCGCACTCATATCTTGCGTTGCATATTTCATCCCTATATGTCCCTATATTTAGATTCTGCCCGAGCGTACTGTACCGCGGGGGAAAACAAAAGAACCGTTTTCTAGCAACAGTAGATTGCGTTACGCACCCAGGGGATTACTTTGGCGTGTCACGCCGCAGACGCCGATGGACATAATACCTGCTTTAACGTGATTGGCTGGAACCTGGAGGCCGGCTGGCAGCAGTTTTGAGTTGGGAAGAAGCGTACGCCCCCTACTGTACGGTAAAATCCCACCTCAGAGGTTTAATCCTCAGGATTCCTCATTATGGACACACAAGACGCTCACTGCTAATTAAACACAACGTTTTGTGTTGTGTGATAACATGGTAGATCATACGATAGCTGCCCAAGTGATGATGAGCGGTAATGAAAAACCTAATTAACGCTCCTCTGCCTCTTTTTATTGGATTAAAGAAGACGTCGCTCCGCGTTGTGCATCGTTTCTGCAGATTTGTCAGCTGCACACCTGTAGCTGGACGTTACTGATTGCCCCCCAAGCCACGTGATTGGCTGGCTGGATAATGGCAGGAATAAGCGGGTGAACAGGTGTTCCCATCCTCAACCCTAAGCCCCGGGAAGAGCGAAGGATGTGTCTGGAGCGCTGAGCGTGGACGGAGGGCGGCTCAGCTTCATCCGACAGCAAATACAGCTGCTGTACGTCTGACACTGCTCAGGAAAATTGATTTGATAGTATTATAATTTTGTCCATGTCAGGAAATCATAGAAGTTTATTCCTGAAAAGTGTCCTGGTGTTGGGCTTAAAAGGAAAGAAAAATGTCTGAAGTCCATATTAAACCGTGATTCTTCCATAACCTAAAACTGACAACATAAAAAAAGTTTTTGTAAAATTAAATTATTCACAACAAGTGGATGCTTCACTGCAACTGCAAATGTAATATATTTCATTTTAATTTAATATTAAATTAATTTAATTTCATATTTAATTCTTCAACTACATTAGATCCTCTTTATGTGTCATTTCGTCACAGTGACCTTCCCTACCAAACAAATTAATGATGCAGATTGGACATCAGATGAGCTGTGTGTGTGTGTGTGTGTGTGTGTGTGTGCGACAGAGTACAGGTGTCCAATTAAAAAACACAACCCATTGTGTTTTCTCTGCTGATGGATTAAACGGGGGGTGAAACAGTCTGTACTGATGTTCGGCGGCGCCACGAGGGAACGACAGCAGGTCGTGGGGAGACGTTCCCTAAAAAAGAAAAGCCGGCGAGCGCAGGGAATTTCCCTGCTCTCTGTCAGGGGCTGATTTTGTTTTCTCCTCTCTCTTTGTCTTTCTTTGCCTCTTTCCGCCGCCGACGACAGAAAAGGGGAAAAAAAAACATGACATGAAATGATTCGTCAGAACAGCTCGGTGATGTAACTGCTTTTATCCACGGCCTCGTTAGGAAGATGTTCCACTTTCGTGTCGTCGCCGCTCCGCATACTTTTAATCAAAAAGGTCGTTTTATATCCACGCCAGATGTTCACGTTAAACGTTAGAGACCTTTAATCCAGTCGAAGTCGTACGAAGAAATCCGAACGCGCGGCTTCGCTAGCTGTGGAGCAGGTGCTAACGCTACTAATTAGTGTGATTACACTAATGCAACGTGTTTTAACTTAATGCAAGCCACTGCTATATTTTCACCTGTGATAACGCAGGAATGTATCAGACGTTTTTTTTTTGTACATGTTTTTTTCTTACTCCATCTGCCTCGTATCTATTTCTGTACCACTTTAATTTATTTGATTTACTCAGATACAGTACGGTACGCCGTGTACCTCCAGAAAATTAGGTTAGCTTAATTAACTCGCCAAATTACGTACAACGTGGTCAATTTTCACAGCTCTAATTCCATCAGTGTCAGGTCGCCGTCACTGCCGTGCTGCGCCATGTGCACAAGTACAGTTATAACAGTTTACCTGACGTGTCTGCTCTGCCGTGAAACTCAGCACTTCCTGCATGTATTTCACATTAAGAGCTGGAAAGGTGCCGGGGATACTTTTATTGTGGTGAGTTTCACTGACGGTAGCTTAATAGATGAAATAAAATATACTCAAGAATAACAGCTCCCCTGTTAGCAAATGTGATTTCCAATTTTTTAAAAATTTAAACAAAGTAAATATTGATGCGTTCCATTACATAACCATTTAGTGACGACGGTAAGGCAGCAGGACAGCAGGGTGGAGATCATACAGCATACAGGGGGGAGACAGGGAGACGAAACAGGTGCAAATCCCAGAAAACCCAGAAGTCATCAATCTTCCACTGAGGTGGAACAAGGCGGGCCGCCCCAGTCAGCGCCACGCAGCAACTCACCGCACGTCCACCGCCATCCTCTCATCCATTTCCATCCATCACCGGGACTTCCTCCACCGCCGCAGCAGCAACGCCACGGGAAATTATACATCGAATTTTTTAAAAACGCATTCGTTCATCCAGCGTCTGATTTTACTTGCGTTCATTCTCTTTGCAGGCTTGATTTAAAAGAGATTTTCTTCGCCTTTCAATTTGCAGTGTCACTGTCAAAGTTCATTACATCATGGACAGAAACGCCTCCTGACCTGCAGCTCAGATTTTTTGCACAGCACTTTTTTTTTCCTGTAGTTTAATCCAGGACGTCTCCACAATTTAAAGTTCATCCGCGGCAAAGTCACTTTTTAACTACCGACCTTCACAGCACGTCACAGGGAGAAATTAAGCTGTGACGTCCAAGATTCACTCCATAAATTTTCTGAGATAAAGTCAATGTCACGAAGACGGGAACACCTCCTTTACAGATGCAAAGTGCTTCTCGTTTTTAGCCGGGGAATTAAACAAGACAAAGAGGCTGACCGCGATGGGGGGGGCTGCTGAGGCTGAAATAAAATCCCTGATTTGACACAGATCCTAATCAACAAAAAAAGATAAGAACTAAAATCCTGTTTGAGTGTAGAAAGTGATAAAATAACTTAAAGACTGATCACACTGTCCGTCGCTCTTTGCATTTTATCAGATTATAGACCCAACAGGGAGCAGTTGTTACCTTCTTATCAGCAAAGTGGGTTTTTTTCTGTTTTGTGTTAATCAGGAAGTAGACTGCATCCGTGCAATACTTCAACACAACGTCTCCTCAAATCACAGAGAACCCTAATAAATCCCAGCTCACTCCAGCTAACTGGATTCACGGCCCGCTCGCGCCTGTTGCATTCAAATGTATGTAGAAATGTAAAAGTCCGCGCGGGAAGTGTTGAGGTCAGCGGCGGCTTAGCGCATCCAAAATGAGCTCGCCCGAGCAAATTAACGAGCGCATCCCCGCTGAATGCATTAAAAACCGGAATAAAACAAAACCTTAAACACCGGTCTCGTAAAATTACATTTTCATAACGACCACAGGGTTCGTTTACAGCCGCGCTCGCTCCACCACCTGCATGATGTAAATGTATTTTTGATTTTAAATCACTGTATGTGCCTTAAGGTGTTTACTGTAAGCCATCACACGCCTTTTTTTTTTTTTTTTAAAGCGCTGCAGTTGCTTTGCAGGAAGTTTCATGGTCCAGAACATACTGCTGCCTGTAGCTCAGGAGATGGAATAAGTGGAGTGGAGCTAAATGAGATGTGTGCTTTGAGGCTGGGAGGCAGCGTGGAGGTTAGAGCTGAGATGCAGGCCATCTCTCCACGCCAGACTTAGCTCTTTTTTTTTGTTGTTTTTTTTTTCTTCTCCCAGGGGACGTCCCAGTTATTTCCTGCACTCGACCAGCAGAGCTTTAGGAGATAGCTAGTGATTTGTGACGCGAGCGTTCCCTCTGACGGCGAGCGGCCCCCGAGAGGCTGATCCTGCTGCCGCAGCTGAAGGTGAATAAGAGTTGTTACGGTAGGTTGCACTCTGTTGTTATTAGTGACGCTGAATTGTCTTTGTCTAACTAAATTAATTCCGTTATGAATAAGCGCCTCCGTTGCTGCGGGCGAGGCGCTGCTGAATGGGCAGAGGCGTCACCGCCGCGCTCGTCTGGCTCGCTCGCCGGGGCGTGAAGTTCTGACCGGACCATCTTTACATTAAAAACATGTAGCGTGAACGCTGTACGATAAACGGTGTGTTACATCTCGTTACAGATGTGCAGTACTTTCTCTCTCTAGTGAAAAGGTCATTCTGCATAAATCAATCTATGTTTACGACAACTTGTTTTAAAGTTGAGAATATTCGTTTTGCACGTGACGATGAACTTGGAAATAGGGAGCAACCGCAGGGAGTCTGTGCAGTTTTCTGCCACCTTTAAATTCTAATATCTGCAAAGAAGACTTTTTTTTCTGGTTGTTGCGTGCCGAACTCGCCAGGATCCAGACGATCCTCAGTAATCTCTAAGTCCAGACTCAGCGCTGGGCTCCTCTCTTTTCCCCTCCGCCCTTAAATGTGATTTATTAATCGCAGACTTCGAAGTCTGCACCAGAAAGCGGCAGGTAAAACCGACCTTTCCGCCTGCCACGCATCCATTTCCAGCTGCTGTTGTAGCCTGTGTGGGCTGTGGAAGTTCTGTTAGGTTAGGGGGTCGTTTGCTGGAGCTGACTCTCGTGTAGCACGGAGCCTTTTTGTATAATGGAAGGAATCAGAGAAGCAGAAACAGGTGAGTGAATAATGAGATCTTTGCTGGTAAAATCCTGAAACCTTAATAATGTTATTCGACCTATTTTAAATATGACGATGTCCCTGCGCACGCAGCCTGGTCCATAAAAAGGAACTTGACTGGCCTGGATACAGGTCGAAGAAAGAAAAAAACCCTGAAAGAATTAAAATCCTGGATGAAACGATCACGACTGAGCTCACATGTCGACAGAATTCCACGGCAGTTGAGGAAACGTCATTCGTTGACGTGGCTTCAGCGATATGACGGCGATAAGCTCGTAAATGGACTTGGGGTTGGATTTATTTTGTCCAAGTGTGGGAGGCCGTTACTGCAGTTTCCCCGTGACATATTCCTCCGTCACACATGGCTGTTGCGTGTTGCTCACGCTTTATGCACTGTACCGCATATACCCACTCCACTTCCCATGAATAAAACAACGACCGGAATCTTCACCTGCAGCGGGTTCGTTTGAGGCGAGACCTCCGATAACTGCAATCAGCGCTGTAACGAATCAGAGCGCGGCCGCTGTGTTCCGAATCCATACGGGCGAAATGAGTTTCTCATTCTCAGTCTGACGGGGGGAGTTATGCAGCTTCACCCAAGTCCTACACCAGCCTCCACTTTTGATATTTTATTCAGCCGGCGGCGAGATGCTTTTCTTCAGTGTGCGCGCATCAACCCGATTCGCCACAGGTGCGTTGACAGTGTCAGGAGGCCGATGCGGCGACGCACCGCGCCACATTCAGACGGAAACGCCTCGAAAACAAACGTGCCGTGTATTGAAACTCAACATAACTGTTGTCACACAGTCGCTTCCCGCGAGGCCGTGTGGTTCTGTGTAAGCGCCACACAAAGCGTGAGTCCGGTCTGTTGAGGAGTCAGTACCGCGCAGCGTTCAAGGTTAAAACCCTTCTCCGCTGCAGTTTTCCTGACCTGCAAACACGAGCTCAATACACAATACAACAACGCACAAACACACATCACAACGCCAGAACCTGACACACCATGGGGTGATGACTATTAATCAAACAGATGTTGTTAATTTCAGCATCTGTAAAATGGAAACTGATAAACTCTTCAGTTTGTGATGATCTGAAGCAGAAAAGCATCTTTTTTCACTTTTATCAAGCAACGCTCATCATTATCACCTGACAAAACATTTACGCACCAGCTCGGACGGTTGGCAGTTCTCTGTTTATTGATCGACTAATCGTATCTAAATCGATCACAAATCATTCTTTGAACTTTGTTGTGCTTCATTGCTCACATTCTCCGCTGTGACTGAGAAATGAGCATCACACAGTTTGTCATGCGGGTTATTTTGTTGTTTTGGGATCCAAACAGAATCGTTGGATCAGAAACAGTTAACCTTTCGTCAGCAGAGCGACAGTAAATAAACGTCAGCGTTTCCCTTGAAGAGAGGAAAGATAAGAAGCGAGTTGGTTAATTAGCATATCTGACTTCAACACGTATCTGTTTGGATCTGGGGACGAAGTGAATCATTAGGTGTTTTTATTTGTTTTTAACCTGTTCCATAAGAAGATTTTTAAATGTCAGAGCCACATATGAAGTGACATAAGTGGAGCGCAGGCATATTTTACGTGCTGCGCAAATGAAAGCGCCTCATGCTATAAATAGAGCGAAAAGAGTCGTCGCAGCAGCGAATCCACAGAAAGTTTTAGCGTCTTTTAGCTCGTTGTTTTGGTGGAGATGCCAGCTGGTGTCCAGCAGGTGTGCACGACCTGCCCGGCACCAAGCGTCACCCCGCCGAAAGTAGCAACAGGTGGGGCGTCAAGCAACTAAATCTCTCAGGAGTCGGTGGAGACCAAATCAGAGCTAAAAGGACGGTATTCACGTTCAACTCCAAACCCTAAAGCTGCTCTCTCAGTCTTTGAAAACTTGGAGTCATTACATTTGCGTTGCAGTTTTGTGGTGCTCCCGAGTCACCTAAAATAAAATGAAAAAACTCCACTAATGAAGGTTGTTTATGATCTGCCGCCTGCCGTCGCCTCCCAAACCTATTTGAAACTTATTTGTCTGAGTGAGATGCAAAGCAGCCTCCAGCTTATTTATTGCCTGTCATTTATCATATGTATCGGTTGATGGCTACTCACTACCTCCCTGTTCTTATCGGTGATTTATATCTATAAAGACAAGCCCACACACACACACACACACACACACACACACACACACAGCATTGCATCCAATAATCCGCAAAACAGCGCACAGGGAAATTAATATCCTCTCTCACAAACAATGTGATCCTCTTCTCAGAAACACAGCCGTGACTCAAACCATCACAGCGAGGGGAACGACATCCCTCGCTCACTTCGTCTCACTCCTTTAAAAAAAGAGTGAGATCTTTATTACATCAGCACAAAGATGAGATGATTGCGACGCCGTCTGATAAGCACCGCTCGCCGCACTTCCCAATTGGGACCGGAGATAATGGGACAACTTAAACGCCTTTAATTAAAAAAAAAAAAAAAAGACAGAGAAAAAAGTCCAGCTGGCAAAATATGCCACGCTCACTTTCAGTTTTACTTTTGTCCGCCGCTCGAGAGAACTTCTCCTGCTCCATCACAGAAATGATCAAAGCCGCGGGCTCCCGGTGGCTGCGCCTCTACAGTAGCTGTCCTTAATTGATTTAAGAGCCTGGAAGCTCCCGTCCCGCCTCTCTCTCTCTCTTTAATTACTTAAGGAATAACCCGGCGCATCACCTCAGTTAGAAGAAGAAGAAGAAGACGTTTGCTCGTCAATCAGCAGGGTTACGAGTGAAAAGCTGTTACCTCGCACGCCAGCCCGTCGTCGTCGTCCCTCCGAGTCGACTCGGCGTTTCGCGTGGCTCGCGGTTCTCCTCCGTCACTTCACCCCGATGAACTGACGCCACGCTCTGTCCGCCTCCCTCCTGCCTCCGCTCTGTGTATCCTCTCAGCTCTCTCTCTCTCTCTCTTTTCCCCTCTATAAGTCCCTCCCTCGCTCAGTCAGCCTCTTTCTCTCTCACACATCCCTTGACCCCCCCCCCTCCCTCTCTCCTTCCCTCCCTCCCTTCCTCCCTCCCTCCCTCGCTGCACTTCCATCCACTCCTCTCCCGATCCTCCCTCTCCGGGTTCTGCTCTCAGGACTGTGTTTGCATTCCGTAGCAGAACCAGGACTCAAGCGATTAGAATGTGAAATCATTCAATTTAGTTTTTAGCTGAAGTCGGGGAAATGCACTTTCCAGGGCGAGGTGAACGGGTCGCTCACCGGCCCCGGTGAGGATCCCGCTCCGGTTCGAGACGGTTCACCAGTCACGTGACTTTGTTTCTCAATGTGGGCAAAACCAGGAGGAACTGACAACCTCCTGTTATTCCAGCACGTGAGTGTTCACGCCTTGTCGGGTGGGTTGTTACCTCCACACAGTCAAGTCATTAAACAGCCCAGAGAAGCTGCTTTTGTGTTGTTGTGCGGCTCATTAAAGTGGCGATAGACAACTTTCCCCCTGAGTGTTTCGGATCAACTCCCTGAGCGTGTTGGAATGTTTGAAAGCTGCTGCTGTGAGAACGGCCACGAGCAGAAAACACCGTCTTTTCTTTAGGTGATCCAATGCACGATGAATTATGGATGCGCTATCAAATACGGCCGCCGCTCAAAAGCCATAAAGCGACCATAAGAATTTGAAGGAGAACTCCTGATCTCAGTGCAGGTTCTGTTAACGGTCCTGATCCAGTAGAAATAACTCCAATTGTATGTCAGTCAAGTCCTGAAGCTCTGGGACCGTATCGCCACAGATCTGCTGCTTCAGCGCTGCACCAGTGGACTGCAGCTGAATCCATGAAGTGTTTTACCGGCCCTGTCAGACTCTTTGTGTGCCTGTTGTGTGCCCATTGTGCGCCCGAAGGCGTCTATCAATGAGCCCATTGGTCGGACCACAGGAAGCATTTTAAAACCAGAACACGTCTCGAGGCTTCACGACCTCAGCTGATGAACATACAGAGATGAGGTCTGGAGCTGTCACGTCGTGCACGAGTAGTTCAACTGTAGGTGCGTCGCCAAACAAACGCACAATCAGCCCGGCAAATCACGCTGACGGTACTGACAGCAGCAGCGGATAGCTAGTGCCGCAACATAACTCACGCTAAAGCCAGAACTCATACGGCTTCACCAAACACGCAACACGTCGCCCAGTCGGCTTCAGCTCACACAGCTACCACAACGAAAGATGGAAAAACTGAATTTTGTTAAAAAAAACAACCAAGCAGCTCATCGGTGATCGTGGGAAATAAACACACATATGATGACATATATTATTCATGCAATGTGTTCTCTCTGGCGCGCTGCGCTGCCGTTTCTCTTTCAGCTCAGTCTGTGGAAAATGTCACAAACTTATTTCTCTCCTCCGCTGGCACAGCCGCTCCCCCTCTCTTTTCATTTTATCTTATTCCCTTGTTCCCCTCCACCTCCCCACCACCACCACCACCACCACCCATCCCTCCCGGTAACGATAGTTCAGAGTTGTTGACAGAGTATCAGTGAGGAGGGTTCCAGGCAAACGGTCTGTTTCTCTGCAGGCTGTTTCCACTGTATTGTAGCTGAGACGTTATCTGACTGCATCTCCCCTGAGCTCCTCAAGCAGGGCTCTCTCCCAGCACTTAATCACACACACACACACACACACACACACACACACACACAGCCTCGCTACGCGCCTGGTGTGACAGCCATCAGTGACTCCTGCACGAGTATGAGCACAAACACAGGATGACTTTACCCACAAGTGTGGTTGTAAAAAGAATAACAAAACAAAAGATGGCATGTACGCACACACACACACACACACACACACACACACACACACACAGACGCAGTCATTGACGCGATGCATTCTTCTCTCCACCTAACCTTACATGCCTAACCCTAACGCAGACACGCACACTCCTCCGACGTGATTTGCTTTCATGGCTGAGCGTGCAGCAGGTAAACACACACACACACACACACACAAAGACCAATTAGTGGATTAGCATCACCCTCCCTCCCCCCGTTTTAAAGCTTGAAGCTGCGGGGGTCTCCGATGCTGCAGAGACCCTCATCCGCCTCCCATCTTAACCAATTACCAACTTAACGTGTGACGAGAAGGCGCGTTGGCGTGTGTTTCCTGGCGATCTCCGCAAATACATCTTTATAAATATATGTGTGTGTGTGTGTGTGAGTGAGTGTGTATGTGTGTGTGTGTGAGTGTGTGTGCGGCGGCTCGGCCCCGGTTTGACAGATGATCAGAGATGTTCTCTACGTGTCTTTAATCTAACTGCTAATCAGAAAAGCTGCAGCTCTTGCATTTTTGATGGCGCTCTGATGGATGAACGTCCCTCACCGCTGACTGACCCACATACCAACACGCCGACCTCCACCCGGTGCCGCTCCCACCGTTTCATTTCTCCGCCTGGCTTTATCTCCCTGATGGACTGTCCACTTTGTCTCGCTCGCTCCTCACCTTTCTTCTTCTTCTTCTTCTTCTTCTTTTTTTTTTTTCAAACCTGAGGAAGATGCAGAAAAGGGTGAAGAGGACAAATAGGCATTGGAGGTGGAAATATTGATCTCCACTGGCCTTCCAAGAACGACTGATCCTATGATTGCAAGGTTTATAATAGAGCTTGAAATTATGTTCGATCTATTTCTGAAATGAATGTATATATAATATACACAAACAAACACAAACACACACACACACACACACACACACACACACACACGCCCATCAGCTCCAGCATTAAAACAGGGAGCTGGTGATATGGTGGCAGACCGGTGCATATCCTCAGAGTTTCCTCGGATGCATTAAAACCAAAAACCAGTATCTGTATCGGCCCAATACTGCGCTCATGTACTCGTACTCATAAACCTACTGCGGCCGATACCACTTAACGTGACGTCTCCTAACTTCAGCGGGCGGAGGAGGAGCGATGCCGTGAATCTTTGGCTGTGAAATGAGGTTCTCGTCACTTTCCAAACTGCCTCTGCCTGAACAAACCGGCCTCCCGTCTCCTTCTGGGGCTCGGGAATCTTCCCGTCTTCGCTGATGAGAAGGGGCTCGGGGAGAAGCTCCGGCCCGGTGTCATTTTATGGCCCCCCCTCGCACCAGCGATCATCGGGCTGTTCCTGAAAGTCCCCTCCAGGCCTCTTTAAGTGGACCCAGTGGAAGCACCTCGATCAGCAGTGTCGCGCTCCGCTCAGCTTCGGGCAAACCCAAACGACTGCTGCTTCTGACAGAGGCGTAATGACGTTTTCTTTTCAGTACCGACCCGCTGTCGCTCCTGCAGGAATCGGACGACGTCACGTGTCACGGGAGACCAGGGTTCAGGGTTCCGGGTTCAGGGTTCAGGGTTCAGGACCCCACACCAGCCTCCTAACTGGGGGCTGCGACACACAGCTGCTGTCGATGACTTTACTTTAATGTTCTCTCTGCTCTCAATAAGGTCCAGATGCAGCAAGAGGAAGACGTGTGTGTATTTACAGTATATGCAATAGTTGTATAAGAGTAATATGCTAGTTACTAATTGAAACGTGCTGGTATGTGATATTTGTCATACCCAGTACACACAGTATTACTTCATGCTCCAGTGCAGCGCGTCGTCCCTGCTGGCAGAAGCTTCCTCCATCTCTGGCAGGCATTAGGAAATCAAATAAACCCTCTCATCCATCAGCACAAATGAATTAAAAGCAGCCTATAGCTCACAATTAAGCCACACAGCACAGTCCCTGCTGTTGTTTGTCAGTGCGAGTGTGTGCGTGTTGTTACCACACATGTACAGTAACGCGTGTGTCGGGCTTTCTGCACGCAGCCGGGACCAAAACATGCGTGCCGCTGTTATGTCCGCCACGCACAGTTAAGTTGGTCAAGATGTGTGAGTAGGTTCAACAATGCAAATATGTGTGTGTGTGTGTGTTCATGTTCATCCTTTGGTCAGCTCCTGCACAGATGGTATAGCGTGCCCCTTTAGAGATGCACAAACTAATCCCTCGAACACATGGTGGGCTTAATCGTGTTTGTGTGTGTGTGTGTGTGTGTGTGTGTGTGTCAGGATCAGGGAGAGAGGATGTGTAAATGACTCAAGAAAATAGAATGTGTGTGTGTGTGTGTTTGTGTTGGGGGTGTGTGTGGACAGAACGCAGCACAACACACTCAAAGAAGAAAAGTGGAGGGAGGGATAATGTTTCCATCACGTGAAAAAGTTTTGTCAGTTTTTCAGTGTAAAGTTTTAGCAGCTGATTTTCTCTCTCAGTTTGTTGTAAAACTCATTTGGGCCACGAGAGGCTGAAGTGAACGACTGACACGACCCACGAACAAACAAATCACCTGTCGTCAGAGATGAAGAATCATCCTGATCACTCAGTACTGATGATCACTATTATTGGATCATTTATTAAAAACTTTATGTTACTCAGGTAACTGGGATGTGTTTACATGCACTGAGGTAACTGTACAGCCAATCTTATTTTGGAGTGTTCTTTATTTGAACATCTGTCGGTCGTGACTTCTTGTTATGATTATTAATTTTTCGAGAGAGCAGAACTTTTTTCCTCACACTGTGAAGGAGACAAACACCGGAAACCAACTTATTTAGATTCCAGGCGCTGCTTTCCGTTAGTTTCACTGGGGATGTGGATGGAATTATACTAAATATGAGAATGCATCGCTCCATATAATTATGTCTCGCGCTAACCAACCGCACTGCTGTCGCTTGGCCTGTCTGAATCGTAAAAAGCCAATTAGAAAACCCTGTTACTGTACAGAAACGGGGCCGTGTCCAATCACGCGGCCCAGCTGCGGCCGCCGGGTTTCCTGCTCACCTGACGTGCAGGAAGCGACACCTGAGTTCTGACTCGGCGAGCTCGTGCTTCGGTCGAAGACGTCGCAGAGAGAGCGGCCTGTGCTCGGTGTTAACGTCAGGTCACGCTGTGTTTTCCCTTTACTAACGTGTGTTTTCTTACTCTGCCTCGCTAACCCGCGTCTGCGCTGCTTTGCATAGAGGAGGCTGCCGCCAGCTGTTACTTAGCAACAACAATGGCGACTATATTGCAGCTCCCTGATGTTGGGTTTGTTTGGCTTGGAGTCTCTGAAGGACCCTTCAGGTGCACCGCGGTCGCCGTTTACAAGAGCCGACCGGGCGTGTGTGTAGCCAGGGATTATTGTGTTTTAATCTAAACTATAAAAGTCAATCAGAGAGTTAGCGAAAGACACGACTCCATGGAAGTGGCATGAAGTCGGCCGGAGTGCCGCGGACGCAGGACGCTTTTCTGGAAAGACGTGTGGACTGTCGTGTTGGTAACACCTGATGGGATCTGTAGTTTTCTTACTAAAGAACAGCTTCACATCACTGATATTGTAACAGAAACCGCTCTTTCTGCCCCCCCCCCACCCCCGGCACTCCTCCTGCTCTTTATTCGTCCATCGCTGCTTCGTGACCTGAAGTGGCCCGCCTCCATCCCCGCAGACATAACCGTGACATCCTGATGGAAGAGCTCTCTCAGCTCGGTTATTGTGCTTTGTGGCGCAGACAGTCGTGGAGCGGGAGTAAGCGCGGCCTTTATGCCGTTATGATTCAGTCGTTCATCACGCCAGACAGAGTTATGTCTTATTTTCTTGAAGTCGCACACTCCCACACAGGTTCACATTTCATCAGTCTCCCTTGTTCCTTAAAGTCTCTCAAGGAAGAAAAAAAACAAAAAAGGTTGCTTGTCTTCTACCTTTGATGTCGGTGCATTTTTTTGGCGCAGTGGAAACAAAACGTCTGTAAGGAAAATGGATATTGTCATTTTAACCAAGTTGCTGCAGGGGAAGAAAAACAAGGCGGCGGCGCCGGGATGCCTCAGGTTGTGTCCGTCAGTTGAACCTCTTCTGCGTCCTCCTCCAAGGCCCGTTTGCCATATTAAATTCAGATTATCACTCTGGTCACAACAGTTGGATGCGCGGAGTGAGACGCCAAAAGAAGAATCCTGAAAAGAAAAAAATCTGCAGTGACACCTTAAACCTGTAAAGTGAGAGCGAATTTATTTAAAGCACCAACCACTTCACCTTCTGGTGCGTCTCGTCGCGCCGCCGAACCAACGGCACCGGACTGGTTCCGGCCCTCAAACCTTCACCGAGGAGCCTCCTGAGCGGGTTGGCTGTGTGCAGATCTGCTGAATGTGTCCTATCACATCCTGTTTAAAAATAGAAGAGAATCTGCTGCTGCATAATGGAACAGCTCCGATGGGCACAGGTGCAAAAGTGCACAGCCAGTTTTTTTTTTTTTTTTCCCTTTACATACAACTACACACACACTTCATCCCCTGATGCCAAGTAAAGTGGGTGTGGGGGGGTTCAGACATCTGAGTCTTATTGGTAAAAATGGCAAAAAAAACAAACAAACCCTAGTTTCTCTGCGATGACACGTATCCTTCGTCTGTCGGTTCTTCGTGTGCTCCGCTGATCCCCCAGCGTTTTCTGACTTCCTTGGGTTTTCTGTTTGTTTTTATTCAGCTGAGCTTTTGGTTTCCACCTTTTCACTCCTGCCCTTTTGTATTTTTGGACTCCGTCGCCCTTTTGTTCAGTAAATCCCTGCGCTGCGCCTCCCCGCCTGCCGCCTGTCTGCAGCTCCTGCAGTTCTGAAACGTAGCCCGATAATATTTCTACGCCGTAGTAAATTGATGATATAGAAACAATAGCCAAGCAAATTAGAATGAGACCCATGTTGTGAGAAGGGTTTCAGCTTGAAGAAAATCAGCGGCTCATTACTTTTCTGTGAATAGTTCCATGTTTTGATATCCCTGGGCTTCTTCTTTTCTTGGCGTTGAAAGCATTTGTCAACATTACCTGCCTCCAACTGATTAAAAAAACCCACAAACACAACAGGGAAATTATTTTCTGGCAAACTCATTATCAGCATCACCACTGAAAAGTAAACTAATCATCTTTAGGTTATTGAATTTCTAATTCATGGGATTACATTACAGCGAAGTAAAGTGTGGAACGCAGGCCAGACGTGTCACCTCCGTGAGTCGTGGATCTGGCCGCTGGTTCTCGAAGAACGTCGCAAGAACCGAGATTTGAACTTGGGATCGCCGAGCTTTTTCTTCTTCTTCAAACACTCCAGACACTTTTCGCACGTTCCAGCACCACGAACGCTTCCAGGGATATTGTCCAGGAGCGAGCGCCGCGGCACGATTCATCATGTGGAGACCGTAAAGACACATTACTGGAGACGGATCAGGGAGTGGGTGGAAAACAGCCAGGAGGAGGCTCCCATGATGAGCTCTTCTCTCACCTTTGAGTCAGGCCATGGAACGGGTATAAACACTTCCACCAGATATTCACCTATACTGAATTTCCCATCATGCATCAGCCCCCCACTTGCTTGGCAGGGACGCGATTAATTCGACATTGTGGTGTGTTTGCCGTCTCAGGACTTGGATGGACATCAGTGTGTTTCCTGCGCTCTTTGGAGAGGCCGGCCCGCGAGGCGTTAAAGGGAGAGTCCGGCTCGTCAGTGGTGCTGGTGTGTGGTCAGCGTTTGGTCTGGAGGCCATGAAACACCTCCCTGAAAACTCCACCATCAGTGGAAGTGTGTGCTATATTTAGAATATTTTTGTTTTCCGCTTTATCTGGTTGTGGTGAAACGCGGTGCTGAAGGAGGGGAATGTTTGACAGGAAGACAGAGCGGCATTCATTCATCCCCCCGTGCAAATGTGTACTGATGCTTTTTCTATCTCTGGGGCTGATCTCCACCTTCAACAAGCCTTCATTTGGTGAGCAATGATCGTTGTATATTATATACAGATATATATATATATATATCAGACTATAAAAAGATTCAGAGGACACAAACGCTCCCCGTGACTACTCACCTTAATGTGTAAAAACAGAGATAAAACTTAAATTTATGTCCACCAAGCGTTTGGATACTGTCAAAGTGCGGTCATCAGTCTCGGCCAATCAGATCACCTCACCCTTTTTCTTATAAAAGTGCGGCGCCCCCCGCTGTGCTGTTCTGACAGTTTTGTAATGGATGAGGAGAGCGGGCAGGCTGCGGCGGATAAAAAAAAAAAAAAGAAGCTTTTCCCGAGAGGGAACTGATGTCCTTGGATGCAGATGGCGCGCTGCCAAGGGCAGATGATGTTCTTTTTTGAGTTGAATTCATATTTCTGTCGGCGCTGAGTTTTTCCTGTCATTCCTTGCATTATTTTGTCGTTTCCCTGCGATTGGTTTTACATGACTTATTAGAAAGGTTGCCTTCATGTAAATCCCTGGCAACATAAACACAGGGGCAGTGAAGCTAAAATGTAAGGAAAGATTAGCGTCAATTTAAGATGCTTACACAGCTCCACTAATTTAAAGATAATCCCACTGTGTGTTGCAGTGCTAATCATTGTGTCTCACTGCTGTGGTTTGGGTCGGGGAGCGGAGAATGGCGAGCTGTTTGAGAGGAAGCGTCCTGGAGGTGTTTGATGGAGCCGTGTGATAATCTGGCCGCTGATCATTTTCACTTCATACATGTGGAATACCAACACGTTTCCCAGAGGTTACTGTGGAGGATCCCGCTTGTTTAACCCGCACTGTCGGCGTTTCATACAGTGAATCTGTAAAGGAAGACCATTTTACTATCAATACTCGGGGCGTTTGTTGCTCAGACACTTAACACCATCAATATTTACAACTTCACTTTCTATGTTTTTGGGCCAAAAGCGGCCCAAACTTTTGGGTCGATTTATTTTGGATGCTGGCAGATTAACCTGTTGGGTAATAATTTGTCTTTTGACAATGTTCCCGCTGAGAGTAGAGTAGGCATCAGCACAAACACATAAATAACCCTTTATTATGATTATTCAGCTGCCTAGCATTCATCTTTGAAACTTTTTGAAGACAGGCTCTCTTCTGAAAGTCTCATTTTTCAAAATCCTCCACAGTAGAACATCTTATCTATTAAACCGTGAGTATTATATATACAGAAAGCCTTGTAATAAAATATCCTATTACTATTATGAATTAATCCCATTAAATGACAACGGTAGTTTGAAGTTTTGCCCTGAAGCTGGTGCTACGTGAGAAGTTAAGGGATCGCTGCAGTTCTTGAGGCTGACGTGGCCGATTCACCAGGCCACTTGTCCAGAAATGTTCTGGTCGGAGGAAGCGGCCACGTGTCTGTCAAGTCATTCCCGTTTGCTTCGTTATCGCTGGTCAAATGCCCCTCAGGCCAGTGGAGGATGTCCTGCTGCTCCTGACGGTCCACTCCTCTTCCCCCAAACTCGGCTCTTTGCCAGTCAGGTTTCTCCAAATTCAATCCCTGTTTCTCTTCCCGTTTTTCCATCTGTCACATTTGTTCTGACAGCTGAATTTTCTTGCATGGCGTCTTCCTTCTCGAAACAGCGCGGCTGCTCAGTATGTGCGAGCGCTCTCCCGCCTCGCCGCCGAGCTAATCCACCACGTCCCTTTGATCATCCAGGACTTTGTTCTTATGAGAGGAATCGACAACGTGCGCTGTGACAATCACATTAGGTCGCCATTGTTGCCTTCTCCTCACGTGTGATGTACGTCACAGAACAAAATAAGGCTCCTTTCTGTTTCACGAGGATGCGGCTTCTTTCTCTGTGTCTTATCAATGCGAGTGGGAATTAGATAAACGTACTTCACTCCATTTTTAACACTGAGGCCTGGATTTATGTTTGCAGAGAAAGGAGCATGCAACATCAGAGCATTGTGACTTCCACAGCCTTCATGCATGTGCAATGACTGGGAAGTGCAGAATAGCACCGGTCAGAAACTGTAAGACAAACCGCTTTACATGCATATGTTCCATGGAAATGATATGTAAATATGATTTCTTCCCTAAACGAGGCTGTGCAAATGGAGATTATGACCAGTTCACTGAACTCCTTCCAAATTCAAATGTGCACATAAAAATCCTCTAAAAAGCGCAGAGTTTCGGCGTGGGGCAAGTTAAGGAGACAGTTTCCATGCTCCGGTCTCAGATCACATCAGAGAACGCTCCAATTATAAAGGGGCTTAAGGGCGCGAGGGCGCCGAAGCCTTGGTGGATTACACTTACAGCTGAGACAATTTCTGCCTGCGATAGGTGATGAAGGGGCTGTTTGCTTGCAAGCTGCTCATTTAGAGGGATTGATTCCATATTCATGCACATCAAGCCGTCATGTTTCTGATGCTAATCTCAAAAAGTTGTGGCCCTTCCTGCAAATACGTGGACTTTCTCAGATGATCGAACACGTGGGATTAAAGATGGAGACTGTGACGCTGGTCTGCCAGGATCACCTGGCTGGTTCTGATGGACGAAGCTTCTGTGACGTCGTCCGTTGGTTTTTTACAAAATGAACATCATGTGGTGTTGAAGAAGAGTTGAACCTAGAGATTGAGACATAAACTCAATATATATAAATGTTCACTGACGTCATCAATCCAGTGAGAAGTAGAATCATTTTCTCATAGACTTCTATACAAAAAGACCAGTGGAGTCGCCCCCTAGTGGCCACATGGAACTTTTGCATTAGCTTTATTTTTCATGGAGGCTCTGTCCATTTTTTTACAGTCTGTGTTTAATGCTGACTTATCACTTCAGTCAGTCATTTTCACAACATACGGGCAATGTCAAGGTGAAAACAGAGAGGTGCGTAAATTAAAAAGCGTTCAAATGTCTGGATTATGAAACGGCAACATGACATTATCCTGTACATACATCATGTCCTCTTCATATCATGTGGTATAATGTAGCTCAGAGAGGACAGTGTGGGTCTAATCCTGCCGGGGGGAGGGGGGTGGTTAGATTCCCACTGGAACCTCCAACACTAAAAATATAAGCAGTCATAGTGGTGAGAGTTGGTGTGTGTCTGTGTGTCTACCAAATGAAAAGTGCACTCAGGCATGAAGGACAAAGACAGACGAATTGTTTCTGTTTATTTCATATCCCACAAACCTATTTAACTGTACATTCACATATCCATCATCACGTTTTCTCATCACGAGCTGCAGACACAGAACATAACATACAGTGGCATATACTGATATATTCTCCCTTTCCCTGGAGTTGTAATTATTTTTCATTGCCTCCCAGCCCAGTGTGGTAGACTGACACTCACCCACCACTTTGTTAACAGGGCTTTGGCATGGAGTCCACACCATGTTGGAAACTCCCCATCGAGCTCCATGTTGACATGATTGCATCACATCATTTCTCTCACATCTCCTGTTCTACCACATCCCAGAGGTTCTACTGGACTCAGATCCGGTGACTGGGGAGTCCACTGAAGTTCATGAAACCGGTTTGAAACGACTTTTGCTTTGGGACATGGAGCATTATCATGCTGGAAGCGTGGCCGCTGTGGCCAGCAACGATGCTCAGGTAGGCCGTAGCATTCAAACAATGATTGATTGGTGTTAATGGGCCCAAGCGTGCCACTACACCACCAACAGCAGCCTGGACTGTTGGCACGAGGCAGGTCAGGTCCAATATGGCAAAGCACAACTGTAGGAGATGCTGGACGGGAGAAGCAGCAAAGAGAAAATTGCAAGCTGGGTGAACATGGGGGTTGGTGCTGCTCAGTTGCGGCTCCTTGAGATTGCCATGATAGTCAGAACCATCAGCGCCGCTGGCAGTCTGACACTCAGGAGCATCAGCTGCTCTGATCTCAGTACAGTCTGGAAACTGCAACATGCTGCTGAGTGGATAATGCCTGTGCACAGACAGGAAATATATCAGCTGGTCAAAGCTGGTGAGATGATGCCTCCTGTCAGCATGAACATGTACACATGAGACGTGTAATGAACACAGATAAACATGCACAGGGAGAGCAAGCGCACACATGCTGTACTGTATGCATGCAAAAGTGTGTGCACCCACAAAGCAGCGAGCTTCGTCGAAGGAAAAGTGAAAAATGTGTCACTATGAAGTGAAATCCCATTTGTGGTGAGAATGTGTTGCCTTTCGTTAATTCCTCTAAGAAATCGATTGAGGGTGAATTAAAGTCCAGACACCTTCAGGATTTTCTAACTGGCCTTCTCACCTCACCTCTGCTGAGAGGCTTGTTTTCGCCACCTTGAAAAGACTTCAGACTGACTTTCTTAACACCCCTCTCACAATGAAAGTGTCAAAAGTAAAGTTCGGCAGACGGAAAGTGCCGATCTCCAACCTCCAATATCACGTCATTTATTTGCCTCAACCTCAGCTACCAATCACAGTACTGATTATACATGATTGTCTTTTTGACAGCGGCCTTTAAGCAAAATGACTGATTTACTTTTGAGACATAAGTGCACTTTTCTGTTAATACTTGAATCTTCTGATTCACCAAATACTTATGATCTCTGTGAAGACTTCAGGTGTTTGTTCCTGCGTGGAGGATCTGTCCAACACAGTGATGTTCTGTATGAGTCTGCCATCTAGTGGTGTGTGATGGAATGACTAGAAATCTGCACAGCGTTTGACCCAGTTTAAAGTTATTGTCAGATATTCCCAATATCTCACAGTAATGCAAAGACAGTGGATGTTGGAGAGTATCCTCTCATGTTTATTTCCACAACAGATCAATGTGAAAGAAAAATACTGTTTTGTATATGGTGTGCTGACTTTATACAGAGATAATGATGTATTCATTTCAGTAACTTCATCCATTCCCAGTGGGGCAATTAAACAAGAGAATGTGGCACAGAAAAAGTTCATTCAACCTTGAAACATCAATAACCTGAAACATCACACAGCCCTGAATAACAAGTGTGTCCCAGCACCATCACTTTCTGTGTCCCCTGGAAACACTGCCATTGTAGTCTGTGCTAACTTCAGTGCCTGAGCTGCAGTATTTGGTTGTGTTGTGAGTAATTGCAGTTCATGATTTGTCAAATTGATTAAGATTTCTATTTAAATTGCTCGAGTTTTTGTCTATTTGCATGTCATGGAAAAGGTTTTTAAAAAAGTCCAAAAGAAGCAGAAACTAACATGATGAAATGAGATGTGGAAATAAACAGACTCACTCTTCAGTTAGTCATACACTTTTGGCTGTTGTGTTGTAATGGCTGTGTTATCTTACTACAACCACTAGGGGGCACCCACGCTCTTTACCAGCAACATGTCCTAAGGTAATGACTTCAGAATGAAGCCAAACACCAACAGCAGTCATTGGTTTCCTATATGATAATAGTAGAGCTGCAGCCTATAATATGTTGTATCACATTTGTGTATAGTGTGGTGCTGCAGAGCTTTGCAGAGGAGTTGGTCCCTCTTGTGTGAAAGAGCCATTATATTCTTTATATCAAGGCTTATGACCAAGGTGTTTGTTTTTACTGTAGGTAGACGCGTCTTAGCTAAAAGAGAACGAGACCTTTGTCTTCCACACAAATATAATTGTAGATGTTTTTGTTAATTGTGTCAATCTGGATGTCCACTGCAAACCTCCATGTGCATGGGGGCAGGTTTTAGGCTCCACGTCCTTCATTACAATCAGGGAATGTACCAACTTGTGCGATAGTTTCTCTTACGCAGCCGTTATCTCCCAACTCCTCGCATATTCTGCTCCCAAGTCAAGCTGTTAATTAACTGCCAGAGATACCTTTGCTTAAAGTACCTCATTTACACTGTTTATCTGGTGTGACTACACACGTTAGCACTGGTGATAACCGCCCAGGATGTGTGAACGCTCCCCTGTCCCAGTAAATGCTGCTCTTCCTGTTGTTTCCATTCTGCTCCAACACCGTGTGAATGTAATCGAGTTTTTCTGCTAATTCAACCTGCGATTTACGCAGTCGCTTTGCTCTTTTCTACATCTTGATCACTCAAGCAAATACGGGTCCAAAATCACACTACCTTTGTGGAATTTTTATTGAAAAGTACATCATCGAGTTTAAAAGACAGATTCACGTTTTTGAAGTTAATGCCATGTGGGCGTGAATATACGTTGAAAGGATTCTTGGTTGCTGTAATTTGGCTCCTTCTGGCTGAGAAGGGATCCGTTCCTGAAGCAATTTCAACTAATGGGAGACAAAATTCACAGTCCTCCTTATGTGCAGACATGCATTTTAACGCTAAGTGAAGCAGCTGCGAGGCTTTGGCATTTGACAAAACAAGCGCACTTCTTCCAAACTTTGAGTAAAGTATTCACTTCACTGGCAATGTTTCCTTGCTGCAATAAAGAGGGAGTATTGTGCCAGACAGATTAAAACCAACATATATGATCCTCCTGGTCTGAAATGATACTTAAACTCACTTAAACTTTGTGGACACCCTTCTGTTCAGCTAATACCATTCAACCCCAGACCTGTAAAGCAAATAATTACCATTTTATTTCCCAGCGTGAGGCTCTAAAATCTGTTCCACCTTCCTCTAGACACTGCCAGGATTGAAACACAATATTCATGTAAAAATACAAAGGATATTACTTCATAGTCCTCAATAATAGGCATGGCCCTGCTTTCCAACAGTTGGGGATTAAATGCCTTGCTGAGGGGGGCCACACCAAATTTTCCCATTTAGCGTTTCTGCCAAGATCTTGCAGCTGGACAGGGAATTGGAACTGGTGACATTTTTGTTCTTCAGCCCACTGCTCTGCCTCCAACTGACAACCTCGTAATGCTAAAAAGCATAAAGGAAATGCTGGCAGCCACATAAGCTAATTAGTTGCACCCCACAGGAGGATGGTGTTTATTCTGCTGCCGTGAATGCAGGAAACAACTAATGAAACAGAACGACGAGGCTGGCCGGGCTCACCTACTGTACCTTCCACTGGCATTCAACAGAATTCTGTGCTGGCCGTCACAGCTGTCAGCCGTCACACAGTAATGGCTGCGCTCTCACAATGTTAGCCAGGGGCGTTTGACAAATTACATGCCTTCTTACAACCAGCAGCAGAGAAAATATCAACATTTATTTGGGCCACTTTTTCCAAAGACAGTCATTATCCAGGTCATAGTTTGTACATGCTGTTCGAGTAACATTTGCTGCATGTTTGTTGTGAAATTAAAGAAAATTTGGTCCTCGCTGACTGAGCCAATCATCTTGTCCATGTAACTCATAGTTGCGACGTTCATGCTCCCCAGAGACAAAACAAACTGTCAACTACACACAAACTAAACTGTTATCATTTTATTTATTTTGTGTTGGTGGTCAAACATGGTCAAACTTTCCAATAATGTGGTGCAGCTATGTAAGCATACTCAGTGAATTGAACTGTGAATCATGGAGAGCCACTATAGTGGAGTCCCAGAATATGAACATAGAGCTGGGAATGAGCATAATAGGTTCCCTTTTAACAGGCAGATAATGTAATAGGCAGATTGCTCTTACATTTCCTGAGTACACTCATGTTGCCCAGGAGATTAACCCCTGTGATTTGAAAGAGAAGGCCGTGGCCTTTCCTCTAGTGCAGCCCACAGGACACATTTGCACATACAGTACATCTGAAAAGTATCGACAACGCTCGAAGACGAGCAAGAAATATGTGATGGCTGTTTTAATTTGCATTGATTTCTTGCTGATTACTTCAATCAATAACAAAAAAACTAGGACGAGGAGGACTAACATGTGACAGATTAAACAATTTATGTCAAATGCACAGAAATGTAAAAGGTAGCTCAAAGTAAAACAGGTTGACCTAATAATGCCAAGTGGTCCAAAGTCTTAAAGAGGAACCAAACCAGGTTTGGCAATCACATTGGATGGACTGCAAGGTGTGCACGCCCTAATTGAGCTGAAAGAAGTTCAATACTTATACGTTACCTGATTCATCTCAAAATAACCACGGGTCATGCTTGTACTGTACAAAGGTACAACTATATATGATGTTTGAAGAATAATTTCACAGTTTGATAACCAATTGGATGGAAGCACAGTGCAAGATTAACGCACCATAACCACCTAGTTGTTAAGACTGAAACAAGACAAAACAGAAATAATAGGCTGCTGTAGGACTGTAATTGGCTCACAGCAGAGTTTTCCCTTCTCTTTAACTGCATTTTTTTCATGACAGACAAAATCCAGAAATAGGCTGATGCAACAACATGCCGAGGTTTGTCATGGATGAATTTGGGGGGGGTTGTACAATGGGTGGTGGGGGTGGGGTGTGACAGAGGAGAGAAAGACCAAGCAAATAATGCGTTTCTGTTTCTGTCCTCTCTGGCTCGGCCTGAACCTTTGATGTGGTGGATTAAAGAGAGGAAATCAATACCAATATATCTGCAGGCCGACCGGCTGAACATCTGAACGCCTGTTTACCCTTCTTGCTTTCTCACTCTGCTGTCTGTCTGCTGACCTGAATGCATGTACGTTGATTTACATGCAGGGGTGTCTGATGGCCTCTCTGCGATTGGCTCTTCATCACATATTTGCTTGTTTGTTCCTTTTGCTCGCTCTTCTCTTCTACCCAGCTGGGTAACCAGAAATAAGGTTCATATCTAACCAGTTTGTATGAGTAAATGTGTCTTGATGGATACATAATGTTGCCTCGATACCGATCAAAAACAGAGATGCAATATTGAAGTTTCATAAATATATGAGAAATCAAATCAGTAAATCAGACTTTACGGTACATTTCAGTTTAATGCACAAAACAAATGATGAAACTTGTCTGGGAAATTTCCCAGGATTAATATCGTTGGTCCAAATCGCCCTCCAGATGTTCGCTAACCAGAGATCACAGTATTGATGTAAAAAGCTTCTGTCCAGAGAGACTCTCTCGTGACACTTTGGACTCTTTTATTAGATTATTTCCCTCGTGAGTGTTGGTGTTCCACCTGTGCCTCATCATGCCCACCTCCCCTCCTGTAAATGCATCCGGGTCTGTCCCTGTGGCCTCCTACAGCTCCCCTCATCCTCTTACTCATCCTCTGCTCAGTTTGGATTTTCTTGTTCAGTAAGTTCTTGCTCTGCACATCTTTGCATGTGTCTCTTTGTTCTCTGTTGTTTTCTGTGATTGAACGCGCCTCGCTGCACCTTCCTGCCCTTTGGTTTGCATTTGCATCCCACATCTGAAAACTGTGATATCTGCTCCAAACTAAACCCGTGAAAGTGAAAGTATTTTGGCGAACAGGTGAGTGAGTCCAGCTTCTCAATGACTCACCTGGTAGCTGCAGTCATGCTGGGTTAGCAGGAACCACTGTGCCAGGTTAGATGAGGGAGACTGGCTGTGTTCAGTGTGGGGATGCTGAGTGGATTCAGTTGAGTGAGTGCAGTGCGGAGTGACACCGACAACCATCGTACCTTTACACAAAGGGGGTGAGGGCTGCAGCCTCGAAATGCTGAGGAGTCTTGACGATGACAAATGCATGTGTCATCGGGGGTTCGCCGTCAGTAAAGTGTGTATTCATAAGAAGAGGTGTTTGATAGAAATCAGTAAACTGGGTGGAATTGTTACTCTGTCAGATCACAGCCAGTCCAATGACGTTTTCGGGCGAATGGAGCCACTTTGTGCCAACTCGATAATAAAAGCATTTATCACCATGACTCTGGAGCACTTCACCTCATGGCTCGCCTCCACAATCAGCGCTCCCTTGCACTTGAACTTGTTTCCAGCTGCAGCATTAAAGAAACATCTGACGCATCAGAAGAAGAACCTACGAAACGAGAGACTGCATTTCAACCGAGAGGTCCGGCGCTGCATTCCTTCGGTCCGGTATCCTGAATGTCAAAACCATAAAGGCTTCCCACCGGAAAGAAAACCAGACAGGAGGAGACCAAAGACATCAGCAGCGGTGGGGGGGTTGGGTTTGGGGGTGAGAGATCGTAGGCAGGGAGGCGGATGGAGGGAGGAAGGTTTTGTAGCCGCCAACCCTTCGCTCTCCTTCCTCCTTTTCATCTTGCCCTCCTCGCTCCGGCTGTCAGCTTCACTTCCCTGCACCTCTCTGTCTAATCTGAGTAGAAAGCAGGTGGGACAGGTTGATGATGAGACATCATGCATGCATGAGAGGATCTGGAGCCGGGTGGTGGGGCGGGGGGGCGAAATGGAGTCAGAGAGACAGAGAGTGAGCCGTCAGAGCAGGACGACATCAGACTCACCAAAACCCTCGTGCAAGCAAAGCCGAAAGAGGCTGAAAGTTTCCTGTGAGATTAAAAGCTCTCCTGAAGGCCCGTGCTAATATTATCACACCAGAGCTTTCCACGTGCACGTTTCTTCTGTTTACTTCACAGTCAGAAGATGAATACGCTGCGACTGTGGTCACTTTTCAGATTCATGAACTCCTGACTCATAGCGTTATACACTGCTGTGCCTTCCTACATCATATTTAATCTCCTCACGTCCCAACACAAACCGTGCTCCCCTTTTTTTAAACGCAGTGATATTTTCTGACCTGGCGCCAGCTAATTCAGTCTTGAAAATCAATCCACTTCTACAAGTTAGTTTAATCAGTTGGTTGAACACACATCACAGCTGGTCCTAGTCTGTGGTGTTCATTACAACACAAGATCTTTGACACAACCTTATTTTTAATTATCCCAAAACATGTAGGTGCAGGTGCATGTGATAATAGTTAAAAAGAAGACAAGGTTGTTAGTCTTCACAGCTGTATTGCAGGACTTTTAGATACCGGGGTGTTAAACCAGGCCTCCACCGTGACACTGTGTTTAATGTCACCTGGCAGTGGCAACAGTAAGTTCCTGATACTGCAAATAAAAAAGAAACTCTGACAGCAGGCTAAAAAAGAAAGTGTAGTGGCACTGATTACCTTTGGTCTGGCATTTTCTCACTGGAGAGCACAGATGTCGCCTTCTTGGACAGGTTGGCATTTGTAAAATATTTAAAGTAGCCTGTGTAGCTATTACATTTACTTGACTTAAATAATGAATCTGCTGCCTTGGAACTGTGGAGATTTCTCCGTATTGGAAAATTTTGGTGTAATTACTCTCCCTGCCAGTAGGAGGCACTACAGCTTTAAGGTCTTTTTAAGGTGCATCTTTTCCCCCTGCTAACTTCGGTGTTTTGCGCGCTGAGTTTACTGAAATGTTAAGCTAATAAATTCCTGTGTATTTTGCAAAACCTAGACACTGTTGTGCTCAGGGAGCAGAAGGAAAGAAACCAGAAGATGATTAATGTGTATAAAGACTTCTGCAGGAGCAAAAAAGAAAAAGAAAACAGTTCTTTCAGTTGTCATCTTTCACGCCCCACCCATATCCGTTACACAGGCGTTGTTGAAACTTGTAAGTCACATTTTAAATAATATTTTTCGAACAGGAAAAAAAAGCCAACAGGGATGGCTTATAGACAAATTTTATTCAGTTTCCTTGCGGAACTGATCTGACCTGGCTCTATGAACAAGGATACTCCCCTCAGGTGAAAAAGTAAAAAAAACAACAAAATAAGACATACACAGACTAACAAACAGCCGCCTGACAGCCAACAGCCATGTTTTCCAGGTGACTCTGCACTACTTTCATTTAGCAGACAGTTCACCGCCATCTCCATCTGGATGATAAGTCGTGTTCCATATTTTGTCTCTGACAGTTCAATTTACCATCGTTTCTTTCTGAGATTATGCCCTCATCTGTGTGATAGTCAAAAGACTGCTCTCTGAATGATTGCCCCGCGCAAAGCCTCCGTATAAATCTCCCCGAAAGAAGCTTCGCCGAGCGGCTCCTTGTGCCGCTGATATGAGCTAGAAATGTACCGTCTCTCCGTCTGCTGATGGATTTCTATAACAGAGGGCTGGGGAGGCTGCTCTGTTATTGATTATCCATATCACTATGAAGTCATCTGCTGGGGCTGGAAAGTTCACAGTTTGAATGAAATACACGCTGTGTTGTCAAATAGTATTCTAGTATTTTGTTAGGACGAAGAAACATTCAGGTGACGTGGCGCCGGCGTGAATGTCCTTTCTCATTTCTGCTGAGTCGATTTCAGGAAACTGACTAATTATGTGCAGTGTTTTATGGAAAACCTAAAAATAGGATCTTCAATTTCCTGTTGCCAGGGTTATGGAGATGTGGGCACGTAGATGGAGAGGTACAGTGGTGCAGGTAGTCAGGATTAGATTAGCAGATTAGCATTAGACTGTAGACAATGTAGCCACGTTAGCCCCTAAGAGGATGAAACGCAAGCGTTCATGAATCATGTTAATGTTTGCACTGAAGTCAGACAGTTGTGTAAAGCCATATGTTCTTATGATATTCATATTTCTGACATTCATGGTCCCCGGAGGATGAATCCCGCTGACGTTGGTGGTTCCCTGATTTTTCCTCTCTTCCCTCCGTGAGGCCGACACTTGTAGTTTTAATTTAAATAAAGGTCTCAATAACCACTGGATGGGTTACCGTGGAAGTTTGTAGAAATTCCTGCCCCCCTCAGGATGAACTGTAATCACCTCAGGTACTTTGGTTTATCACCAAAACGCACATAGAACTAATGAGCCTCAGCTGCGCGTTGTCTTGGTGCTAATTAGCATCAATTAAAAGTAGCATCCTAACTAGCTTAAGAAAGATGAGCCGGTGAAGACGAGTAAACGTCGCACCTGATGAATCAGCACGCTAGCTTAGCGTTCCTGTTCAGAGCTACGTCACAGAATTTCATACAAAACAACAAACAAACGTGTCATCGCAGGCTGCAGCACGACACTGTCTGAAATTAAATGTGTGTGGTGAGGGGGGAAAAAAAAACAAACGCTCTGAATTGGCACCGAGCGAACACAGTCATGAGCTGAAATGTGAGCGGGCGAGGCAGATGGCAAGAGAGCGAGAGAGAGAGCGAAATGCAATTTAAAGGAGGCATTACAGGAATCTTCTCTGAGCTCTTAAGCAAAACAACACAAAGCCAAAGAGCAGCAGCAGCAGCAACAGTCTCACGTTCAGCAGTCGCCTCCCGTTTGTTTTTACCGACTCAACCCGCCAATGGCAGCGAGCGGCTGTAATCATGACCGAAGCAGCCGCTGATGCTCAGTTTGTAGGCTGAGATGTTATTACAGAAGGGGCGCTAAAGTTTTACCTCCAGCCTCCCCGTCCATCTCTGCTCGTATCACATTGCTGCTGTTTAACCGAATATTTCCCGGTATCTTCTCGTCAACCGGCGTTTAAAGCCCAACGGCGGGAAAACGCTTTGTTTTGCGTTGGCTGTGCAGCAGGCGTCAGGACAGTCTGGACATCATGAAACGATGCGTGGCGAGCTTTTAAACCGATTTCACCTCATTACGCTCAAATTCAGCTCATTCAGCAGAGGTCGGACACAGAACCCAGCGGTTACTGAGCGGTCGGCCCTGGATTAAATCAGCTCTGTTTAGAAATGTCCTCTGTTGACATCAAAATTAGCACGCGGTTAGCTCAAAGTGGTTTTGGCTGCGGCGGACGTGCGAGCTGACATTTCTCAGTCCAAACTGGCCACGGCCGCAGCATCCACAGCCAAAAAAACCCGCCACGGTGATGCGAGCAGTGGAGCTCGCCGCTGTGAAAGGCTGTTTACTTCAACTCCAAATGGATGACGGCCCTGTGACCTCGGGACGGTGGCATTAGTTCAGGAGGCAGAAAGAAAAAGCCCCGCATTAGCGCCGAATCACCGCTCCCTGCACATCAAAGTGCACATTATTGAGATTGCTCTCCGGGAGTTCTGCTCCTCTCGTCGGACAGTTCACCGCGAAGGTAGATGACGGACGGTCTGTGGCGTCGCCAAAATGACCAAATCCCTGCGAACGATATTCAATAACCGTGAACAACGGGAAGGAGAGATGCCTGCTAAAAAAAAAAAAAAAAAAAAGAGGGCACAGCTTCAGCCATACCCAGGATGTTGTTTTTGTACAGGAGACCATGCAAATTAAGATACAGCCCCATCCACACACACAAAAACACAGAAACTTCACTGGCGAGGCAGACAAAGAAGGCAGAGGCTTATCTATTCTAGTATCTCCCATCGCTCCAATTATAAAGGGACTGTAGGGCAGAGGGTGCAGCCTCGCTGGGTTATATTTACAGCCCGAGCAGGTTGGGAGTATAAACAGGGATGAAGATATTTGCCCACACAGGTTCCTTTTACCGGGCTGTGTTTGTCCTGTCTTATAGCTGTCGGACGTTTGTCTTTACAGTAACGTCCTCAAGTCGGCGACCGACCTGATGTTCACTTTGAACTAAAGCAGAAACCTGCATTTGTCTGCTCCTCGCCATTTCGTCACGTATATGACGTAGTTTCGTGCATTTTCTCATGTTTCTTGTACATGCAAATCATAAATCCTTGTTACTTTTTCTGTGTCTGTGGTTGTGTAACTGTATGCGACTGCTGCTGCAGTCCTGTCCCCGCTGCACGGTCACTCTAAATGCACTAAATATAGGCTGCGTTCAGCACCGCACACTGTGATGCAGAGGTAGGGGAAATATTTGACGTTTATGGGGACACAATCAGTCAACATTTCTTGGACACGGTAACTGCCTCCTCGGGATGCTGCATGTTGTGCGATTGGGATTTTGACACAGGCGGCGTGCTGCACATTTATTATTAAAAAGCGTTAGTACAGCATCACTTTGAAGCGGCGTGGACACGTGGGATTTCTTCCGCGGTGTGAGAAATCATTATTGAGATGTGTGTCTCGGTGGTAGACAGCACATACTGCTGGCTCCAAAATCTGATAACACTTTCCCACTGTCAAAAGACAAGAAAGAAAAAAACAACACAGCTTCAGGCTACAACACAGAGAAGTATCTCACTGATGCGATGATGATTCTTCTTTTTTGTTTCGGATCGACGTGCGCAGTCTTCGTTTTCTAAACTTCGTCCGCCGCTGAGGCGGCCGTACGCTTTTTTTTTTCCAATCACCGGGGTCAGTCGTGGCTAAATTTTCTACTTGACTCACCCTCGCGTTTCTTTCTCTGAGAGAAGAAAGTTCACTTCACGTGACTTTTGTGCGTTTTCGATCGAACGCAAACAACTCCGAAGCCTCGTTTTGCTGCAGCGCCGTCACGCTGAATAATCTTTTTTTAAAACATAATAAATCAAGCTGCTTCGACGAAACCGCAGTCGCAGTACAAAACAAATATTACAATACGGCATTACTCACAATCACATTCCCACCTGGGGTCCCTTCTTTCGAGTCTCCATAGCAACTAACGTGTCTAATCTGTGTTTGTGCGCGTTTGCATATGCGAGCGAGCCGTGCGACTTGCGGCTGTCGCCTGCGACAGGCCCCAGCGGGCTGAAGAGTCGCTCGCAATCAGTCCTTCGGCGGGGGCATCAGGTGAGCGCGGGGGGCTTTAATGGGCGAGACGAGATGAGAGGCGAGTCCAACAGCTGAGGCGCCCGCGTCACACGCCCGCGCAATCAAGACGGAGAGGTGGCGACGGCTGTCACCGGCGAATCATGGGGGCGCAGAGCGGGAGCGTCCCAATCGGTCTGGCTGCGTGCCAGCCGGGGAAAAAAAAAGAAAGAGCACGTTAGGCTGCTTTCATATCAGCGTCGTCTAAACTTCTCTCTTGATGCTGATTTGGGAGGATGCTCCCATGCGAGCACTTGCCGGATAGACACATGGCTGTCGGTTCGGTTAGCGTGTGCGCTGTCAGGAGGCGGCAGCCGTCAAGGAATCGCAATGAGCACGCTGTCGCTTTCACACGGCGGTGTCAGCGAACATGAAGGTGTGCGAGGGCTGCGGCGGCGCTCCGGGGAATTAAAGGTTGGCGAGACCCGCGCGATGAGAGTACTGTCGTGCCCTTACGCAACAGGCCGGTGTAACACAACTGCAAATTTCTGATTCTCGGCGGCGAAATCCAAACGTGAAGCGGCGTAAAGGCGCAGCGTGTAAATCTGTGTAATTACCATGGTAACACATAGGAGTGCGGGAAGTAATTACACGGCGGTGAGCCTCCTCTTCGTCCGTCAAGCCTTCGCTCGTCGCGCTCATTAACAACTGCTGCTCTCCACTTCATCCTGCGCTCGGCGTGACACCGCAGAGAGAAGAGGGATCAGTCAGGTGACCTGCCGTCAGTCACCGCTCTGGAAAAATCGCACAAATTATCCGGTGAGTGAGCGTCGGCGTCGGGCCACACGTCCTCCCGCTCCAACGGAAAGCGCAGCAGGCGGCTTTCAGCGCGGCGCCGCTCGTCGGTGCTCGGTCGCCCCCTTTGTTTACGTGATCTGGAGCTTGGCCCGGGACCCGGGTTCAACTCGGGTCGGCGGCTCCAGCCTAAAACAGGAAATTGTTGGGAAAACAGGATGGATGGATGTCGGTGGATGTTGACCCTGGATATTCAGTCAGTGCAAATCGCTGAGTTGTTGTGGCAGACAGCGGGGTTGATAAGACATGACAGCAATCATAACATAAGATTATTAGAAAATAAAATGATAAACCAGAGAAACTATCAGTCAGATACTTTAAATTTAACAGAACACGTGTTTTTAACAAATCACTGTTACACTATTATTATTTCCATATAAATTTAAGAACATTACCACTTTGCTCCTGCACTCCGTCACCGCTCGATGTGTTATCTGACAGAAAAGAGACACCGACAGGCAAAACAACAAAAATGCAAGACTGCGTCGATGGTGCAGATTCAGGAGGAGAGTCTTAACCCACAGCGAGGCGGCCCGCGAGCTTCACGGGCCAGACAAGAACTTGATCCGGTTTCTGCTCCGACACCTCGTCTAAAGGGCAAAGCCTGGACGTCGCTGTCTCTCATTAGCACACAGTGTATCCCCTGTATGCCTGTTGGCACTGAATCATCTCTGAAGGATTAAACCAGGTTTTACACACACACACACACACACACACACACACACACACAGCCAAAGACTTCACACAGTTTGTAAGCTTCACAATCCAGTAAGATATGTGCATTTATTTTGGCCCCATTGTGGTCGTTAAGTTTACCATCAAAATAACGAGTGAGGAAAAAGGATGGAGCGCTTCCTACAGTAAAATAAAATAAGAAGACAAATTGTTTAATTGTGTTTTTCCTTTTGTCTGGTCTGGAAGAACTGAAGCCAATATGTCGATCAATGAGTGAAAGAAACGACAAAAAATGTCTTTATTTAGGTTTTGGCGATGAAGAGACGCACTTAAAGCTGAGAAAGGGTCGGTAACTATTACCGATTTAAAATGTAAACACATCCCGCCTCGCTCTCCCACTGCTTCATTGTTGAACCGTGATCAAACGCTTTGAACCGCAGACACGTAGAAACATCAAAGTGTCCACGACGCATTACTTAATCAGAAGAGGATGATGACGGTGATGCCGCCGCCGTCGTCCTCTTCCGCCCAATCAATTCGAAGAGGTCGAATCCTGAACGCTAACGTGTTAGCAGGTCCTGATGTCAGAACCCACGGTGCGACACGACGCCCTGTTGTTTCCCGGGCTGAAAGACTCGCATCATTGACATGTGATTTTCCACTTGTTAACCTCACACCTCGCCGCGCCCTGGCGAGGCGTCAGAAACGGCGAGCCGGAGGACGACGGAGACGCGCAGGCTGCATCTGCTGCCAGGCGGAGTGATTAGGTGACTTACCTGCCACTGAATTCTCCTTAATTGCTTATTTTGCGGGCTCCAGTGCTGATGGTTACTAAAGTGGAGTGCCAGCCTGTGTTTGAGGGAGGTAAACAAACCGCCGCACGGCGCCGGGCCTGACATTGTGTCATTATTCCGTGATATATGTCAGGAAGAATGGGGATCATACTGTGCCGGGTGCGGGCTGAGTAATACTGTGTGTCTGAGGTGAAATCTCAACTCGACACAGTCATTTTTTTCTGCTTCTTCTTCTTCTTCCGCTGCATTCACACGGTGGTGCAGTTTGCATGTTCTCCTGGTTCTCCTCTCCGTCTTCCTCCCACCTCCTAAAACAAGAAGGGTGACGAATCGAAATCGCCTGTAGGTGTGACGAGGTGTGAACCCCCCCATAACACCCACAACAAGTACTTGAGCAGTGTAGTGCCAGTACAGATGTGCGTTCAGTCTTTTAAGGACTGTTTTTATTTTTGCACTGGAAGCAGAAGAACATTTGTCAGACTAAAAAGTTGTGGTTTGACCAACACTTTGTGAGTGTGTCATGTCCAACCCAACGACTATCCGAGCAAACTTCCTGAATTCCCCTGTCATGTGACAGAGTCATTACCTACACATGACTTGCTTGTAAACGTTACAAAAACTATTTGTGCGCATTTTTATCCTGAAAGGGATTAAAACACACGTTGCTGTTGTTATCTATGCTGCAGATAAGTAGAAGCTACTTCAGTTTTAACTTTTGAGACTCCACATCCACACTCTTTATTTAAAAATAAAAATAAATAATAATAAAAAAAACACGCTGAACCGTACGGCACGTCTGAGCTGTTTGTGAAATTGGCCGTCTTTGGCAGCGCCTGAGCGCGTCGGGCCGAATCCCGCCCCGAGTCCTTGGGGACTCGTGCAGAGGACACGTCACGACAGCCACTCTCCGCCCGCCATGTTTCTCCCGTTTGCATCATTCTCCGGTTTCTCCCCACAGTTGTCCCTGAAAAACTGAATTAAGTGAAAACGGTTAGGATAAAAGATATTATTTGTTTCTGATGGATATTGCCTCATATCAAAGGCCAACGCCAACGTCTGGCGAGCGGCGAGTGGGTGGAAATGCACACACACACACACACACACACACACACACAAAAACCCCAGATCGGACAGACATAAGATAAGGCCGGGGCCGAGTTATTCGACTGTAATTCCTTACACATTTTACCCCCATTATTAAAAACCATCTCACATTCCCCGACGTTAACGGAGGAAGCAGTAAAAACATTCCACCTCCTTTTTTTTCCTGAAGATAAGTAAATTCAGACGCGTCAAACTCGTCAAAAAAAGTGGTGATTCTTAATCTGAGGTAATCTTTCTCAGAATAGCATTTTTGCTTTTGGTAAACTGATGCCCTGTGTCCGTCTGGATGTATGGAAACGCAACGTCTTCACGCTGACAGCTGCTGCATCACAATTTCAAATGTGGCAAATTCGAGAACAAGACGGATGTCCTTGAATCGGAAATATCCTCTTCAAAACTCATGCATAACAACAAGGTTATTATGATGCCTGTCCTACCCATCAAGCTATTGTGAATACCGCATAATCCTTTTAATCCCTGCAGTAGGCCAGAACCTTGTTAATCTCAACACCAGGGGAAGAAATGCTGTTTTTGTTTTTTTTGTTTTGAATAAGCAAAATGTTTTTGCTCCAGAAACACGTGGGTTTCAGAAGCTTTATTTTATATCAGTGGGACTCAAACGTTAAACTAAAACTATGCTGCGCTGCGTGTGCAAAACTTTACATCACCGCTAAAACAAAAACACACAAAAACAAGTTTCCATCACCACAAAATTTAACGCACACTCAACTGTATCACCGTCAGAACAGAATGGTCCAAGAGCAGGTGAAATGAAAATTCCGATTGTGATGTAATGAAAGTTGCAAAAGTTTGCATCCCTCTAACTTTGCAAACTGACGCCAGCCAGAAGGAAACAGCAGCAAATGTTTCATCTCATTTTGCCTTAAATTTAAGTGAATGTGGATTGACTATGACTGTGGACGGGAACATAGAAGACTGAGACGTGTTGGAGCGCTCCGTAAGAATCCGACACAAACAGCAGGAGGTCTGGATAACAGGAGTTAAAGTGCACATCTGTGGAAACACGAGGCCGCACAGTCGGCGTATGCAAGGAAGCACATCGGCAAATTTTAGAAGAAGGCTGTCGTCCAAAGAGTCCAGCTTTGGATATATTTGGCCGTAAGTCGCACACACTTGTGTTAGAGTTGTGTTTGACTCGTTTGTTGTCGATGTTGTGGGATCCCGTCATTCCAACACAGAGGAAATGAACCAAGCACAGCACCGTGAGGAACCCGGGCCACGGGTGCTGTTATCCCCTCAGCTCAACATCAGAGCGCGCTCTGCGTCGTCACCTGAGTGTGTGCGACATGTGTGCAACGTGTGTGTGTGTGTGTGTGTGTGTGTGTTTTTGCGTGCTTTGTGTCGCAGTGGAAGGGGAGTTTATCCTGTTTAATGCTGTGAAGCGGAGGCGCTGAACAGCGCGGCCTTGATGCTCAAATGCAGGAGCGATGACTGTTTTTTTTTTTTTTGTTGTTTTGTTTTTAGTTATGTTTTTTTTTTTTTTCCAAGAGAACATTTCTACATAATGTCAACCCAGAGTGAAAAAAGGCTTCTGCCCTTTGTTGAATAAAGAACCGTCTCCTGAATTGGAAGTGTTACATAGGGAAAAGTTGGCCGCGCTGACTGCAAACTTAATTCAACAAAGTGTTTGTTGCTTGTTGGTTCTAAACATTTTCAAATTAAAGGAACTGGTGATCAGATTTACCTTTTTTGATGCTCTTGTGATGCCGTCCTGCTGTTTATCAGACCAGTTTTTGGTCCTTGCGTCAGTGCAGGTTGTTTTTTTTAAGTCCTGTCCTGAATGTGGCTTCATACTGTTGTGTTTGTTCCTGGACCTTCATATCTACTGAATCCTTTTTTAAGAGAAAGGCTGCGTGGACCTGGAGGACCGTCACTGCAGCGCCTCCTCAGACCCGAGCTGACCCGCTCAAACCGTACGACTCCGTTTCTGCCTCGTTCGCCCCGGAGCTCGGGCTAAAGCTCGGCGAGGTCGTCCGTCAGCTGGTGTCCCTCCCAGTGGCCCGCTCCTTGTTAGTGCTAAAGTGGAGCGCTGAGGCATTTCTTGTTGTGCACTGATCAAACATCTGCACACACACACACACACATTCACCCTCTGAGCTTCATACATGCATGACAGGATAATTAATTATCGGTGCTCCCACAGCACCATGCCGGTTTTTTCTCCCCCAGGAGAGATTTCATTATTTATTGAAGTAATTGCAAATGTTTGAATCTCAGAGCTGAGTGCTCGGTTGATTGCTACTAATGGCTTCTGGTGGTACACGAACAACTGCGAGAAACAGGAAGAGTTGATATTCATGTTTCCACTCGCCCGGCGCAATGTGGACAAGCGCTAATTTCCTCCAGACTGTCGGCTCAGATTTGCTTTTCTTAAAGCTGATTTTTATTTGTTTCATTTAAAGCTGTTTGTTTTGAGGAAAAATCCCAGCTCTGTCACAACCTGCTGTGTATTTTCAAAACATCACAGGTGTGTGTCGCTCAGTACACACATCGAGGCAGCGTGGGAGCGTTTTTACCAGAGTTGGACCACGTTGAAATCCATCCATCGATGTGCGGGCTCGCGGGTGATGTAAACTCTGACGACTGGAAGCTCACGCCGTCAGACAAACTCCTGTTGTTGTATCGCCGTACGGGGAGCGACGCAACACGAGTCACGATATCACAGCCTGTAATGGAAAGAGAGAAGAGTAATGGAGAAGAAGCAGAGAGGAGTTCAGCGCTCGCCCCAATCTCTGTCAATACTTTCATCACCTCGCTGTCATTTTGCGTTTGTGCTTCTGTCGTGATGCGAGCGCTCGCACACTTTAAAAAAAAGTAGGAATGATACGCGCGTCGCGTCGGCACAAGTTACGCAAAAACAGTCCTCCATTTCAGAAGTCGTCAACTTTGTGTAGCACAAAGCTTCTTTTTTTTAAACAGGATTATGAAGCGTGATCTTTCTCTGACCTTAACCAAGCGATAAACTTAAAACTGTTAAATAATGCTGGAGTCCAGTCCACGTACACAGATCTGTATGTTGAATTTTTTAACTAAACTGGGTACCAATTAAAACACCTGCCTGATACCAGGTTTCTATTCTTGCAAACCGAAACAGCAATTACAGTGGAGCCAATTCTGCTCTTATCTGAAGCTGACAATATAAAAGTTACCGCTGTAACGCACATGTTTACACGCAAACCAAATTAAACACCGCCGACACGTGGACACACCACGTGTCTCCACGACGAACCTGCTCAAATGTGTAAAAGAAAAAAAAAAAAAAAAGATGCAACGTTTGCTCGGCCGACCCGCGTGCTCAAGGGTCCCTGTTGCACCAGATTCAATTTCAGATGTGTCTGCCAAAAGCCACATATGACTGATGACTGGGAGTATTTTGGGAAATGTTTCTGTGCATCGCACCGGGGCAAAGATTAGAATTAGAGGAGTCGCTGCACCGTGATTGAAGAGCGTCTCACCAGGCCGTGTGATGCTAAACAACGCACGGCTCGGGCCTCTGGACTTTTTCTTCACCCGCCCCCCCGACACCTTGTGTTCCTCTTCGGCGTGGAGCTTCTCCCCGCGGGTGTAACTAGTCTTTGTATATCTTTAAATTGTTCATTATGTGCATCAGTGCCATGCAGCGATTTGATTTGTCAGGATTTTGTGTATAGAATGAGGTCTCGCCGAGCCACGCGGCTTTAAGTTCATGCAACATTTCCTTTCGATTAAAGAGAACAGAAGTGGAAGTGACATCTTAATTTGTTCTGCTCTGAATGTACTTCAGTATCGCCACAAATGGAGTCATGAATTTAAGATAACGCACTTTCCAGCCAGTTCATTTCCGTTGGAATAAACGTAATATATTGACATATTACTGGTGGAGAATTGAGGGAAATTGGTGCTATAACGTGGGTTAAACTGTTGTTACTCCTCCCAGGAACTCTATACTTCCCCCCGAGGGGAGGGCACAGCTCGCTGTACTCTACCTGAGAATACAGTCGCAACTCTTTGTTCATTAAAAAGTTTCTGGTGAAACTAAAGGACAAGGTCCTTTCTCCCAGAGGGGACAGCAGGAGCCCCCAGATCTATGTGACACCGCAGCTCATTAAAAACGCTGACAGTCCCGCTGCCGTTTTTATTACCGGCCATTTTCTGTCGTCCACTGCACCGGCCTGACACGTTAAGAGAATAAGAATGTGTGTAAATGCGAGTGTGTGTGTGTGTGTGTGTGTGTGTGTGTGTGTGAGACAGAGTTACAGGGGATGGGAGGGGGGAGGTAGCGTCGCCAAGAGAAATACAGAGCTGGTCAAACAAAGCCTTCGTGAACTCTCATTAATTCACCCTGAGCTTGATTTGTTTCATGTCCTGCAACCAATCACAACTTGACTACACTTTTTAAAAAAAGGAGCCTTGGGCCAATGAGCAATGCCCTCCTGGGATTAATTTAAAAAAAAAAAAAAGATTTTTTTTTTCTTAATTAAATTACTTTTTTTTCCCCAAAAGTGCAATTTCTTTTCCGTGATAAATAACCGACTTTAACATGAGAAAAGATTTTTAACCTCAACACAGGCCACAGAGTTTATTGTTGTTTAGCTAAACGCTAAATAAGATTATTCATATATAAATGTAGTTTTATTCTAAAGTTTATTTTAAACAGCTGGGAATGGGACTCACCTCTCACCGCAGGAAGTGGAACACAACACTTAACAGGAGAAGAAGAAGAAGTAGCCGGTTAGCCGACAAGCTAAAGCTAGCATAAAGGGGCGGCGTAATAAGTGTGAGGGAGAGATGTGATTTGAACACAAAGTACCACGTGCAGCATGTCGGCCATGTGCAGAGCTGAGAGAGCGACACGTTAATTACAACAGTTATGTTGTCGGCTGCGAAACCAAAACTGTGAGCGGGAAGAAAATGCTGAGTCAGCAGAAGTGCAGAGGCAGCTGTCAAGTCAAAGTTCTGCACACGATGGAATCAAAAGGCAAAGTGAAGAACAAGGGAATAAAAAGATAAAATATGAAGAAGAAGAAATGTGTAGATAATATGTGCAACATGCGTGTACAGCCATGTTTAATAATTATTGATCAGTTGATCAGTGGAGCGGTTACAGTCGGACTCTCGCGCTGGAATAATTTCACTTTAAAAAGTGGAAAGAAAGATGAGCGTCTCTTGATTATATAACAAAGATCTGAAACGAGTGATACTCATTCCATTCACACCGCACCCGGCCCTCCGCTATCGATTTAGCAGTCTGACAGTGTGGAGCCTCCTGCAGAACGCCGGCTTACTGGTGCGTTTGCCAGCTTGTTTTGGTACTCCATCTGCAGAAACCAATTTCCCTTTTATCCTTGGGAAGTGAAAAGTGGTGCTTTGGCAGCTGCTTTCGATTAAGAACCAGTTTGCAAACTCTCATCAGACAAGATAAATGATGCTAAGGGCAGAGGGAGAAGGTCATGGCGACGAGAAAGAGAAAAAAGGGAAAAAAAAGGAGCTAAGAACTTTGAGTGTTTAACACGAGCGGGGGGGGGGTGTTGGCAGGAGAACGCAACAAATGAGATTGGGAGGAGAGAGAGAAAACGGGAGCGGAGCCGTCTTATGAATGAGAGTGTGAAATTGAAAGGCGCAAAGAAAGAGCAAGAGAATATTCTATAGACTGACAGAAAAAAGGAAGGTTCTCCATTAAGCCCTGTCCTGGAGCGCTGCGGAGAACAGAGTGCAAGAGCTCATTAACTTCCATCATGCCTCGCTGTTTCCTGCTTACGGAGGAGACCGCCAAGCCCTAACTGATTCTGAGATGCCGCGCGAGCTCGCCGTTATTTTGCGATGTGAGCCGCCGCGGCTTTAGAGGAATCCGACTGATGTAATAACACAGAGGGGAGAGACGGGCTGACAAAGATGAAGCGAGAGAGAGGCATCATTATCTCAACTCCAAACTAAGGACTCTGTAATTTTCTGCTCCCCTCCGCTGAGCACTCAGAAAAGATGAGTCACATTTGCCTTACGAGGAAAGACACCGGCACTGACATGGCTCTGTTGGTTTCTCGCTCAGAGAGAGTGTGTGTGTGTGTGTGTGTGTGTGTGTGTGTGTGTGTGTGTGTGTGTGTGTGTGTGTGTGTGTGTGTGTGTGTGTGTGTGTGGCGGGGTTGGGGGGCTGCTGAGTAGTAAGAGAAGAGACTTTCTGACAAACTGGAAAATGCTTCTGCTTCCCGCCGCTCGCCGCTGACAGCTGTAGGACTCGGCCCCCGGTCGATCTGGACTGCGACAGCGGGCCGCCCGTGCTCGGTACCGGAGCCTCGTAAAACAAAACAAAAAAAAACCCGTTTAACACTTTTCCTCTTCGTAAAATGGGGTTTGTGCAGCGTCGGCGTGTGGCGACGTCTCCGCTGGAAAGCAACCGTCGCAGAATCAGGAACCCTGTCCGCACATAAAAACCCACGGCGGCGGCCCCGTGGATCATTTGTGCAAGCGGCATATTACGACCCGCCGTTACTTTTTATGTTAAGAGACAACTGGCAGCTGTAGTAATTATGACAGGAGCAAAGGAGGAAATAAAGCAATGTGGTATATGGAGCCGTGAAGCTCCAGAGACGACATATGCTGGAGTCCTCCAGGGGCCGCAGGAATTATGACGGGATTAAGGAGGAAGTCAGAATTGGCGCCTTGATGAAACTGCAGAGCTGGTCTCCCTCTCTCGACCGCCGCCGTGCCGTATGCTGGGTTTTAACGCACAAACTGTTTGTTTGTGCGTCTGCTGCTGTTGTCAGGCAGAATATGAACAGGAGTGTGACTGTAAATGCTAATAAACCCGCCCTTGCCTGACCCCGGGGTAAATGATACTGTTATTCTGCTCGATCATTCAGTGCTGTTTATTGTTGGGTTACAGTTTGGGGATGATATTTTCCATTTTCCTAACGTTCCTCGTCGTCTCTCTTATGTCCAGGATCTCCGGCGTTTCCCGAACCCTCGAGCTTTTCCCGATCTGCTCGATCGCTTCCTGCCTGCAGCCGGACCTGCGGCCCTCAGTGTGAGTTTACCTTTTTGTGTATTAACCATTTTCCAAAATAACATTTTCATGGCTCAACTGCTCCTCGAAGACTTTTTTTTTTTTTTTTTTTTTTTACCTTTTGCAAAAGGGCTTTTTATGATGAGCTGCGACCAGCTCGGCCACCCCCGTATCCAACCGCAGCGCATCAGACGAGTTTGTCCTGGTGTGTATGTGTGTGTCGTTTACCTGGTGAAGAGCAGGTACCAGGATGCATTATGGGAAGAAGGAAGGCCGGCTTCTACCACAGGAAGTCTGTCCATGCCTGGACAGGTCAGAGCAGGAAGGGGACATACACAACACTGGACAGGTGGTGATGATCCGTGAACATGCAGTGATGTGTGACCCAGTTGTGCGACACCGCACCCGCAGTTTAGTAAGTGTGCGCCATTTCTTTGCCTCTTAATTTCATGATTTTCTTCATTGTCCTTCCATCTCCTCTCCCCTGCTCCACTTAGCCTCCATTTGTCTTCACCTTTGGTCTCTCTCTCTCTCTCTCTCTCTCTCTCTCTCTCTCTCTCTCTCTCTCTCTCTCTCTCTCTCCATCCTGTCTGTCACTATCTGCCCTCCTCTCCTCCGCTGCCTCATCATCTCATTTCCTCTCCACCGCATCATCTTTCTGATCTCCCGCACGTGATGCTGGAAGTTCTGCAGCAGGTGGAGACGGGGCACCGCACCACCCGCAGAGCGTGTGCGTGTCCGTGCGTGTTCATGCGTGTGCGTGCAGCGGCGAGCGAAGGAGCGAAGGAGCGAAGGAGAAGCGGGACGCAGAGGAGAAGATAATAAAGCGACAGCAGTGAAGGAGAAAACAGAGCCAGGCCCCACGTAATGGAATTTAAGGGTCATGGCTGAAGGTGTCGCGCGTGGCGAGCGCGTCTCGCCGGGTGGAAACGGGTTGATGGAGCGGAGCATATGTAACGTGAGCCGGTGACAGACTTTTCACTGTTTTGTAAAGTTTGTCGCGCTTTAATAACGGCTTTTGTGATCTTGTAAAGGGATTCGGAAAAACGGAAAGATTGCGTGTCTGCCTCGTCTCAAAATGAAATAATCGATATCAAGAAAAGGTGAATCACATTTCATTTTTCACGTTTGGTTTCTTTTATCGCGTTGATTGATCTTCTGACAGTTCTCCAAAAAAAGCCCACATTTCAATCAATCTAATTCATTTAAATCACTGTGAACTCTCAAACAGTTTCGAATATGCCTGAAAAAGTTCGGTGGGTTGTTGACGCAGTGTTTTTTAGTTGCCATAACAATCCCAATTAAAAGCTTGAAATGTTTCGCTGCACGTGTAATGAATATAAACTGAATGAAAGTTTACCTTTTTGAAGTGAATTACAAAAAAAAAAAAAAAGAAGCATCAGTATCCTGTTTCCCCCCGACTCTTCATGTCCGGACGTTTTGACCCTCCGGCCCTCTCGCTCTTCCCGCTCGGTACGTCGCCTCAACACAAGTTTGTTCACGCCGACTTCCTTCTCACTCTGCAAAATATTATCCGGTGACACCGATGTGTCAAAGCGAAGCAGATAATTAAAGTTGCACCCAGTTTCCAAAGTGCTCTTTCGACCTGTTTTTAATGAGGCAGTTTCTAAAATAATTACCACAGTATCTGTTGGAGTGTTAAAACCAGCCTCGTCTTTGGAGTTTCCTGGATTACCTCAGCTGGAGGTGGAGTATGTGTAAGTGAGATGTCTTCTTCACCGGGTTCGCCCGACACAAAAAAATGACTCTTTCAAATCAATGCGATCGATCGATTGTGGCGCGCGGTGATGACAGACACGTCGCTGCTGCCCCGAGGCTTAAACCTGCCGTTTTTTTCCACCTGCTTTTACGTTTAATCTCCATATTCCTGTCTACATTTAGGTCGTGAGAGTCGTTGTTATGTTGCTGTGACAACCAGGCGCGTGAACTGTAAACTCACGGCGGCTACAGTAAACGCAGTCGGGCGGCTTGTCAAGGTGACAGATATCGGTGTCCCGCACTTTGTTGCTGAAATTAACTTGTCATGAGATTATTCAGCCGTTACGAGGCTTTTGCTCGGGGTTCAGAATAAATCATGAGGGAGCCGGGATTTACCTGAGTCTGGCGGCAGCGAGCTGAGATTTGCTGTCGCAAACACCATAACTGACTGCGGTTGCTCATTGATTTGTAAATACTACAGTTAATTACTCGGATGCGGGCGCAGATCCTTTGAAGCTCATCGACGATCAATGAATACAGGCGGCGTGTTTAAGAACACGCCGTCTTTCACTTTCTCACTGGCCTAAATCTGTCGGGACGCTTTCGTCCCTGCAGGCGCTGGGTCTCTCATTCCTAACGCCACGTGGTCCGGGCCCGGGACGTCCACACTTCATGAATAACAAGGGTTGGTCACATGTGGAAGCCTTAGTGAAGGGATATTTCAGACGATTGTGCGTTTTGGCGGCGACAGTCTGCGTCTGCGTCTCTTTCTTGCTTCGGTTGTGACGCCGCAGCTGAAAGCTCGGGCGGGCGACCTGTTGCGTGACAAGACTTTTGTGTTATTATTTCTGTTAAAATAGACTCTAATGGCCTATCACAGTGGTTGCACGCTGCTCCGTGTTGTTACTCTGGCACTTTGCGGTGATTGCCGCCTTTTTGTCCCCGCGAGGGCCCTGTAGGAGCCCTGCCTCCATTTTCCCAGAGCGCTGATTAGTCAGTAGGAGGTATGTTTACACGTTTAGCTCCAGTCCATTGAACCTAACCCGCAGGTTAGCCGCGCCGCTCCGGTTACCATGGCAATGCGCTCTGGTTAAACGTGAACTAGCTTTGCGGGTTAAGCCTCTGCGCACCAGATGAAGTGCGAATGCGGCGGAGGGTGGCGTGGGCCGGACAACAATGGCCACTTGGACGAGAGCGACCCGTTTGAGCGGGGCGGGGTCGGCTCCAGAGAACCGCGGGACCCGTTTGCAGGGAGACGGAGCCGGCGTGCGGTTCTCCGCTCCGCCATGTGAGGACAGTGTTGAGCTGAAGGTTTCGGTTTCAGCGACTCGCCGTCTCCAACCGCGCTGACCTGCGCGCAACCGCGACACCCACACACAGGCTGCCGGTGCCGACGTGTCCGGGCTGCGGTCGTCAGAGAAGCGCCTGTTCGTGTGTGTGTGTGTGTGTGTGTGTGTTATCACAAATCCTCATCTTTGGCCTTCTACCCCATCTCCACGCACACACACACACACACACACACACACACATACACCCCCCTGCTGGAAAACAGGCTGGTCTTTTCCTTTAACAAAACCTCTTTGTGGTGGCAGGGTTGTGTCTGTCTAATGGCTTAATGGGCTTTTTGTCGTACATCTTCTACATCCAGCAACCCCACACACACACACACACACACACACACACACACACAGTGGGGTCGCACTGGAAACCAAAAACAGCGCCGCTCATGCGGTCTGCATCCTTAACGTACGGCCGCTGATCGCTGAAATGAAGCGATAATTTGCGATGCGGTGGATGAAAGTGAAACACGTGTGTTGTTGTGTCTCATCTTTATGACAGTATAACTACATGTGGAAACGTTACGGCTGCAGTTTGTGGATTTGTGGGGTGGACAAAATAATTGGAAAGGCCGTCTTGACATAAACAACAAAATGAAGTGTATTTTTTAATGAATTACAGTATAACTGGGTCAGTGGGGAGATGAAACTAAAATATTAAAGCTATAGTTTCAGTGATAGTCTGTGTAGTAAATAGTGTAATAACATCAGGATATTTATATTTGCTGTACAGAAACAACACTCTTCAACTGTTCTTGACTCTGACTCTTGACGCTCAGGTGGTGTTCCAGGTATTTTGTCCACCTCACGTCCGCTTCTTGTTTTCTTTTTCTTTATCACCTTCCGTTTATTGTAAACCATCAAGTCACGGCGAGTCGTCGGCTGCTCTTCCTCCACTGAAGTGTGTAAGTGAGACATTATGTAAGATTGAGCTCATCACACTTTGGAACGTCTCGTGAAAACCGAACAAATGACGACTGTCCTGCGGGCTGAACCTGGACGGTTTTATCGCTGGTGCCTGCAGCTTCATCTGCAGACGCCTTAATTGGTGTTTTCTCTGGACTCAGCGGGCTGTGGCTCTGAATTTCCTCCGCCGCGTCGGCCCTCTCCTCTGGGCTGCTGTCACCGGTAGCGCTACACGCGCTAACTAGATATTTTCCGAGCGTTCGGATGCTCCTGGTTCTCGCCGTGTTCGCTTCTTTTCGGGCTGTCGTTTCTTTCCCTTCCCGGTTTGGAGCGAACGAGCCAAATGTGACATGGAGTAAAAGACGCACACGTTACACGATGGACATATAACCAACGACAAAACATGCGACATTAGAGTGAATCACAAATGAAGCCTCTTGTTTATTGTCCTTCCCGTGTCCCTTTTCCTGTTTGACCCCTGACCCCTGGACTCTCTCTGTGTTCCAGGTCAGGAAACAGACAGCTTCCTGGGAGCCTCGGCGTCCAAAATCGTCCTTGGAAAAGCCCACGCCGTGACAGCCAGAGCAGGAAGTGAGGAGGCGGTGATGTCACACGCGGGGGCAGGAAGCGGTGAAACATTGGCAAGGCCGGGGGTTTCGGGCACGCAGGTGCGGCTTCGATTTTAAATCCGTCATCGCCGTCCGACGCCGACTGGAACAGCCGTCTGCCGTCGCGGAGCCTCTTCCTGTGGGAGGGCGGTGGGTGACGCATCACATCCTGTTTGTCAGGCACAGGTGAGCAGGTGAGACTCTCTGAAGGTCAGTTCCAAAAATGAGTTGCCTTTGAGGGGGGGGTGGTGTTGCAGACTTCTCTGAACCTTGACATTTCAGAGCTGCATCTGTTCGTTCGCCGAACCTTCCTGTCTGACGTTATGTACAACAACAACAGCCTATAAATATACAAGCGCTGTCCTCGCACAAAACAGCAGTTTGTCATTTGTTCAAAATATCTAAAGCTGACTTTGTTTTTCGAACAAAGACCTCAGCAGCCGTGAATAATGACTTGTCTGCGAGGAACAAAGAGGACAAGTCAGCGTCCCCAGGACTAAAGATACTGTCGCTTCGCTTTGTCGAAACCTGGCGCCTACATTAACCAGAATGCAACAGGGCTGCTGTGTGCCTGGTTCTGTGAGTGGTGGTTGATTCAGGCCTGAGGAGATCTGAGGACTGGACCACCGAGGTCTGCAGACGCCCTCCCCCCTTTGAAATCAGGAGGCAGGAGCGGACAGCTCTTCACTTCCTGTTTGCCCCCGACCGATTAATTTCACCCGCGCAGACGAACGATGACCCAGCCCCTCAGAGCTCGTCCAGCAGAACATCTGGGCCCAGATCCAGAAACGTGATGGGAAATAGAAGGTGAAGTGTGTTTTCTCCTTCTCTGACGCCCCCCCCCCACCCACCCACCCATTGCACCCACTCAAGGACACGCCCCCTTTACGTTCAGCCATCGAAGCAATGCAAAGAGAGCAGCGATGTGTGCGGACGCCGCCACGACATGAGAAAGTGTGAATGTCGATCTAAACGAGTGTGTGAGTGTGTGTGAGGGTAAATGATGGAACGGCATGTGTGTTTAAGTTGACACTGTTTGAGCGGGATCCCTGACAGTCTCTGTTTGTCAACATGGCGCCTAAATGTGTGTGTGTGTGTGTGTGTGTGTGTGTGTGTGTGTGTGTGTGTGTGTGTGTGTGTGTGTGTGTGTGTGTGTGTGTGTGTGTGTGTGTGTGTGTGTGTGTGTGTGTGTGTGTGTGTGTGTGTGTGCGTGTGCGTGCATCTGGCCTGTCTCCGCTCCTTATATAGTTTCTGTCTGGACGAAATCACCCAGAGAAATTCGTCTGACATCGGGCTTTTGCCATGCCTAATTTCTTTTAATCCACACAGACGCGCACACAAACGCGCACACGTACGCACACACGCACACGTAGGATAGCGCCCAAATGGAGTCGTATCAAGGAGCAGCATGCATCGCAGAGAGACGGAGCAGAACAAGTTAATTTGTACAGTGCCAAGAAACACTAATTCCTTGTAGCGTTTGTTAATTCCCATCATGGGAGCAGCTCCGCCGTGAATAAGCGCTCGCAGCTCTGACAGGCCGTCGGTGTTTGTGTTTTCGCCGATTATTGCTGCTGCAGTGGGAATCAGCTTTGGACTTGGAAAGATCATGAATAATGAAGAAGTACAATGAAGGAGGTTTCGGACACAACTTCAGCGGCGTGTTGGAGGTGTCTTGTTTCAGGATTGGGGTCAGGTGATTACGTGATTGGGATTTAATTGGCGTTTCTGCAAGTTTGACGCCACAAGTTGTTCGTAACGTGCACGAATGATGAGTTTCACTGCGAAGGCAACATCTAAATAGCGCAATTGAATTTTAATTTCACGGCATCAAATCTTGTCATATCATATCTTTCTCAAACATAATTTGTAAAATTGTGTTTGGTTGCCTGTCGGGATTATTGCTCGGGGAAAAGGAGGAACTTTTTTTCACAGACAGACTGAACACGTCCATGACAATTTCATTTTAACTGCACTAAAAATCTGCTGTTTGTTTGTTTCTCGTCTTCCTATTTGCTTTTGATTGCGTGTTCTGCAAAGCGAGGTCTGTGCTGCGTGTAATTTGCTGAATGGATAAAGTTGAGATGAATTTCTGCAGCTCAGGTGTGGAAAAAAAAAAAAAAAAAACAAGAGTCGGGTTTGCGAGACTCTACGCTGCGTCTGAATCGGAGGGATTAAAATCCGGGACAAGCTGCCTCTCTAATGTGATTGAAACCTGATCTGCGTTGGATTGATGGCGATGAGGGATCAGCGGGTCGGGCGGGTCGTAATCGCGTATGTGTGCGATTCACATCTGTGACGACGGGACGGAGCCGCGATTCTCTTCAGTCGCGTCACGTTTCCCCCGGTCTTCCTCAGCCCTCCTCTTCTTCGCTCTCTGTTTTGTTCTGCTGTTTTTTCTGTTGCATCGTCCAGATTTGTACATTAAGCGCACAGGTGCAACTCCTACATTATTTTTCTCCATCCAAGGGCATACGATGACATTGACACCTGAGCTGAGGAGCGGCCTGTTTATCACTGTATACAGAGAGAAAAAATCTTTATAAATCCACCGGAGCCTGTAAATCCTGGAGTCAGAGCAGCACCTTGTTAGCGTCCACAATTAGGACGCCATCAGCTGTTTAAGTTTGGGTTTGTTTAAGACTTTAGCACACACCATGTGAAGAAACCCTTACTGGACACATTCTCCACCTTATAATGTGGGAAGCTATAGCTACACTACTAATATACTGTGTAGTAGTAGTAGTAATAATGTCAGATCTGGATCCTGCAGAATGAGGAGCACAAACTACGGGAGAGAGAGGACGCAAAGTTAACGACATGAAGTGGAGCGATAAAAATGTACAGTACATAGAGAGAAGTGCATCATGGGAGTTCCCCCCGCCGTCGAGGACTGGAGCAGTGTGACTAAACGGTGGCTCTGGGCTCACCTGAGCCACCATGAGCTTCATCAGGAAGGAGCCTCAAGGAGCAAAAGTCTGCTTCAATTTTTTTTAAACCTTGTTTCTCAGGAACCGCAACCAAACCCTGATGCGAAATATTGAGCAAACTGAAGCTGTCTGTGATCTATACGTACATCCCACCTACTGGACTTTATAGACCAGCCTAATCTAAGATGGAGAGGATGTGTAGGTAACGTATGTTCAACCTTTACGCCCTGACGTTGAAAACGTTTCATGCTGTCAGTGGCCGTCACTCGTTTCACCAGCCGGCGTCTTGTTTGTGTAGTTATGGATCATTTCTCTACAGTAGAAGCTTTTAGTCGTCTTGAGCCCTGATCACATGTGTTGACACCGTGTCCGAAGGCCTAGCACGTTAGCAGCATGTTAGCAGCGTCCCCAGTGATCCTTGTGTGTCAGAGGCCTGGTTTCCACCAGATATCCACCATTAAATGTACCGTTGCATTTAGTTATTCTCTCGTTGCCGGTGCTTGAGTTCAGTTCATTTTCTCGTCTCCTCCTCTGCCGGGCTGGGAGAGAACCGCTGGACTGGACCGAGTCCACTGTTAAATACCTTCAGCTGGGCCCGGACCGCATCGAGGGATTTTTGCAGAGAAATATCTATTAATATAGTTTACTTTGAAACTTCCAGGCCACTTTTCCTTTTGTTTCTTCTCCACCTACTTAATGGTACCGGTTCCAGTCACTGCAGCTCGAGGTGTCGGCCCGCGCGTCCCCCCCGTCCCAGATTCTCCGTCGGCAGAGCTTGACCCACCGGATTCAGAGCCACCTGATTTAAATACCAGCCTTCACTCCGAAGCCGCCGCCTCCTCCCGTGAGGATGTGGCTCCACTCTGGTTCTTATCAGGTCACGTATCGTTCGTCCATCTCCAGTTAGGGAGCTTTTCCTCTGTTTTTGAAAAAGAAAAAAAGAAACTATATGGGCTATTTTTTATTCCAGACTTTCCTATCATCTGAGAGTCTGCCTTCCTCCTTCCCTGCATCTGCTTACCTGTTCTGCAGGGGAACGGAAAGATGCAATGTGCTCGTCTGTGAGTCAATAATTTATATATCTCGCATCCGAAATGTACATTCAGTCTATAAAATAGTCCATTAAGGACATCCTGGAGATATGCAGCAGCTGCTTTTGTGCTATCTGCATCGTAATGATCACGGCGCTGCCTTGATTGCTTTTTTTTTTATTATCTATTTCTCTGCCTTTGTGGTGGCTTTCGAGTTCGGAAGGGGAATTGTTTTAAAGTATGATGGCTGTTACCAGCCTTCCCCTCTCATTGTACTCCGTGAAAAGAGAATCACTCACTTTTTTTTTTTTAACATTTCGAGCATCATCGAGACAAGCTGCGCTGCACCTCCCCGTGACCTTATGACCCCGTTATAATGAGGAGGATTCATGAAACACGGCGTTCCAGAACGTGATGTTGGCTCAACACTGTTTACGTCAGGAGAACGTGCGTTTTAATCTCTCGCACAAAAGGCAGGAAGCCGTTCGGATCGATCGCTGATGAATGCGTCTCCGGCATCGGCCCGGCAGCTCCCCGATCGATGGAGACTCGGGCTGTTCCACCGGGGACGACGTCCCAGAGTTTCCGTGTCATGTTTTGTCACCTGGGTGGAGGATTGATACGCTCTGACGGAGGTTGAACCAGTTCTCAGTACAGCTCCTACAGGTTCCTGGTACAGGTCCAGATCCGGCTGCGGACTCAAGTTCTGAGCTGGCGGCCGCTCTGAAGATGCCATGGCAACACCGAGTGATTGTACCCCGTACGGGGGCGTTTCAACCCAACCGGTCGAGGCAGATGGCCGCCCCGCCCGGCTCCGAGTCCGGTTCTGCTCCAGGTCGCTGCCTGGGAACCTTCCCGACCTTCCTCTTGGCCGGTCCAACCCTGGGCTTGCGCCCTCAGAATCATACCGCGCACGCGCTGCTGATGCAGCATTGGCCGGTCGTCGGATCCTGGCGTCCCTCGCTGTGTGGAAAATTCCCACGCTCCCTCAGCAGGTGCTCTCTGTTAAGACGAGTGGGCTTCAGACTTACTCATTTGGCTGCGCTCGCATGAGAAGTAGTCCAACTTCAGTTAAAAAAAAAAAAAAAAAGATAATTATCAGAGCGAGTGCAACTGTTCACGCAGCCGCTAAAAATACACCAGTCAGAATGGATGAAGAAGTCGGGTTGACCCCCCCGCCAAATAAAACCGCCATTTTCCCTCCCTCCATTGTCTACTTTTTCACTAAACCAACTGCGGCTGCCAACTGTACCAGCCGTGCTGTAAAATCAGTCCTTCCATTCATGTTGGCTGAAAAGACAGTGAAAGAACAGAAAGCCTGTTATTAACTGCTATCACGCTTTTGTTGTGCGTTTAAAAAAAAACATTAAAAAAAACCATAAGCTGCCAGCCTAATTGTCATGAATTAACACAACAGCGGGGAGGATATGAAAGTGACACATAATCATTGAGGAGGGAGGGGAGGAGCTGTGTGTGATTTTCTAATAGGCACAACATGGACATAACACTGGCAATAAGAACAAAGTTTTCATCAACACAAACTGGGCTTTGTGTCTTTGAATCTTAACACATTTTGATCGTCTGAATCTTCTCCTTAGATGTGAACGATCTTAAACGTAGAACGCGGTGTCATCTGCGGAACTGTAAACGGCGGTTATTCCTCTGGTGGCGAGCGCGTGGGGACGTTTAGTATCGATTCACAGCCACATCCTGTTTGTCCTCAAGCTCATTGGTCCTTCACTTGACGCAAATAAGCGGCTGGTTTTAGGGGGTTAACGCCTGGATGCGAGAAAACGTGGTTATGGAAACATGAACGGCGGTCAAATACTCACAGATGACACTTTCACCGCCTGCGGGAATCAACACGCCACATCATATCGCGGCAACAGCGTCGAACGCAAGCAAAACACCAAACCCTTTCTCTCAAAGCCCGCTTTTCGCGGCGCGGCGCGTCTCGCTCTTGAAAGGGCCGCCGCCATTACGGGAGTCGCACTCACTAAACACCAGCCCCCCAGCCCGCCCCATTAGCCACCGAGACCCACTGCACTCAAAATCCATTTTCTGTCACGCGCTCGCATTGCTTGATCACCTTTTTGTTCCCGACAGCACAATGCGCTCGCAGTGCAGTCACTCCCCTGCAACAAAGCCCTGCTCTTACCTTTACTTAAGTACAATAGGAAGCATTAAGAGCCACTGCCTGTAATGAGTCCAAATAGGGGCCATTATGAAACAGCACTCCTGAGACTCTCAATGGCGCGCCGCCCGGGCTGTTTCTATTAAAACCTCAGCAGCCATTCATCGGAGAGCGTTGGAACAGAGAGCGCGGGGGCCCACCGAGGAACCTCAGCCCTTTAGCTAATGAGCTCACTTGCATTACTTATAGGATGCATAATTGGCCGGAGCTACGTCTCTCCTTATTCCTCATCTCGCTATGAGTAAATTGAGTCTCTATTCAATCGCTCCAACTCTCCGCTCTTGTCTGCTTTTCCCTCCCTCACCCTCCACTTGCACTTTTTTGAAACATTCCTCCTTAAATGTGGGATTTAAAAGGACCTGGCTTTACCTCGTGCACCTCGAGGAGCAGCACCACTCCAGTCTGAAGCGTGGGTAAAAGCGAGCCATCACAGCGCCGTCTTTATTGATGTGCGCCGCCGCCGCTGCTCCATCACAACTGTCACGCACTAATGAGTCGTACTTTTGTGTGATGTAGCGCTTTGTTTCAGCTGCTCAGGCGCGTTATCAGCTGGATAAATTGACATATTAAAAGGAAAATGAATAAAACAACGTAAAATGTCTTAGTAAAGTGTTGTTTCTTTGCATGTACATCGTTGAGCGTCTCAGTGTTGCTGAAATGAAAGCGCAGAACAAATACATTTTCCGGCCGAAGGGTTTTTAAAAACAAGGAATCATAGAATCAAACTAAATTCCCTCCACATTTTGTGCAGAGGTTGCAGCTGTTGACCGGCCGGTGCCTTCCCCTCACCACTCGTGCCGGCGATGCGTCGCCCGGTGTTTGACGTTCTCATCTTGAAGCAGATTGCTCTCAGATACGGAGCTTTACAGTGAGTTGCGGCTCAACTTTTACCTGTTTTGGTTCCCTCTCACCTCTCACACTGTGTCCTCTTTGGTCGCAGCAGGCAGCTGTTGTCGACACAAAAGCCTTCGAAAAAGCTGCTCCTCTTTCCACCCAGCAGCAAACGGCGGCCGGGCGCAGCCAGAGACGAGCTGCTGAACACAGTGGAGCGTTTAGCGGCCGGGGAGCCGGAGATTTCTTTAAAAAAAGCAACTGAAAGGGAATATTGGATGCGTGGACACAATGACGCCGTCGTTCACCATTCCACTCTCAGCGTGACGCGACGTCGATGCCGCGTTCTTTCATTACGCGTTTAACGAATGCATTGCATCCCTGCCCTGCTTAATATTCCTGACTCCATCCGCTCTCTGTTCTGACAAAATGTCTTCACCGGATATCGACAGTGGAAGAGCAGATGTTGCACCACTCATTTTCAGAGCCCGCACCTCAAATTAATTGTTTTTTTTGTTTCTTCTGCATCTTCCTCTGTTGTTCTTCATCCTTTGTGCGTATTAGCCGGCCTTGCAAACGGCTGCCCGTCTTTTCATTATTCTTGTTGTTGTTGTTTTTTAAAGCAGACAGGTGGGACGGTTGGACGTTCACGAAGTGGAAGGAGTGGGTTTCTCCATCTGGTCTGTGCATGTGGAGCGTAAAATCCGTGGACCGCCTACGTCCCGCCGTCGTACCTGTGAACTGGATCTTCTGTTAGGTTTTCCATTTAAGATTTAATTCACAGTCTCACCTGTGTAACGTACATCGCACAGTATTTTAGGATAAGATCCAAAATGAAGATCCACAAATGAAGACACCTACGTGGCAGCAGTGCAGGGGCCCATTCCTGTGCTGATCTTCTGGGTGAATCATTTGGGTCGTTGGTTCTGTTTCTCCTCTAATCACTGAGTTTTACCTCTTCGTTACAGAACAGGAGAAACCCGGAGGTTCCCACAACGCCTCCCCTTTAAAGAGCATGGGAGTAGTAACATGTAACCGTTATTAGATCAGAAAATAATCCATCATCATCATGAAGCCAGTAATGGCCCCGGGCGTCGCTGGCCCGCCCAGTCGGAGCTGATCAAACAGCATTCGGCGCGGTGCGAGTTCGTCTTTTGATGGGAACGTGGTGGGATGCGCCTGTAATTGGTTCTGACACGGACGTTCCTCGGGCGCAGGAAGCGAAGCCCCGATGCCGCGACGTGGAAACGACGTCGTCGACAGGCAGCGTGGAATAACGAGCGCGGCGGCCGTAATCTCATCCGGACCCCACGCGGAGACACGGGATTAGTCTCTTTGTGTCGGGCGGCAGTGTTGTAGCTGGGTTGTCGCCTCTGTGATGTCGCTCTGCAGAGTGAAATTGTTGTAAGTTTATAAGCCCGTTAAGTCTTCTCTTCGCCAACTTTTGTTCAGGTCCAAAGAAAACACAATATCTGCCCACATATATCGTGTCGTCAGTTCCAAGGCTACAGTCGTAAAGCAAAACCCACCTGAGTTTGATTTAAATCGTCATAAAAAACCTGCCAGTCGGGCCTTGACAGCGTCTCTGCTCCACCCTCTTTACTCGCTCCACCGTCTTCAGCCCGAGTTTCTCCCGCTCGTCCTCCTCCCCTCACCCCTTCCTTCACTCTCCTAAAACAGGATTGTGGCTGGTGCAAAAAAACCCAAAAAAACAAACCAGTTTAACAGCAAAGTGAAGGCGGGGAAACGGTGTTTCACACAAAAATGTTGAAGAAGAGACCAAGAGACGAACCAGAGCATCTTGCAGGATTATCTCGTCTTCTCGCATGCGCTTTGAAGGTTTTACAAATGGCGGAGGGGGGTGGTGGTGGTGGTGGTGGTGGTGTTGTTCAACCACAGTCACGCCCATGAAGAAGAGGTGCACAGGGCGGATGGACGGTCACCGGTGGGTTGGGTGTGAGTCGGAGCCTGCTGACTGGAGGATGTCAGCGCTGTGGGGAGTCTGCTGTTTGACTGCCTGCAGGGCTGTCAGCTGTCACTCTGTCTCTCTCTCTCTCTCTCACACACACACACACACACACACACACACACACACACACACAAACACACACATACCTCAAGGTCGAATGTCAGAGCACATCAGGAGGCTGCTGCAGACATGTGGACTAACTAACCTTTGCTGCTCTGCACTGGGATGGTTGAATACACCAGGAGCTCTGCAGACATCTGCTCGGCTTCTACTTTCATTCTAAATATACATTTATTATCAACATTATTATTGATTTATATTTATTAAATTATTAATATTTCAGTGTTGGGGTTTACACCAGATTGTGTGTGAGTAAATGAATTGGATTATAATCTGAGAGGGAGGGTATTTTAATGATTCCAGGGTTAAAGACCCTAAATGTTTAAATAAAATAATGAGAGCTGCTGACTACAAATCTTAATGTTACAGAACAATGTGCCATATTTACACAGCCACTTTAGCACATTTTCATTTTTAGAGTTTTTTTTTTTTTTAAAGAACATTGTGTTGTCACTCGTCCATCATGTCCACTCAAATTCTTCTTATGTTTCTGTGATGTTTTTACGTAAATCAACTCAGACCGTTTCTGTTATCATGGTAAAAATATTCTGCAGAGGATTTACACCGTTTTTTAATTCATAGAAGAGAGGCTGTGGATATTTTTGGTTCTGAAAACTCTTCTGCAGGAGTGGTTCTTAAAAAGAAAAGAGCCCGTATCGAGCCCCTCTCGTAGCCAGTCAATGAAAGAGCATAACAAAGTCAAATCCTTGCATCGTCTTTTTCACATTTCTGGCTGCCACAGTGTTAGCTGAATTGGAAAAGCCATCTGTCCAGGCCTGGAGGAATGGAACATTGCTTTTTCTTTGGCAGATCCTCGATACGATATTGACCCCGGTGATGTTTCCAATTAGACGCTAGTTTGCTTTAAAAAGGAACGTCTCTCTTGGGAGTCACAGTGGTTCCTTTCAGCCTCCAGGCAACAACTTCTCTCCACACAGCAACTATTGTCAGACGCTTTTTCCTTTTTTCTTTTTTTTTTTTTTTTTCAAACGTCATCTTTCCCCTTTTTTTCTTTTCAAGTGCCAAACTGAATCACCCTGCAATATGAAAGGCTGGCCTGAGCGGGCCATTCATATAAGTGGCCACACACTGTGTGTGTGTGTGTGTGTGTGTGTGTGTGCGTGCACAACTTGAGCAGCTTATCTCGCACACATCATAAAGTCCTGGCCGCCGTAAAAGGGTTACATTCTTTACCACAGAGACATATTGTTAGAGCTGTCTTAAAGCGCCTCACATCAGAGCTGCGTCTGAAACAAACCTCTGAGTTTCTGTAATCGTCTCCATCAGCTCACAGGGAACGTGGACGAATCAAAGGATGAGATTTTTATGTGGGCGCTGCCCGCGGCGCACAAACCAATTGAATTTGTTGTCGGAGGCTGACGGCTGGAACACAGGCAGGTGGTTTAAGTACAAGTTTATAGGGAACGACCGCGGTCACACAACGACGCAGCACCGCTGTGATTGTGGTGATTTGTGTGTGTGTGTGTGTGTGTGTCATGTGAAATGAGTATCTGTTGATACTTTGTGGAAAACATAAGTAATGGCTCCATGGTGCATGTCCAAAATCCTTTTCACAGTATAAGAACACATACAGGATAAATGTAGGTTTACATTAATTGTGTGCTGTAAATAAAACACTAATACTTTCTGAAATGTAAATGTTAGAGAGACATTGATCTGTATCAGGCTTGTGATTTACCAACACATCTGATTTGTGGTTTCGTCAGTTTTTGCAGAAAAGCTGTTTTTGTCGTCGCAGACCTTCAGGAGAAGCAGAACATGTGGCCAAATACAAACCGAAGTCGTTCAGACCCCGTCTGGATTCAGTGCACGTCCAAGACAGCCGAAAAGAGCCGCGAACAGAAATCACCTGCTCCGGCCACAGCAAGACAAACCCACAACAGGTGATTTCACTCATTCTATTTAATCACAGCTCTTCGCTGCAGCCGTGTCATGTCGGACACTGTGGACCTGACGTAGCTGGTGCAGTGTTCGCAGTGTCACACAGTCCACAGCTTTGCAATAAAGGGAATATTCTCATTGGTGCTTCAGACGGCAGCAAAAACACACGAGCAGGACCGGGACGGTTGCCGTCGGTTCCTAATCCTGAATACGGTGCAGGCGTCGCTCCTCCGCTGGCTTTGTCTGGATTGTCAGGTCTTGGATTTAAGAAGAGCAGGACCAACATCCTCGGCCGGCGTTTTCCCGGCGTCGACGGAGCTGAGGACTTCCATTACGGCGCGTGTTCACACATGAATAATGCAGACGTGCTTGTTGACGTCTCATTAATTGATAGGAACAGCCCGGCTCGCTACCTTCAACCTTGTTGGCGTGGATGAATGGGAGACTGGAGTGCTGTGTGTTAAAGATGAAACAGCGTCCGCGCCCACACACACACACACACACACACACACACACATGTACTTCTACCTTCATTGAGATACTTCATTTCCTCGCTCGTATCCTACTGAGACGTTCTTGTACTGCAGCAGCGATATAAAAACACAAAAGCACCGAATGCAGAAAAATATATACAGTACATATATATATATATACAAGAATAAACTACACAAGGAGTATAGATAGAAATATGAATGTATGTGCTATAAATAAAAAGGAGATGAATGTGTGTGGAGCTGCAGGGCGACATGACTGAAGACACAGACAGCCGACAGACTTCCTGGTTCTGGCCCACATGTATTCATCCTGTAGTGACGCGTTTGGCGGGTCGATCGGTTTTCTTAACGTTTGCCAATTAATCCGTTTCCGTTCTCTGGCGTTTACCAGTCGGATTTACTTAAAGCGTCGATGCGGTAGCAATATTTATCCCAAATGATAAATGGATGTGTTTGTGTCAGGATTTGGTTCATCGTCATTGCAGAAAAACATAGAGATCACCCCCCAAGGTTCTGACACGCACAGAGACGGCAGATAATTTTAGATGCCAGAAATGCAACGGGCGGAAGAATATTGCCTCCAGTGTACGACGTTGTTTAACAAGTGCCAGCGCTGTTCTTTTTTTTTTAAAGAATGAATTTTGGCTACGGGAAACCATTTCTTCCTCTGTGAACATCTTTGAGAATTCATGTGGAAGTGAAACGTTTGTGTTTGAGTTCACAACCCAGCATTGCAGTTTGGAAAATATAGAAAAGGCGTGAACGATCTTAGCAGAACCTCCCGCAGACAATTTAACACTCGCGCTGAGACGACTTCACGACGACTCAAGCAGAAGTGCTCGCCATTTCTTCCACCAATATGTTGAGAGTGTGATTACGGACTTTGGCGATGGGACAGTGATCGCTGATTTCAAGTGCGAAAGCGGGGCATTAGCACGGCCTGTTAGCGGGAATGATAGCAATTGAAGTGGAGTCAAGAGGACTCGATCTGGTGGGTTTGTCTGCGAGTTGAAAGAACCCGTCCAGGTCCATTTTATTAATTCAGAGGAGGCATAATATGATCGGAGCATCACAATGCGCCGTCGATATAAACTGTTAGAACCTTCCGAGTGGATACGGCTGCTTCGCCATTTAATAACTCCACTCTGCACAACTGCTCGACAGTTTGGCCCACTGTTAAAAGCTTCTAAAGCGCCGACTGTAAAAGCTGCGTTAAAAATATTTACGCAGTTTCTCCTACGACTTCCAGAGCGCTGCAGGTCATCCAGCCGTCCGCTCGTGTTCGGTTCGACGCTCCTGCTCCTGTTGAGACAAAGACAAATTCATTAGCCCGACCCCGAACCGCACAGGATTCCTCCGTCTTTATCCCAGTCACGCTGTGAGGGCTCAGAACATCCAAATTACATGTGCGTAACCATGAGGTTCCCCCCTGAGGGGAGTCTGGTCTTCTGCCCGTCTCCACGAGGGTGGGCAGAGATCCCAGCAGCTCGCGGTTTATTTAGATCCCCGACATCTAAACACAGCCGGCTGTGTGTCTTTTTTTGGGGGGGGGAGATTATGTCCAACCTTTTATTACCAAACTGTATTTCAAGGCAAAACAAAAAAAAACTTGTGGAGTTTGGTTTCCTGTTTGGAGCAAAGCACCAGCTCCAACCCCAAAAAACAAAAACCTTTAATAATTATGATCTTTATTAGTTTTTTTTATCCAGACAATCTCCATAATCAATGCCTCAGCTTTTTTTAAAAAAAAATTCTGAACGTATAAGAACAACTCCAGGCCTTCGCTCGTCTTCAGTTTGTGCGTTGGGGCTGGATCACCTCTTGGCACACATAACCTGCCTTTAGCGCACGTTAGCTAATTCCTCCCGTGTTCGCCGGTGGCCAAGGAAGCAGCTGCCGCAGTGTCAGTCCAGAAGATTTCTCTCAAGTAGCTGATTCATGGTGCCATCTGCTCGGTCTCTCAATCTCCCTGGTTTTTAAATGTCCATCTGTCTCTCTCAGGCGGACGATCGTTGTCTCTGAAATACGGTAGGTGACGGGAAGGTGGCCGACGATCGGCTGTGAGATGCTGCACGGCGACGGGGAGGAAAAAAAAACCGACTGCGTGGCCAAGCCTATTATAAATTTGCATTGAATATTTCGAAGCCACGGGAAACATCATTAGGAGTCAGTACCAGACAAGCGTCAGCCAAATGGCAGACCCCAACCTGACGGTCCTTGAAGGGATAGTTATTTGCTTTGATCAATACCCCTCGCGTGTTTGTATGCTAAATACGAAGCGGACGCGAGTGGGCGATAAGCGTGAAGGACTGGGAACAGGTTCTGTCCAAATGTCAAAACAATCCGTTAAATCTCACTAATTCAAATGTCATATCCCATTTGTTAGGTAATACAAAATGGGAAATAGGATTGATTTTTAATGATGAATGCATTTTTTTAATAACATACAGTCACTTTAGGAAACTGCCTCTTGTTTCTTCGTCGGCCATATTTGTCTTTGTGCTGCAGAAACATTCCTATCACCTGTTCTGACCGTTTACCTTGTGACGGTTTGTGTCGACGAACATTTCAGTTTCACAAAAGTCTGAGCAAGATGTCGGTCACGTGAACAACTCCCATAGAAATGAATGGGGCGCCATCTTCTTCAAGATGTGCCAAACAAAGCAACGGCGCAGAGCCGAAGGTGGACCAGCAAATTTAAAAAATATAGTTGAAGTCAGGAGAAATGAGGAGTAATTATAGATATTAGGAGGAGGTGATGCTGCTCATGACGGTGCCCATTGTTTGAGATCCATTCAGGTGTGTTTTCAAAAGCAAGACACCGGATGTCGTTAGGTTAAATCAGTTATCAGACGTCCCTTTGTAAAACGCCTTTGAGAGGGAAAGGTAGCAGATGCTCGATGAGAATCAGTCGTAATCACCAAACGTTAAATTTGGCTAACCGGCGGAGCTGTAATCTGAAGACTCACAATCACATGTTTGGAAACGCTATTTAAGGAAAGACACAATTTGCATATGTTAAAGAGCACACAGAAAGGATCTGCCACGGTCCTGAACCACCAAAAGCCTTGACCTACATCACACCCACATTCAACCCTTCGCTTATGCATTATGTGCATTTCTCCGGCAAAAAAAAAAAAATCCCCTGGCATGCATTGGATTTCACTTTTCAAAACGCACATTTATACAGTATCATATGGAAGGTGCGCGTGTCATGAAAAGCAAGCGGCTCTTTGGAAAAAAGTCATACATTCTCTCTCAGATTTGAAGACACAGTCACGATGCCACATATTTTACATTCAGTGTAACTGCTCAACCATTTACACTTACATCCTCCCCATCGCAAATGAACCTCCTTTTTGCATCAGGTTTCTATTTTTTCTCTCAAACGTCTAAAGGAAGTTGCCAATATGTGATAGATATGCACAAAAATCCCAAACAAACTCTGGCTGAAGCTCACAGCTGATTAACTGGCTCCATGGAAATAGGAAATAGTGGAAGCTGTTAGTACAATATGTAAAATACAGATATTTGTGGAGTAGATGGGGTGAGGAGCATCTCCAGATGTTTTGATCCAGGATCCCTCATTGCCTCCTCATTTTGCGCTGGTGGAGGAGACGGCAGCCTAATGAACAGGATGATGAGGAGACAACATTTGTGTTTGTGTTTTTGGGGGAGTGTGTCCCTCTCCCTTCAGGTGGAGCTCAGTGTGTGATATTGTGTGTTGACCCTTTGCACCTTTAATCTGATCAAGGCTGCCGCCGGTTAGCAGCTCTGTGCTGTTTGAGCTAAAGCAGAGACAGACGCTCAGCATTTTCTCCACTTTATTCCAGCTTGTTAGCATGCTACAATTTGCCAGTCGGAGGCTATTTGGTCATAAAACTGAATCGTAGGATGAGGAGGAGGTCAACGTCAAAATTTCAGCCGAACGCAGGACTGACACAGACAGACCACAGTTATCGCTCTCAGTCACACCTACGATGCAGAAATTTAGTCACTCATAACCGAACCTGCACGTCTTTGGACTGGCAGGAAGCCAGATTAGCACACACACACACACACACACACAAGCACCAGTACATTTGAATGAAGGACCATTGCACTGCGGGACAATGGATGATAATGCATCAGTCCACAATCAGCAGCGAGATGTCAGCGTAAGGCCCAGATCTCACTCGCCGTGACTCCATGACACTAAACCCCTTCGTCCCGGAAGGAATTTCAAGTGCAGCGTTTAACCCGCCGCTGAACGACCCCACCCTTGTTTAAAAAGAAGCGAACCCGAGACGGCTCATTTGTATCGTTTGTTAACCTGCATCCCCACCGGGCGAACAGTAGGGGTTAGCAGCAGCGAGGACGGGTGGTGCATTGTGGGAAATGGAAACAACTAAATCAGTAAGGAAAAGGGCCGTTACCTGATGCCGATTACCATGTTCTAATTGCAAAATGCTGTCGGGAACAGCAGGGGCGCCATCGACCGCGCAGCGAGCGAGCCGCTCGCAGGTGGAGGCCAAACAAACGAGCGACGGGCCACGAGGAAGACGGGCGGACGGTCTTCGCCCGCTGGCCTTCACCCGCTCACGAAACGCCATCGTCAACAACAGCCCACGTGCTCCGCGGGCCGCGTGCTGCGTTCAGGAACGCCACCTGCCGTATCCTGCTCGCCGAGATATGAGGAATAAAAATATACCTGCTCCTCTCGCGGCTGCACGGCGGAGATAAGTCACACACACAATCGTGAGAGGGAGAGGAAGGAAGGGAGGGGAAAAAAAAAAAGGCTGTTTATTTAAATTTGAAACGTGGCGTTTTCACAGGTGAGGAGACGGAGACTGACGCGACAGGATTTGACGACGTGTGACGAGGCGCATTTCGCATTTCGCTGAGCAGATAATTAAGGTTTCAGCCTGGACGTACGGTGTTAATTTCAGTAAGGTGGTGCTTTAAAAAAAACAGGAGTTGTCCTCATTTACATGAGTGAAGGGTTGGAGTGAAGTGTGAGGTGTCACAACTTTCAGCGCTGATTAACCAGGACACCTGCTAAAATTAGAGGCGTCCTCTTTGTTTTTGATTCGTCGTGTCATCCCGGGTCGGAGCGGGACTTTTTTTTTTTACCCGCAAAAATCTCAACGATATTCACAGCACAGTCACGTTTGTTAACCTGATTTGCATAATTCCTTCATCTCAGGGGACTCTCCAGTCAGGTCCGACTTTAGAACAGCGGTGATGGAACCTCGTGAGTTCTGTCAGGTAAACGTTGGTTTCCTGAACTCACAAAACGTTGACACGTCTGGCCGGTGACCGTGATGTGTCGTGAAACATCCCGAGCTGCTTCTGTCGTCTCAGCGCATGACAGAGGAATTTAGTTCCTCATCGTCTACCTCCTGTGCATATACGCCTTTTTTTTAATGGGAGGGTTTGAAAGTGTAGAAAATATGTACAAAAAGACGGCGCAGCGTGATTTGCATAATACATTTCAAATGTGAATCACACGTAAGGGGCGATTTGAAGATTTAAACCCGCTAAGTGAACAATATGGATCAGGCGGCTGCGACGCGGCAGGAAAAAGGCCGCGCTCCGAGTGCAGTCGCTCTTATGTTCCCACCAGAACGTCCACGTCGGCCGGATCGTTGAGGGACGGCGTTGCAATCCCACAGATTAGCTGTGATCTATTTAACCTGCTGCTGTTATCATCGGATCAGTTCTGATGGAATAGATTGACTTGGATTTTTTTTCTTCTTCTTCTTCTATCTCAGGCTGTTTTTATGTTGTTTTTTCCTCTCGCTCCCTCTCTCTCTCTCTCTCTTCGCCGCCCACCCAGTGTAATAAATGGCGGTATAATAAATCACCCCCCCCCTATTCTTGCGGGCCCCCTAAATATGTATGTGATGTGACAGGCCGGGCCGAGACTCAGATCATATATCTGCTGCGATGATGGCAGAATAAATCACAGCTTTTACAGTAGCGGGCTGGCCAAGGCTAGAGAGGCCGTCACTCTTCAACCCCCCACCCCCACCTCCACCTCCACCTCGCCGCCGCCGCCGCCTCTGGTAGTCTCTCCCCCATTCGATTCTCTCTTTCAGGCGCTCTCCCTCGGGGTGTAACTCAGAAATGATGTCCTTTCAGGTGTGCGGCCCCTATTTCTTCTTTGTCCCGCAGCAGACTGCTTTAACCGCGGAGCATTTTAACATCAATGGGTGACTGTCACATTCATTTCTACATTCATTTTACACATTAGCATAACTGTCGCGGCGGACGAGGCCGACACTTAGAGGGCCGGCGGCTCTGCTCCTACAAGACTGTTTTTATTTCGCAGCCGAGCTGTAACTTTAATCGACCTCCGTGATCTCCACCGTTTTTTTTTATTATTAAAGAGTACTGTTGCATTTTTATTTCCCATAACAATGCCAAAATTACATTAACAGTGAGATGCTGTGACCTTCTTCCTGTCCATACTGACCGTGAAGTGAAGTGAAGTGATCGTTTCCCTGAAGAAATTCAATCACAAGAGGATAAAACCCTCAAACAAACAAACACAAATGTTTTGTAAAGTTCAGGCGAGGCTAAAATTGAGGCTTCGTCCTTCCGATCTGTTTTACGTGCAGATCTGTCTTTGTGTTTGCCCGGGGCAGTGTTTTCCTCATTAACCTTTGTAATGTTGCACTAAAAACGCGAGCGTGATTCGGCTGCAGCCTCGCACGGCGCTCAACCGAACGCCGACGTGAGGCGGATCTGGAGAAGAGGGTGTGGTTTTATTCACATCATTTCATTTGACTTTTAGAGGCGAAGCAGCGGCTCAACGTTTGCGCGCTAGATGTGGCATTTAGCTCGGCTGACCTGCATCTGTCCTCTTTAAACCCGGGTGACGTCTCCACCCTGTTTGTCCGTCACGTGTCCTGTCTGTCTTTCTTCACGGGGACTTTGTCCACTTGAAACTTTGCAGTTGTCACGTCCACCTCCGTCACTGTAACGCTGCACCATGGGCGCTGCACCGCGTGCCCTTAGTTTAACATTTTGACGTTAATCAGTTTGAAGCCCAACGCCCGCGGCCACGGCTCATCCAATGGACTAACCCTTTTCTTTTTTTTCTTCCCGATCCCTTCCCTCCTCGTGTCCTCTGTCCTCCGTCTCCTTCAGTCCACGTCCAGTCTGCACGACACAGAAGACGCACAAATTACAGGAAGTCCTGTCAGAGTTGGTTGAATCTGGTGACGACAACTTGCCACTTGCTCCAGTTTTTGCAGGAAAGTGATGGATCGATGCTGCGACTCGACAAACAGGTTCCATGAATGAATCATTAATTATCAACTCCATCACAGTTAAACTGGACTGTGTGTGTGTGTGTGAGCTCGTTTATCTTGATCATGACTGATTCAGTGTATATTGTGCGTTTCATTGTGCAGCAAAGGATGGTGAACTGCAGATTTTGATTGGTTGATGCACAAGCTTGTTCCGACGTCGTAAACCTGTAATTTTATGCAGGTTTCTGTAAAGGTGAGTGTGTGTTGTTGTTGTTGTTGTTGTTTTTGAACAGGCTGTGTGGGTTTTAATCAGCATTGTGCAGAAGGTGTCGTTCTAATCTGGTGAAACTGCTGATCGCATGTTGTTAGCTTAGCCCGCCCCACATCAACACCCAGAGCCCGGGTGCTTGTTTTGTGATGGCAGCATGGGGGGGGGGCTCACTCGACCGAGAACTGAGAAGGGGGGGTTGGATTTATTGGGGGGTTTCTCGACCAGACACCTCACCTGTCAGACTCTGATCTGATCACCTGCAGCGGAGATTAATCACGCGGGAGAGAATTCTCGTCTGGACGGAGAATGAAGTAAACACTGTCGTCCATCCCTGGCCTCTGAGCGGGCCACGCCCAGTTATGACAGTGAAAATATATTATTACGTACATTTTTTTTTTTTTTTTAAATAGATGACCTACCAAAGTGCTGAGTTGTGTGCCGCGCTGTTGTTGAGCAGTGACTCAGAGGAGCCGGCTCCGTGATACACGGCTGCCACAGATATTGAGACTGACAATAACGCGTGTGACCAGCGTGGCCGGCGGGCGGCCGCTGTTGAAGCCACGCCGCGGCCACGAGCGCCCGCCTCAGATGAACCACGTGATTTGTGCCGCAACTCCTTCCACGAGTAACGGGAATTAGGCGCTAGGCCCGGGGTTTTTAAAAATGTGTTCACGGCCTCTGGATGAGTTCTCCAGAGAAAACGGCTTGAAGCGGGTTCAAGCCCTCAGAAGTCCAGATGTGGCCGATTCTTTGCGGCGTGAAAAAGGTTTTGTGGCAGTTTGTGATTCCTGTACAGCAGAGTTTCTTATCCTCCTCATGCCAGTGCTAAATATCTCTCTCTCTCTCTCTCTCTCTCTCTCCTCTCTCTCCCCCTCTCTCTCCCCCACGCTCAGGTCCGACTGATGAGATGGTTGAGGATTTCTCTCTGGAGGAAAAACAGATTTCTTATCAGCTGAAGATTGTCAGGTGAGTGCAATATATGGAGGAGATTGATAGAGCTACAGTGTGGGGAGGATGATGGTTCGTGACCCGTGCATGCAGTATGTGTGTGTGTGTGTGTGTGCGCTTGGTAATAAATTGTTTGATGATTTACACACATGGTTCCCTCCTCTGCTGGGCAGTAACTTGAACTCGCTGTGTTTCGCTGCGTCAGTGGACGCAGAGTAAAATGGACCGTAGACTTTAACACACCGATCATTAAAACGCTCAGACTGCAGGAGCAGCGAGGACAAGCCGGAGTCGGGAGCGTGGAGGACACTTGACGGGACACAGGGTGAGTAACGTAAAGAGGACCAGCAGGAGACCTGGAACTCCTGACCTGCACCAGCAGCCGAGCTGGTCCGGCTCACACCGGTCCACAAACTGTCCTCTGGTACTCGTCAGTCCTCAAAGACCCGCCGTGTTGTCCAGAGAAGAGACAGTTGGACCAGAGGCGTCCAACCCATCATCTTACAGTAGGTCCAGGGTCCAGTGAGGGTCTGGAGCTCCTGGTCTCTGTCTGTCTGTGATGGCGTCCTTCTTCTGAGCGTGACCTTTGTCGACTTCAGACGTGGTAACACAACGCGCAGGAACCAGTGACTCATAATCTCCCTCACGTCTTCCTGTTCACACACAACATATTTAATCCCAAACACACTTTTTTGAATTAAACACTGAGATTATTAACAGGTTAGTTGCTGCTCTTCAGCAGCAGCCTGATGACAGGTGGACGTTCAAGCATCGGATGAACACGAGTTCAAACATGGAGCAATGCATTACATGCTCGCAGAGTAATAAAAACCCGCTCATACAGTGTACAGTACACCGCTGATATACTGTCGTGTACTCTAAACCAGGTTTGCACAAGCTATATATTTTAATGAAACACACAGATGTGATTTGGTCCTGGACTACTTCATTTTTCTGCACTTTGCCTCTGTGTGTGTGTGTGTGTGTGTGTGTGTGTGTGTGTGTGTGTGTGTGTGTGTGTGTGTGTGTGTGTGTGTGTGTGTGTGTGTGTGTGTATGTATGCATGCAGCTGCGCATGACCCCGGTTTATATGACACACTGGCCTGTACTGATAAGAGAGAATGGCTTCACCTCAACCCATAGATCAGAGCGCGGGATAGAGGAAGAGGAGGAGGAGGAGGAGGAGGAGGAGGAGGAGGCAGAGTAAATATCAGAGATGTGGGAGAGAAGAGAGGAATTTTCATTAAAGCCCGGAGTCCATACCAGACCTGTGTAATCACGTCACGTAGCATGTGGCAAAAAGACCTCAAACGTCTGTCAGGCGCCAAAATTTACATTTCCTTTTTTTTGTTGTTTTTTTTGTTTTGTACCACTAAAATGTAAATGATATATTTTGTTTTCAAACCGAGCTACAGAAGCGTTTTTCATGTGCGGGTTTGTCCAGAATCCACACTTGTGATTAATTTATTTAATTTCCATTTCTCCTGTGAGAAAAAAATTAGTCAATTACTCACCGGCCTCAAAAGAGGAGGAAGCCTTTGTGCTTTCACAACATAACACGACAGGAGAGGAGGTGCATGTGTTTTAGGAGGCGACAAGTAAAATGGAGAAAGAGTTGGGGACAGTTACCTGAGAACGGAGACAAACGCTGTTCAGTATTTTGTTTTGTGTTGTCGCGTGTCGTCAGCCAGATTGTGCACTTTCCCGGGAAAGCGAGGGCGAGGAACGGTCCTCACACTCTATCCCCCGTGAAGAAGTAGAAGAGTTCTTACAGAAGCGGAGGTGAGCGAAGCGAGCGCCCATCTACGCATCGATCCAGATTACAGTCCCACTCCCTCCATCTGTTCGCCGAAGAGTTCGCTCACGCAGCGGTGGAGGAGCGAGATGAAAATAGAGCTCGCAGCTGCTTTCCTCGCCGCAGGACGCAGGCGTCCGTCCGTCCGTCAGAAACTGATGCAGGATCTGTTTGTCAGTACTGACACTGACCCGTGTGACAGAGTGGCGACCTGCGAGGGCTCTTTTTGCTGCTGCGTGCTGGAAGGACACAGGAGAGACAATTACACTTTTTTTTTTTTTTTGCATCAGTTTGAATAGGATAATTACCCCGTATGCTAAATTTAGAATTTGCACAATAGTCCTGAACACAAAGCGACTCGGGACACGGCGACCAGCGGAGCTGAATACCGGTGAGACAGCATGAGAGCGCGGAGGCCGAGGTTATCGCACAAACTCAAACGCAGCGCGGCGAGGTTGTGCGATACACAAACCCCACACTTTCACAGCTGCGTCTGTGCTCATTGGCTCCTTATCATAGGACACAGTACTTTGTGTAAGAGCTGTTTTGTGTTTTTGTACACGAAAGAAGGGAAGACAAAATGCCAAACAAATACACTTTCTCTCTTTTCACCTAATGTTCTGCACAAGTTACAACTGAGCATTTTTACCATCCAGTGTTTCCGTCCATCTGCTTTCCTGCGCCTCTTCACTTTCACCACCTCATATTTAAATATCACAAGATGTTTAGACCTTTTTTCTGGTTGTTTGAGATGTAAACGTTGGTGTCTTGATTAGAACGACTTGTGACAAAGTGCCACTGAAACAGACTCGGGGAATAAGTAATGACGTCCGCCGACGCTTCAAGCTGCACGGGAGAGGTAAGAAGGTCAGATCTGTGGGCGGCGACGAGGAGACTGTAACCTTCGTCGCACAAAGACATGAAAGAAACACAAAGGCTGATTTTATGCCGACCCCGCCTCCCCAAAAAAATGACTTCAGGCCTGCAGATACACGTTGTATGACAGAAATGATGAATCAGCTCCTGACGTTCACACGACGGTGGTGAATTAAAAAAACATGTAACAAATCCAGCAGCATCAAAATGTGGAACCTGGAATCATCCACAAATACATTTCACCCTTGTTAGCAAACATGGCCGACATAGCAATGCAACTATTAGACTCCACATTTCTTCATTAGCAAGGGAAACTGTCGTCGCTGACCTTTCCACAGGAATCTATCCAAACCCCGCAAACAAGTTTATTTACAGCCGGCTCAGGTGCGGTCGCCACGGCGAGCGCTTCCCATTCCTATTTCATTTCAAAGTGTTCATATTTACCCACGCGTTGACGCGCATCAGCCGAGATATCCAACATATGCAGGTGACATGTTTATATGTTGGAGGAACGGATTCAGCTAATTGGCTGCGACCTTTCCAAAGTGCATCAGCAGCCGTCATTTTGCAAGAGCGTGCATGTGATTGATTGACGTGACGCATATTTTAATTAGAAATGAACAATTATCAGCAGAAATAGCTCCGTCCTCGCATCGAACCCGCTCCACTGTGTTAAAATGTACGTATACGTGTATTTCTTCGCTTAGCTTTAAGTTAACAGGTACTTCAGTTGAGGTGTTACTGCGTTTAAAAAAAGCACACAGCAGCGGTTGCACACACCATTAACACATTGGTACTTTCCATGCGTCGCACCTTCTTACTGGGTTTTCAGCTGTGAGACGAGTGATATTAACACAACGCTGAGGGTGAAACCGCCGCTGCGCTAATCACCGCCAGGCTTACGTCATCGGACCGCGAAACTGCGGGGCGCCGCCTTTAATCGGAGTTTTAATCAACTTTTAGCGTCTTTCATGAGGCTTCTGAACGCAGGGAAAAGCCCGAGGTGATTTGTCACCAGCCGCAAAAAAGTTTCTCAATATCCACAAATAACATATTCTGTTGCTGCGGCGACGCACAACCGCACGTTTGGACAGGCACGGCCGCACTCCCGCCATCTTCTCCACACTTTCTTTCTTCATACACTCAGCTTATCGCCCACACACACACACACACACACATAAACACACACACGCACACGGTAACTCATCTGCAACTGTCATCCTCCCAGGGATTTATATCTTAAGAGAGGAGGAGATTGAAAAGGTGAGATCAGTCGAGCATGATGAGGGAGACAGCTCGAATGGGAGCGAGGGATGATGCACGATCTGTGTCATTCCTCCCACTTTTTTCCCCATCTTACATCAGAAACCATGACATCCAGCCCATATGACTTTCAAATTCCAGTTGTGCTTGGCTGCGTAGTTTGAATTAACGCGACCCCTCCATTCTGTCGCAGTTAATTGCCTGTGGTAAGGCGTGCGTGCACACAATAACGGGCAGTCCTCTGTTACGCGACGTCCCCGTAATCCTCGGCCCCTGTGACGGTTTAAGACAAGGTGCGTCTGGGTTTTCGAGGCGCGAGTGTTTTCCCAATGTGTCGCCCCACATCTGCAGAATAAAATGCAAATGCGTGTTTCCATCCACCGCTGTTCCGCAGGTGTTAGCAGTAGGTGGTGCTAATTCTCCAGGCAGGCCCCATTATGTCGCTGCAGAAGAAGAATTAAGAATTAAAACCATGAATATATTAATGCGGTCCGGGGCGTCAGCAATCTGTGGGTGCTGATTCAGTTTTTGAGCCAGGTGCCATAACTGTGATAAAACAGAGCAGTCTTTTCTTTTTATGGCCGTCACACTGTACGTCTGTTTGCAGTAAAATCCACATTGTGGGGACTTTGTTACCCCGACCCGTTTGTGTACCGCGCGGCTCCTCTGTGTTGCGGTTGTTAAATATTTATCTCCCAGCGTTATTGGTAAACCCATAACCTTTGGCAGTCGCCTCCCGTGGAATGTGGCGAAAAGTCGGATGCCACTTTATCAATAAACGCTCACTGGTGTTCGACTGTCAGCGCGCTTGGCAAGATTTGAATGGGCCTGTCTGGAATCTTTCCATCTGCCGGCGCCTGTGGTGCAGCAGCGAACCATACTGATGAAGGAGATAATGCTTCTGACAGGCCAATGCATCATTCAGACTGTAGGATCAGCTGGCAGCAAAGCACATAATGCCCGTCTCCATGCAAGTCAAACACCCAGCGGGACGCCGGCTGTACAGTGAAGTATAGAAAAGATGACTGGCTGTTATATCTGGAGCTCTTCATGACTGAATCCATTACAGCGGCAGGATTAAATATAAACGCTGCTCCTTATTTGAGGCGTTCGCCCGATGATTTCCTGATAAATAGCTCCCTCTGTGGAGCGCGTCACCTTTTATGCTCCTGTTAAAGCCGACAAACACGAAGGGCGTTCCTACCAGATTATGACAATTGTGGCGTTCGGCATGAAGTTATGAAACCTACCTTCCGGTAGCGAGTGGCAGCACAGTAGGTGTTGTGTCATTCGCTCTCTTCCCACGTGCGTTTCATTATCACAAGCTGCGTCGCCGCACACGTAACGTAAACGTAACTCAGACCAGCTGTGTCGACGGCGAGGGGCGGAATCACAGCTGCTAAAACAAAAATTACCTTAAAAGCTTTTTGAATTAAAACCCAAACAAATAACTTGTCACCGGGTGTCGGAGGTCGGGGATGCGGCGGCTGGGCCCGGACCCTTCCGGGGCGAGGCTGACTCCACTGGTTTCAATTTTCACCTCATTTACAGCCGAAACGTGGGCCGACCCGGCTTAATGCGGCCCAGATGGGACCGCAGAGCTGCGGCCCGATAACTAACACGTTATCAGATTCTGGGGTCCGGCGCACGTACAGTAAGACGTCAAAATACTTCATCCGTCGGCCGTTAAGTTGTCATAACTGCTCAGCGTTTGGTTGACGTGTTATTCTTCATCCCGGCGATTATGATCTGAAGCCGAGTTTCGGTTACAGCGGTTCAAAGCAGCACTTCATCATACACGAACGTTCAGTAAGAATGTGTTTCTGTGGGTCGGATCAGCGGAGGTACGACGAGCACCGTGCCGATGCGAACCAGATGCGAACCTGCGGATGATGATGATGATGATGATGAAGTTATCAGATAAGAGCACAGAGGGTTTGAGTCAGATTCACGTTCGCCCCCGCGTTCCTGCGCTGCATCAGAAGATTTACACACAGAACCCAAGTATGCTGCTTTAACAACACCGAATATGGACGAGGCGGACGGGAAAAGACGAAGGTGTGGAGCTGAGAGGTTCCTGAGGGAACTTTGTTTTACTTTGTTGTCTACTCCAACCTGAGTGCGTCCACACTGGACCATCGCTCCCACGGGGGCTGGAATGGTCGCAAGGGGCGTGAAATGACAACAGGAAAATCAAATCATCCAATCATCCAGATGTGCGGCCTGTCCGTCCTTCTCCTCGACGATGATCTCCTCCATCCGTCCGGCCGAGTTCCACCAACACGGAGTTGAGAGACTTTTCCCTCCCGTCTCGCCCTCATGTGGGTTTTTTCTTCGGTGGCGTTGTTTTGATCCGCTGCGCCGGTCGCATCTGAAAACTCTCCTCTGATGTTGGACTGAAAACACAGAGACACAGAGGCCGCCGTCTCGCTTCTCCTGCATTCCTTTGGAGTGTGGGAGGACCCAGGGGCGAGTCTGTGCCGGGACGGGGGTGGGGGGGGCTTTACAAAGGCCACACGGAGAGAAGGTCCCGGCCAGGTTGGTGCCCGGGACCTTCTCTGCTCCCTCGTGAGACGGGCTGAGTGGGAGATGAAAGCGAGCCGGGGCAGATGGGTCCTTACCTTTGCTTTTTCTCTCCAGTCATAGCGCCGTCACGCTGCAGCTTCTTCTGACTGAAGTCCAGAAGCCGCCGCTGTTTCTTGTTTGAGTTGAGCTGCTTAAAAAACAAAGATAGCTTCATTTATTTCATTTACAAATGGCACCTGAAAGCAACAAACAGAGGAATCAGACGTGGAGCTTGCTCGATCAAGAATTAGATCAGTTCCTCGTCTCTCACGACCCCCTGCTTGTGCTTTATCTTGTGTCGGTCCTCCTCGTGGAAACACTCTCCCAGAGTGTCACTTCAGGTTTTCTGCTGCTCCTCGCTCTCGGACCGGCTCTTTATCCTGCGCTCTCGGCAGGGGTCGGGGTCTGCAGATGTGCTTTTGTGTGCTTTTTTTTTTTTGGGCCGCCCCGCCGAGCTCATTCTCTCTTTCTATTGCTGCTTCACCTTCTGGGGAGGCCTGGTGTGGCCCGCTCCATCCTGACCTCTTTGAGGTCTTTGTCAAAGACAACTCAAATTTTTTTTTTTTTTTGTCCCCATTCCAGGCCGCCCCGATTCTGCCATTCTCCAATCTCGGGAGCACAGAGGCCGCTCAGAACAGATGGACCGTTGTTTCTTTTTTTCTGTCCCAGCTGCCCACCTCCTCAGCGCGCTCCGTCTCTTAAAGGAAAGCGATTTCAAATGTTCAAATAATCTTCTGCCGCCCCTCTCCACGAGCAGGATCTGACTGAACTTCAGTTTCAGCTCGACAGTTTCCTCTTCGCCTCCTCCGCCCCCGCCGAGATCCTCCTTAATGACGGTGTTTCTCTGCTCCTTAAGGGCTGCGTCCTCCGAGGCCGGCCCTCGTTTGTCTTCTTCAGCCGAGGGAAGGGGCACTTGTGAGTTGGCAGGTCTGAGGGACGGCTGCAGGGGGAAGAGGAGACGGGACTGTACGAGACGTGGGACCAAAACTGAACGGAGGAAGTCGAGCGCTGAGAGAGGGAGACAGAGGCAGCTAACTCGTTAGCTCGACGGAGGGAGAAGGAGAGGCAGAGAGAAGAGAGCCTCCACCGGAAATCCAGTTCCTGATAATGTGACGCCGGGTCTTTCTCGCTGGCTCGGCATCGGCACCATTTGAGAGTGTATTTCATATAAAACACCATCCGGATCCTGAGTCACCGCAGTCTGCTGCCGGTGGGAGGTCTCAGATTGGAGCTCAACACTTATTATTATGCGAGCGAGAACCAGTCTCCAGTCAGAACAAGCTAATCATCACCTGGACTCCAGGCCCCCCACAGTTACACCCAGGGCACCAAACATAAAAGTAGCAGGATGAATTCAGTGACGTCACCGCGTTGAGCCGGAGAACCGTTGGTCTTCTTGGAGCTCCGGGGTCAGGGTAAAATTCCAGATGTCCAGTCACAAATATGTCCTCGTCTTCTTTGAAGTATTCACATTGACCTTTTGCTATGAATATTTTTTAATTTGTTGAAAGACGTATCATTCGCACAGAAATGAATAAAATGCTGAAGGCAGTGTAACAATAAGTGGGCCACACTTCTTTGTTAGTGGCCGTGATGTCGTCCGTTCAAATCGATTGCATAGTTTGATCTTTAACTCTTCGACAGTCAAGAGTTATTCATGTGTGTTAACTGCTTTTTGTTGTCTCATAATAATGAATGAAAATATTGATGCATTTATCTCGACTCTTACAAAACATACTTACAGTGTTGATCTGCTCTAAAAGGCCGTCATTACTGTGGTTTTACAAAAACATCATTATCTAAATTCTTTTCTTTTACAGTCACATATGCTACTGGCTATTTAGCTGTTTTATTCAGTCAGTCCAAGTGAAGTTCACCATCATAAATCACAACCCCGGTCAGCTGGATTATTTTTGTGAGTTAAAAGCTGTTCCGCGCTGCACGGCAAACCTGAACACAATCTGTGTGGAAATGTGGCGACTGATGGATGCAAATCATTAAAAGTAAATCGTGAACGGCGGCGACGCAGCCACAGGAAGATCTTAATAATTCAACAACAAAAACTTATACCTTCATAAAGACATTTTACTTTTACTTGTGAGGTTGAATCGCTCTGGCAATTCAAAGTTGGATCGATGCTTATTGTCCCATTATTCCTTTTTTTTTAGTCTGAGACGACAATACATGTTTGATTGCTTGTACAGTGTAATAACCGAGCAACGTGAGCGTCGGCTTTGTACAAAGTCGGGAGATCAGGGTTTGGGTGCATTGGCAGCTTTTTGCAAAGCCCCTATTCTGTGGACATGTCAATAACCAAGTTGTAATAATAATAATAATAATAATTTCAAGCTTCAGCTGAGCAGCATCCTGTTCGACAGCGTGTAGACTGGAGCTGGTACAAAACTGGAAAGGGAAAACTCTGGAAACCATCTCCACAGCGGTTGTGTTTGTTCGGCACGTTTGGGATTCACACTTGTGACACTTGGCGTGGAGCGTGTTACCCTCCGGGCCGCGGCGGCAGACATCACATGTAGGAAGGGGTTGTGCAGCAGAATGGGCTTTGACGGAGCGGTTGCATGTGTTTGTTCTCGCCGCCCACGCTCTGCGGTCGGGCTTACTGACCAATCCAGAGGATTTAGGATGATTTCATGACTCACGTTGCGCGCGCCTTACACAGTTTTCCATCCCAAGAATCTGTTGATAACAAAGTCGTGCATAATGAAGTGGTGTACTGGGTGCCATTAGAGGCTGATGGTTACACGTCTGTCAACCGAATAATTTTAAATCATCCACAGAAGTGGACTTTTATTTGCTTCTAACAAGGTGCTAATGACACTCAGTGTTTTTTTTATTTCAAACCTGTAGGGGTTTAATGATTATCACATTTTGCAGTTTGATTACACTTTGAAATTTGAGGGCACAGTTTAATTACATTTTTGATTATTTACACTTCAAAGTAACGGCGAGACAATAGCAATAAAAACACATTAACTGGGTGCTGAGCGGCGCTGAATTCACCGTCCAGAAACAAGCGCACGTGGACATTGTCAGAGGGTTAATTAGACTCTGCAGGATAAAAAATGATCAAGTCAACACTAAAAATGGGGAAAAAAATGAAAAATTAAATTGACTTGCCACTGGGACGGTCAAGCACTAAACATAGTAAATGGACTGAATTCACGTCTTGGCGGCAACACACGCATGTGGCGCCGCGCTCATGGGCCGACCTGCTGCTCCTGCAGAGCCGCAGCGCTTTCGTCCTTTTAAAGAAACTTTACATTTCTGCACCGAGGACAGGAACTGTATCAGGATCACCTGATCAGTCGTTATCCAATCAGGCGAGCGGCGGCAGCGACGTGAATGAGATCGTGCGGCTACAGATCAAGCGCCAGAACGATGGAGTAATGTGATTTCTGAAGCTGCTGGTCTCTTGGGATTTGGGACTTGAGGATCTGACCAAAGTCCCCTGATGTCCAACATCAGGAAGACGAGCTCAGATTAAATGAAGAGACAGATTAAATCCACAGATGAACAGCGGCACATTGCCCAAGACGCTTGGACCAACCTACCTGCTAAGTGTATATGCTGCTCAGTAAGTTTACAAGCTCATGTACTCGTCATGAATATGCAGCACAAAACAATTAGAGTACTAATGAATTGTGAAGGATCCATTTGCAGCTCAAAGTCATCACAACAGCTTGACAGCCAGCCGGGAGCCGGCGCCTATAAATACGTCTGAGTTCAGAGTTCACTTTGACATTTTTACACAGGAGGGTCGACGTGAGGCGTCGCTAACGTCTATATGTCTCTGCAAAGATAAATATGAATTGAGCCGTTATTGTCAGCGCAGTCAAGTACTTAATATCTGCAGGATTTCAGTAATAGCCCGGGCTTCATGGCTCATGTGATCCCACAGATACAGCGGCCCATTCTCACGTCACACACACACAAACATACATTGTATACACAGCAGACCAAAAATGAAGCCGTTTCTAAACTTTCAAGCAGACGCGGGATTAGGCGACCTGCTTCCAAACTGCCGGTGTATCTGCCGAGAGGAAGCGATCGAGAATATTTCAGCGCCGCGGCTCTAAACCTGAGTGGCAGCCGCGGGTCGAAAGGATTTACGGGCTTCAAGAAGACAGGCGAGCAGAGGTGTGTGGTTCTGGAATATAGATGGGCCAGGTAATCTGTCTGCATTAGATTTTAGAAGCACCTGGATGTGTGTGCGGATCAGCCACTTCTCCTGATGATGTCCGAGGAGTGTGTGTGTGTGTGTGTGTGTGTGTGTGTCTGGTATCACCCACAATCTCAGAGATGTCAGATTTTATTGGACTACTTTCACCTGAGGCTATTTTACTGAATATTTTCAAGGAGCTGGGGCATTTTATGGGGCACACTTTAACTCTTACAGTTACAGACGAGGAGGTTATGTAGTCTATTGTTTGTTTGTTTATTAGCAGGATTGTGCAAAAACTAGCGGACAGACAATTTCTGCACGGATGGAACTAAGAGGTGATTTGCTTTGGATCAGTATCTGGATCCAGGAAAAGAAAGAAAAAACAGCTGCTACTTACCCAGCTGAAGAAGAGAAGGTTTTGTGTCATTTCATTGGGGACGCTGAGAGCTGGTCTGTTTTCAGTTACAGCATAAATGCAGCAGTTTTCAGGTAAAGGCCTCCACAGGCTGTTCTTTAGAAATCCACGGGCGGACACCGGATGACCTCACGAGCAGGAATGCAGACGTGTGGAAATGCGACAGAGTAACCTTTAAACTCCAGAAGTAGGACAGCGATGATGCTTCTCATCATTTCAGTCTGAAGGAATGAGGGCGGCATTCGTTTCCTTTCTCTCTCTCTCTCTCTCTCTGTTCTCCGTGAGGAGGAGAGCATCAACCACATAAAATAAATGTATGTGCAAATTTAGAACACAAAGCAAATGCTTTGCACGTATAGGAGAGGGAGTTCAAAGCTTAGAGACAAAGAGAGAGTCACGACGTGTTTACCTGCCAGGCGACACTGCTCGCTGTTTCTGGCTGGAACGCTGCAGCTTTATGAAAGATGGTGATGATGTTCGCTTTGTTAGCGTCGGGCCGTTGTTGTTGGATCTCAGACTTGGGGTGGACGACCGGCAGGAAAAGAAAAGCACGGAGTGAAACTAAGTTGAATAAATCAGATTTATTTAGGGAAAGTAAACAAACGGGAGTTTTGCTGATGCTATCGTGCTGACCTTTATTTCACTAAAATTCAAGTCGGATGGCTTGTTGTTCGCCGCGCAGATTGATAAGGGTTATATGTGGGGGGGGTAAGTTTGCCAGAAAAAGTTGGAGAACTGCTGATGAAGGAGGGAGAACGTGAACAAAATCTCATGGAAATAATTATCCAGCTGCTGGACAAAGTGGCCGACCGACCGGTGATGTGATGTAAAACTTTATTTATATGTCTTAACATATACATATTTATTGTGTCTCTGGTGGAGTAATCTTTGCATAAGCTGCATAAGCTGCTCTCCTTCTCAGCTGAATTACATGTGCGTTTGGTCGATCAAAGGTGTGTGTGTGTGTGCGTGTGTGTGTGTGTGTGTGTGTGTGTGTGTGTGTGTGTGTGTGTGTGTGTGTGTGTGTGTGTGTGTGTGTGTGTGTGTGTGGGACGAGCGCGAGTCGGCCGCCTCGTGTCCTGCGGCGACTGCAGGCTAAGCTCTGGTCCAGTGGAACGTGGAGCGCGGCCTTCCTGAACCGCCGGCCTTTTCAAATACGTTCAGCTCGGCGCCGCGTTTTCCGGCTGAGCGCGAGGTCAGCGGCCGCCCGTGAGGTTTTCATCACGTCCTCGTTGAAGCGCCGCATCTGAAACATCGTACGCCGCGATATCGATTTCTCCATTTCACATTTGACTTCAAATTTTCACGTAGGAACATTTGTCAATCAAATTGAAAACTCTATTACCTCACAGCTTTTCTGTTTTGGGTTTTTTTTTGGTAACACTTTCCTTCGCAGATTTCTCGTTCAGCGATTTTATTCCACTGATCAGTGATAAAGTACAACCAGCTTCAGCTTTCGATCTATTGAAGAGATATTGGTGGAAGAAATTCATATCTCTGTCCCTGTGGAGTCCAAAAAGTTTCTTTTTTTTCTCACAAAATATCACAAACCAGAATTAAGTAACTGGTAGCAATAAAGTTTAGGGGGAGTATTAGTTTCAGTCAGTCCAGGATGGCAGTGATGTAATAACTACAGGAGTGAATAAATGCAGCGCCTCCGTTTTTCCACTTTCTTGCTCCTTGTGCTGAGGCGACCGATCGATCAATCAGGAAGCTGATGGATCCGCCTGTTCACGTCCTGGGTCACATGGACCAGCGGTGTCTGGTTTCCATACCCAGGTGTGAAAAGGTGAGGGATGCTGGGAGACGGCAGTTGTGCGTTTCAGGTTCACACAGTTGATTTTGTGTAAGCCGCAGCTGCCAGTGTGAAAAGTGTGCGATCGCAGCATCGGAGCTGCCGTCCTCTGCTGGCCACCCACTGTCGTATCCTCTGGCTGTAAATCACCGGGTCAAATCTCTCGCTTTCTCTTCTTGCTGCATGATAATTGGCCGGTGATTGTTGAAAGGGCCCCTTCCCGTTCGCCCGCGCTCCGTGTGTGTTTGTGCGCGTGATGTGCGCTTGTTTCTGTGAACCGGCACGTGACTCAGATCAAATAATGTGGCCACAGAGACGCGGCTATTTGATCTCGGTGCCTGGTGGCCCACGCAGCCATGTTTCATGTGAACGCCGCTTCATTATTTCATTTTAGCCCTGTGCAGTCTTTGAACCCCACAGCGCCATGATTAATTCATCACTTCTTTTTGTTGTTGTTGTTGTTGTTTCTGAGGCCAAAGTTGAAAAAACAACAACAACAACAATCTAAAGTAGTCATGTAAAGTTTGATATGAGAGTAAATCAAAGAAACGTCTAACTGAATGCGATGCTACCCATAATTTCTATAACTGGGATTGATAGTTAGGCTTATTGATCGTGTGGACAGATGACAGAGAATGATTTACACCAAACACCTCATGGAAGGAGACAGGAGGGCGGCAGTTCATAAACAAAGGGGAATGAAATATGCAGAGGGTGAAATCCTGGAGGTGTTGAGGTATCAGTCAGGAAGGTGGGAGCAGATTCATGTGATTGGAGAGAGGAAAACACGGAGAAGGTGAAAACTATAGATGCAAAGCCTTTTTTGGTGCAGACACTGATGTCTGATTGTGAAACATTTTATTATTAACATCGTTAATAAACAAATAACATGTTTGGAATCAGAAGAGCATCACAAGCAGCAGAGGGATAAAGGCTTGGTTCTTTAATCCCAGGCGGCGCGGTTGTTATGAATCTTCCAGTCGGACCGTTATTCTCAGAAAACGGCGCCGGTTCTTGATGACCTCACGCCTTGCTGCAGAGCTGGAGGCGCCTCGCTCACCCGGCCGGCCTGGCATCGCGTCGCCCGCTGCTCCTGGCAACCCTCTCTGCGGGTGACTCACGTTATGGCGCCCCCTCCGAGTCAAGCCTGATGATTTATGCAAGCCGCGGCCGCGAGATGATCGAGTTTCGCCAAGTTTCAACTCTCACCGGTGTCACGCTGCCCCTCGCCACAGAAACACAAACCCCCGTAGATTAGATCAGACAACCCAGAGTGGGTTGGAGATTGTTTCACCACGCCTGTCTCAAATCTGCTCACCTCCACCCTGCCGGCTCCTCAGAGTTCCTGAAGCCAAGACCCTGGAGCACGAACCTGAAAGAGAATCATTACACACTCGTTTGTCCTGCAGGGGTTTGATCTTTGTGTAGGAGGACCAGTCCCCATGTTTAGTAATCATCAGTGTGTAATTGTGAGGGACGACATCTTCACCCTCAACTTGACTTTCCAGCTCCTTCCATCAAGTGTACATGTGAGAAGGTGTTCTATATATACATACATGTGTGTGTGTGTGTGTGTGTGTGTGTGTTAGGTTACTGATCTATCTGGATTTCATCACTGCTCAGTCGATGCGCAGCAGACAGAGGCGGGTGTTGCTTTCATGTTTATCTGCATGTGGATGCAGGTCTCAGCTTCCACCACGTCCAGGGGAGATGAGATGGAACATGTGCGTGACTTTAAATATGTTTGCAGCGTTGTTTTTCTCTTTTGTACACTCAATGGGCTCATTCTTGTATTTATATTCTTAATGCACCGGCAGTCGCGCTATTTCAAGTCAGCGGCGCTAAAAACTGGAACCAGCTTCACCGACCAAGAGGAACAAATGACACACAGGATGCGCAAATTGCATGTTTGTTCCATGGCTTTTACCCAAATGGCATTACTGATTTTTTTTCCCCGGTCAATTCCTTTTAACGAAACACTTTATCTGAAGCAGCCCAGCGCTGATTTGCAGGGGAGTGACAAGGAATCCATCCTCTGCGATTTCATCAAACCCATTTTCTGCAGCAAGTTGTAATTTCTATCCAATATTCAAGACTTGGGAGCGGCTGAATCTTCCCCCGTCACCTCCCTTGTATGCAGCCGGGGGGGGGGGCACCCAATTCTGCACCTTGTGCACAAGCCGTCTCGGTGGACGCCCGTCCTCTTCTGCAAACAACAATTTTCCAGCGCGCGCAAACAACTAAATCAGCATCTGAACACACTGTGAACCGTGTTCAGCATTCAGGGAGGACGGCCCCTGAGGCGCTCCCGCTGAATTCAGCTCAGGAGAGAAAACCGCCTGTTGTTGTTGTTGTTTTTTTTTACTTTGAATGACCAACGTGACTCCAGGCGACTGCGATCCAGCCTGACCCACGTCAGCCCAGACATGCTTTCTGCCACATTTAAGGTGTTAACTCTCTAAGTTGAGCTGGTCTCAATGCAGAAGTTAAATCTCTACACTCAGGAGAATGAGACAGAAAGTTAGTAAGGACACCTCCCTCTCACCATCTCTATTCTACTGCTGAAAAATAACAAATATCATTTTTCAGTGTATGAAGTTGACCTGTTCTATACAGTCCTATGAATACAACTTGGAACACGTGACTCTTACGTCTGTGTAATTCTTATATTTTTTAGGCTGTACTTAAAGTACTTTCTCCTTGATGCATTGTATGCAGTCGCACTGCACAAGTGTTTTATTTCAGGTGTCAGGTTTTAGTCGTGCGCTCCCTCTGCACTCTTTGTAGTTCTTTGTGTAGAAAGAATGTCCACACAGAGACACCGACTGCCCCGGCATCTTCAAGTGTTTACTGCCGATGCACATAAATATCCACTCGACCCTGTTCTGCTGAAAAAGCGGATCCTGCACTTTTTCAGTGAGTGAGTGCTGGAAGCTCGATGTGTAAATCTGTCTGTCTGATGCTGCGTGACGCTGAGTCGTCCCTTCTCACCTGCATCGACGCAGCTGAAATCAAACTTTGTGCACGTTCACCCCCCCCGGCTTCACTACTCCGTTCATGCGGACCTGCAGAAAAGGGGAACAATAAACCGATGCCGTGATTTATATTCTCGGCTCCTTCCACTTTTAACAACCACTTGTTATCTAGGAAACGCTGCCAGACACAAAAAAAAAAAGTTTTGAATATTTCTGTTGAGAGCGGGAAACTGCACCAGATTTCTTCCCTCGCATTTGAAATGTTCCTTCAGGGAGCTCTCTTCCTGTCACCAGTTCTGGAGGAAATTTAACAGATTTTCCTTTTGATTTAGTTTCTCACTCCTACCGGTTGGAGTGGCTGTTAAGTTGATCCTTTTCTTGCCTAAATTCTCATTTTTTTTCTCTTTTTTTTTTTTGGTCTGTTCTGTTGCCGTGTCTCTGCTTTCTCAGAAAGTGCTGCTTCTCCGTGAACTGGTTCTCCCGACTCTCCTCTTTATGTTTTTATGTTCAGATGTGAAATCCGGCCCCGCTCTTCACTCTCTGCACGTTTTGCAGCTTTCCTGGCCTTTGCATCTCGGGGGGTTTCTCCCCCCCCCCCATCTGTCTCTCATCCCTTTTTACTAAATCAGTGTTGAGAATTTGACGTTGTGTGCATAAAGTTGGACAGAAACGTAGACCACACTGTGTTTGGGAAATGAGAGTAACTGCTTGTTTTGCTCTGAGACGTACGGAGTATTAAACTGTATAAATATCTACTCATCAGTTGTCTGGGCAGGTCAGTGTGCGTATTTGAAAAACATTGTGGAACTGCAACATGCTAATTAGCATATCGATGTGGTCATCTGCATAAGTGCGAGCCGGTTTCAGCCCTTTATTTGTTTGCAGGTGGGCTCGATGAGACACTACACCAACTGTGTGACGGCTGTTTCACGTCTGGTGCGACTGGTTTGGACATTTGCGTTCCAGCTCGTCCAGGTAACGTCCTGAAAAGACCAAGATTACGTAGCTAATGGTGTATCTGTGTAAACCTGTGTCAAACACATGTGTGAACAACCTCATGCATTAACATTAATAAAGCATTAAACTAAAAGAGTATACTGTATTATGCATATTGTATATAACAAATGCTACTTCAGCAGGAGGAAATGTTTGCATTGTGAGTGTTTGTTGGAGACTGTGGTGTGACCTGTGGCGTCTTAATGCACCTTTGCTGCTCAAGTGGGACTGAGTCAAAATAAACTGCGGTGTGTGTTCATGGTAATGAACGTCACAGCAGCGTGTTTTTCCTGCTTTCAGTTAATAATCTACAGCGAGGCTCTGTGGAAGAGAGCAAACACCGTCCTGGGATACGTTCAGCGTTGGTTTTGGACTTTACAGGGGATTTGTTGACAGAAAGACAAATATAGAATATAACCAGCCCTTTCCTGCTACTTATTGTGTATATGTTATGTATGGCAACCTTTTATCTAGGAAAAACAGCCCGCGGCAAAGCAAGGCGTGGAAACGCGTCGGTGTATAAATCAGCGGCAGCGTTGGTGAGAACACACGGCTTCATCCCAGCACCTCTGACAAGTCACCGAGTGATGAAACTAACCACGCGGCCATGTCGGCCGCAAACTTATGAGGTTTTCCGATAAGAGCGCTGATAGTCCGAACCCGGTTCCCAGTGGCTGTTTGATGAAACAGTCTATTTGAGAACCCGAGCCCCGAGGTCAGATACGAGGCAACAGACGGACGGTTAAAGTGCAGACAGCTTTAAAACAGCACACACACACACACACACACACACATCCTGCATCCCTCGCAGGCTAACTAAGTGGTCTTTCTTCCTCTCTGGGGGTTTCTATCCCTGCTGCCCCCCCACCCCCACCCCCAACCGCCTGCGACACACACACACACACACACACACACACACACACACACCAAATGGCTATCAGATATAAGATCAGCCATTTCCAAAGTCAACAGATGTGAACCAATTGAGGATGGATTGCAGACACACTCCTGCACTTTCACATGTGTAATGCAATAAGGGCGGCAGGGCTGCACACGAGGGGATAGATAGGCACATTACTGCTTTTTTCTATAGTAATCAGTCCCTGCACACACACACACACACACACACACACACACTCACACTTTTCCATTAGTTGCAATTGTTTTTCTCATCCCACTTAAAGCGTAACTGTCAATTTTATCTCCAAATAATTCCCTTTTCATGGTTTGAAAGTGGCATTTTATTCTTTGGAAATGATTGCTGGAATGAAAATAACTATGTTCACTGCAGCCGTCGCACTGGAAACACTGCAGCATGAAAAAAGAGCGCCGATTAAAAGATTGAAAGCGGGTAGAGTCGAAGGGGAGCAATCTACACTGTGATCACAGACAGTATTTTTGCAGCTGCTATAATGCTGCCTTTAAAAGGTCAGTTCACCAAAATCACAACAAAACACAAATCGAGCAGCGCAGAGATCAGAGGTTTTCAGATACTTGTCACCGACCGAGGAAGACGGGTAGAATTTTATTTGCGGCGTGGTCAGAGAAATGACAAACGACACGGCGGCGTTTTGAGCAGCGATTCAACACCGAGGTCTTTCTTTTCCTGAAACAATGACTTGCTTATTCTGGATAATTCACAGGCTTCACTGCATCATTTTACCTTTGGGACGACAAAAGAAACAAACTATTGACAGTAAAATCTCTGGACGGAGCTCTCGGTGTGGTTGAACCGGTGGTCAGCATGAAATATGCTCAGCAAATCACATGTATCGTCAGAGCACTAGCTTGGAGATGACCCCAGCAAACAGATTTAATACATTTTAGATTTATCTGTCTGTATTTATTTAAATGTCGCACCTCTTCGGCATGATTTAAGACACTGCTGTACATGACTTTATGTTTCTTTCACACAAACTTCAATCAGCTTGTTCGAAATGATAAAGACTGCATCTTCTTCTCCCTCAACAAGAACTCCAGATGATATGAATATGCAAATATTTGTCGTGGAAAAGTTTAACTGCTTGGCACGACGCCACTGAGAAGTGAATTCTCAGTGTACAGCCACCAAAGATTTATAAACATCACGCAGCGGATGGTGTAGAGCCAGAATTTCATTATTGACATCTCTTGAAGGCTTTTATCTCCTCGCTGTCTCTCCAGACACCTCCTGCTTTAATTCCACAGCATTACCCCTCCAACAGACTCCATCCCTGCTGTACTTGACTCCCAGGTCAAGGTCTAATTAAGAAACCATTTAAAATGAATCACAGACTGAAACATTGATCACATCAGCGTTAACATAAACGCTCCTGAAAGTGCCTGCTAATGGATTTGATCCATATGGTGCTAAACCCCCGAGGCCCTGGAGGAGGAAAGGGGGTGTGTATGGGTTGGGTGGGGGGTGGACGGATGGTGAGGATCTCCATGGAGAAGCGTCGGACAGAAGACAACTGGGCAATGTTAAAAGCTCTCACTGGTCTGACCTACAGCGGAGGAAACAATGGAGCAGACATCACGGCATCGTGTCTGCTCAGCAGCTCAAGAGACCAACACTGGTCTTAGTCAGTTTGACAGTTTGCATAAAAAAGGTGAAACTATTATGACTGTTCCCTTAACTTATCCTCAGAATGTTAGATTCTATCACTGCAGTTGCAGGAAGCCTCAGAAGACATTTCCTGGCAGGTAGCTTCTGACGATCAACGTCGACGATACCACAGAGGGTTATCAGCTGCATCAAACAAACACGCATTGGCCCAGTCGTTCAGGATATTTTTGTTTGTGGTTTTACAGCGTCAGGGACTGGACTTTATATCCACGCAAGCATGGAGGTCTACTCTGTCTGCAGATCTGGAGGGCCGACACCAACTCAACCAGAGCATTTGTTCTGTTGTGTGTCAGTCTGAAGGTTAAAGGGGCAGATAAAGATCTGAACGTGAGCCCTACTTTCCATTAGTCGCATAGTCTCTCAGGACCGGGCCAGTCACTGTGGTGCTGGGAGGCCCATTAGACTCCCGCACACATCAACAAACACTCTACGCCCACGTGGACAAACCTGCTGGCTGACCAAGTTTAGTGTTTCAAACTTTGTCAAATTTCTCCAAAACAAGAAAAGCAAAATCACTCTCAATAAATGAGCAGCTGTGGAGCGGGTTCATGACTTCTGAGACGCGGTGACTCGTGTCATCTACGCGTTTCCCATAGTTGTCTGACTGGTGCCACGATTGGTCGCTGCATAAATCCGGATATTTTCCAGACTCAGAGCTCATAATGAAACCCGAGCCGGTGAGATGTGGTCTGGCATCGTGAGGCAGAGAGGTTAAAGAACTGCCCGGGAGACTGGCAAAATAAATAAAACTCTGTTTCCAGGTGGCTAACAATGTCACTATTTGTTATGTATTAAGATTCTGAAGGTTGACTCCTAACATAAAAACAGCAGATTATTGGAGAATTTTGCAGGTTTTTTCTCAACCTGAGAATTACTTATTTACTTTACAAAATGTAATACAGTTCTGCACACTTTTCATTTTCACTGGTTACTTTCACTTTTTTGTGGATTGTGGTCGTGTGTGTGTGTGTGTGTGTGTGTGTGTGTGTGTGTGCGTGCGTGCGTCTTGGCGCGCACATCGGCGTTTGTGGGTGTGCAAACGTGTCGGCACGCATCTGCAAGTTTAGTTCTGTGTCGGTGCACTTTGTCGATGTGCGTCAGGTCATGTGTGCGCTGCGCGCGTGCATATGTCTGCATGTGTGCGAGTGTGTGAGTGTGTGTGGACCTTCTGATGCACCCTGACACTCGTTGTCACATTAAACATGGATGCTGCGCAACCAGTGCGCACTGACCGCCGCTCGCAATCAAAACACAGGAGCTAAGACGGAGTCACACCGGGCTACACATGTAAACACACACACACACACACACACACACCATGTAGTGTGTGTGTTACCTTTTTGAGAAGTAGTTTGAGTTAAGGTTCGACGTAGGTGTAATGTAAGTGTTGGGGTATTTAGCTGTGATGGCCGAGGAGAATGCATTATATCATTATTCATTATGCTTTATTATGAGTGTCCTCACAGAGACACAAGTGCAAATCTTTGTGTGTGTCTGTACCACAACTATCAGGGGTTTTTGTGCATGTGCAGCGTTGCAGTAAAGCCGTTCTGAGTACTTATTACTCATTAATCAAGCAGAAGCATCCATAAGTTATTTAAAGTGCCTCATGTACTACAAGTCCAAGTAAAGTCTAATGTCTTTAAGAGGGTGTGCAAGCGGCGCTGCTGTGTTGTAAATGGTCCAGGTGGTCGTGTGGGTTACGACAAGTGCATTCTGTCACTGAGTTTAAAACTGCAGCAGTGCGTCATATTGTGGCGTTGTGGTTGTAGCCTTGTCGCTGTGCATGTGTAACCTCAGCGTGTCCTGAGAAGACGCGGGGCCGTGATGGAAGCGACTTGGAAAAGCCTCGTGTCCCGTCGGATTTAGCTTCTTTGTGCGTCATGCAATGTGCGCAGTGTGTTGTGATGCAATTTGTGGTTGCAGCTTGTACATTTTTCATAGCTGCTCTTTGTAGCGCAGCCTCAGCTAATTAAGTCTGCAGTCGTAATCACAGCGCATATTCTCAGGAAATTCTGGTCATTTTAATTCTGGGACGGGAGTTCTTTGGACTTTTCACAGGTTGCCAAATATCTGATAATGCCTAAAGTCTCAGTTCGACTGCTGGCTTTAGTGAAGAATCTCTGCCTGGAGATTAAATCCATGGCGAGATGATGGTGTGCATCCTTACTCCTGATCAAACATATTAAAGCATAATTTAAAACCTGCTAATGAGAGAAGCCGAGAAATACGTATCGTAAAATAAAGCCTCAAAGATACCATTTGATTTTGAACGCTGACGGTGCAGATTTAGTTTTAGTTTCCCATGTGACATCCTGCATTAAGTGTGAATATCTTTATTCACTGTCTGGCTAGCGCTGCTTAAATGTATTGCCATCACCAGCAACAGGCTACTTGCTATCACCGTGCACCTGTCCACAACTTTAAACCAGTGCTGAATGGATTTCCATGACACTTTGTGCAGATATTCGTGCCAAACACATCACAATACTTGCTCTCCATCCTCTGCGCTCTTTAATCTCCTGTTTATTGGTAATGGCGCATTCCGTGCCAAACAATTTCAGGCCCTACGAATGATCTGAGGCCAGAGGCCAGCCCAGTAACAATTCAAACTCCCCCCTTTCATCTCCTCGCTCTGTCCTCAACCACGGCCTCTTTCATGGATATTTGGAATCAGCCAAAATTTATGAGGATGTGTTAGCGGCCTCCACTCTCAAATCCTTTGCTTCAAGCACTTTTGCAATGTTTTGTGTCTCAGTTTGTATGCCACTCAGGCCTGTTTCCATAAACGCAGCTTGTGCTTTCATTTATTATTGTCGTTTTAAAAAAACCCAGTACAGTCGTGCACTCTTTCCCGAGTTTATTTTCCAAAACTCGCATTAAGATTACTTAAAAATAAGAGACATCTTTAAAGCTTATCCGCCTGTCCCTGACCATCAACGACCTGCCTCACATAGATTGCTGTCAATACTCCTACAAGTAGTTTTTTGGTTTTTTTCATGTACTGATGCATTCCTTAGAATTGGAGAATTTGCTACTTCAGCTCAGTCATTCCATTCCAATAGCAGTGTTGAATTTTTTTTTCTACATCTTAAGCATTCTCAATGTGAAGGTGAAAGTAATTGCAGCTAACCGCTAACCGCTAACCCTTTCCTATTAAAATACTTTTAAATTAGATCAATCACTCTCTCCGTTATTTCTCATTCCAGGGAATATTCCCTTATCAAAAAGGCTGAAGTATCATTCAATGCCAGTTCACATCAGCCTTAACATTTTCAGGTCATTCTTTTAGGATAGGTGGTGCTACTCTGCAGCCAATCATCTTGACCCCAGGGGGTTTCCTATACTACGTATCACCATCACCCACTTCAATTATGATAACATCCCGCTGGGATCTAACTCTCACATTTCTCCTCTTGTTCACGCACACAGCAGTGAACCAGTTCTCTTCGCTCGCTCAGAGCGAGGTCTCTCCTGCCTTGAAATATGGTTTGATACACAGTTCAGGATGAACATGACTCAGAAACACAGACAAAAGTTCAAAACAGTTCACCCTTATTCAAGCTCAGCAGACAAAAACCGGCAAGGATAAACAGGAGACGAAGTCGGGTCATGGGCCAGTGGTCGGCAGCGGGCGGGCAGAAGAACCAAAGAGGCAAAAGTTAAAAATCGAGAAATGGCAGGAGGCCAAAAACAGGCAGGCGAGATCAGGTGAGGAAGGCAGGAAAGCTACGACTGGCGGAGAATAGGAATGGACGGGAATATTTATTAGGAAGTGATTAGGGGATGAGGAACAGCGGGCAGAGAAGAGTCAGGTCGCTGAAAGGCGGTAAAGTGCTGGGAAGGTGGGAGAATGAATGAATGAGCTTTGACAGCTACAGGAGACGTTCCTGTGTTTCACACACATGGACCTTCATTCAGACCTGACTGCGCTCTCGCTCAACTGGCTCTCCATACTGATCTGAAAGCAGCAGCAGGATGTGTGTAATCTGTGGTACGTCGCCGCCCGCTCATGGGGAGAATGTTGGGTCTGCGTAAATATTATAGAGTGCGATCTGGACCTGAGATCACTTCTGTTATGATTTGTTACGATACCAGTGAAATTATTCTCTTGACTTTTTAAGTTCACTAAAGTACAATCTTAAATTCCTCCCACACCGTATGTCCAAATAACACCAGCAGCACAGTTTTTGATGAATATCATTAAAGATAAATTCATCGCCACCTGGATGAGGAGGGAGCTTTCTGAACTTTAACTACAAAAAAGAAATATCGCTAGACTCTGAATGATTTGCATACTTTCATAACAAAACCTTGCGGCTCTTGAAAAATGACTAAACACAAAGTGAAAGACAGAACACTGAATTTATTTGAACATGTTTTTTTTCCTCCCTAGGACTCCTATAAAAAATATTTATGGAAGGAAGTTGGTGGAGTTGTTACAGAATGTCTAAGGTGGGTGTGATAATGTAAAATCTGTAAAATCATTTAATTTAACTCTGCAGTAAAGTGATGAAATCGATGGAATGTGCAAAGAATTACAATTTTTTTAAAGACAAATTTGTTCAGGCAGGTTCTACTTCAAATCTGCACTCATTGAATCTTGCCAAAGTTTTGTAAGCGTAGAGATGAAGGTGTCCGGTGTCCCCACTGTACAGATCTCATTTAACATTTATATCTTAACATTTCCACCACGCTACTCTTTTCTAGACCCTCCCTCTCACAAACACACAACTGTTGTACAGACTTTCTGGGATGAATTCGTGGTGGTCTCCAAACCCTAACCAAGATAATGGAGATGAATCATCAGCGTTATTTTCTCAGACTTGACAAATCTCCCCAGGACTTGAAAACTGACCATGATGTGTAAAATTGGCGGAGGACGGATGAACTATCTGTTCTTATTGTCTTCGGCATTGCAGTATATTGACTTTGCAGTGGCGGCACATTACACAGCATCTCTCCTGAGGCTGGTGGTCATGGGGGTGCCAGCTGGTCCGGTGCCCGACAGTCTGTAAGCCAGAGGAGAGAAAACAGTAAGCGGACATGTTACCCATCTGACCCCGCTGACCTCGCCGCTGTTCATCTCTGTGGACACGATGGAAAAAAAGGCATCGTGGATGCTTTAGTCTGAGCTGTGGTCAGGATCCTCGCATCAGTCTGAACCAAAGCTCCAGCCTAATGTCTGAGTGTCCACCTGACCTGCTGTGACCAACAAAACCCTTTGTGCTCCCAGTGTTGGGAAGTTTGCAGCATCAATAATTATATGATGATTATTGGTAACTGTCAGACCTGCAAACCTTTAGATACCGTCTTATGTATACTGTGACATGCAGGTGACAAGATAACAGTAAATTCGGGCAGGTTTAGGATTAGACACCCTGTCCAGCTGCTGAAAAACTCCTCTTGTTTAGTGCAACACCTCCCAAACAAATTGCTGCCTTTAATGAACTGCATCCAACTTCTGTCCAACCTGTTGGCAGCTTTACATTTCCGTTAGAAGCACTTACCCATCTGCACCTCTTTTTAAAGTCTAAATCTGTTTTTAAAGACAGAAATGAACTAAGAAGCTCACAATAACTATTGACAGTTTGTTGTGGCCTAGCAACAGCAGTGGCAACAATCTGTGCGCCCAACCAGTCAACTGATTTTAGATCCACTCGCTAAAAATACATGTCTAATTGTATTTGCAGCAGAAATTGAGTTTGGTTTGATCCCCGTCTGTAGAAATCATCCACTGCCCTGATCCGTGGCTCTGGTACCACGGGTCATCGTCTTCCAGAACCCAGACCGTCCAGTTGCTCAGGTGTGGGAATAATGTTGAAAGCATGATGATGATAGCTGCAAGGGAAGCAACCAGGAGTTACTCTCCACTAGAAACATATGAAATAATCAGAGTCGCAGGGGTGAAAGATCTATGTACAGTATGTGAGTATTTGAGTTTGGCGTTTTGAAAGGGCTCCATGCAGACGATGCATGAATATCTTCTTCTGAGGTGTCGGGATCCTCATCCTTTTTGGTTGGCTTTCTCACTGCATGGTTTTGTTTACTTTGCCTGTTTTTTGTTTAAAGGCCTTTCTTTACAGTATTTTCCACTTCCTCTAAGGCTTTGCCACACTTGTGTATCTGTCAGATGCTCAGTAGAGGCCTACCTCATGTGGAGCGGTCTACCGCCTCAGTCGAGCAACCAGTCAACACATCCTTTTGTTGCACATCGTGGACTTGACTGGTGTGATAACCCACACTGCGCAGCCGTCCTTGTTCTCTGAGGTTCGGTTGCCGTCGCTGGGTTAGATGCGACGCTTTTTAAAAAGGTGTTACAACCGTCCCCGCCCCCGTCAGCAAGTGCATGCTGTGAGCAGCATGTCGGTTTGAATTTAGCATAGATGAAATGCTTAATGATTTCCTAAATCCCCTTTCACACTGGACAAAAAAACCCATCCACACACATCTGAGTTTTGTCTTCATCGGAAAGGGTAGAACCAGCATTCATTACTGGGTCAAAGGACTCTGCAGGAGTCGCCTGTATTTATCGGCTCCAGCTCCGATTTGGCAGAGATGGAAACATGGCGCCCGGGTGGATGCATCGATTTTCATTTGTCCCCGTCAGTAACTTCTGCAACTCTTTGCCATCTTAGTCACAATCTCCAGCCATCCAGTGCTCAGGCATCGATCACTCGGCATTGAGACGGAAGAGACTGGAGTGAAAGATATAATAAAGTTACTCCCGTAACACAGTCTCTAACCTACGTGCTACTTTTTACTGTTTGCAAATTGTTTTCCGACACGTTCCTGACATAGAACATGACACCAGAAAAAAAAATAACAGAAATGCAAACTTGTCTCCTGGCAATAAGAAAGAAGTCAAGCATTTTTTTTTACTCGTGTTTGACAGGAGTCAGAGGTCTTTGCGGCTCAATATCTTCAAACTGTGGCAGCTCCTTTCCTTTCTTTTTCCACGAGTGGGAGTCTTAACTGTCTCAACACCAGTGATGTCAGTCACTTTCTCGTGTCGTAACTTCATGTCACTTCATCGCACGGTGCGGTGACGGAAGGGTCAATCTTCAACCTTTACTTCATCTGTGACAAAACTGCTCTTCCATGAGGAATCAGAACTGACTTGTGTTTGATACGTTGGAGACGTCACCCACTTTTTTTCCTTTTAACACTTTACGTGTTTAACCACAATCAATACTACAGGTGCAAATGGGGTATTCAAATCAGTCTCATTAAGATCAGTCTCGTAAAAAACGATTCATTTAAATTTTTTCAGTGGTAATTGCTGATCAAAATAATAAAAACAAATGAAAAATTCAGTAATTATTTGAATTTCCATGAATAAATGTATTATAAACTGATCTATAACCCCAATAAAACAGCGACGTACTGAGGGTAATTGAAGTACTCTGTTGGCAGCCAGTACCCTTCAGATAAAACAAGAGTTTATTACACACTAAAGCCAACGATATATAAGTATAACAAACACAAAGTACTAAATCCTGATGGGTTGGACTTGTGTGTGTGTGAGAAAGAGGGAAACAGCAGGAGTCTGCCTGCATGAGGTGCAGAGTGTATGGGTGAGTGAGCATTTTAAAGGATTATGAGCACAAGCACCAAGTCCCAAACAAATCTTTCTATACAAACTTGTTCTCTCAACAATGCAACTGCAGTGTTGAAGTGTATCTGTAGTTTGTGGCGTGTAAGTAGAGAAAGAGAAGAAGCAAACACTATAAAATGAACTGAGAACTTTAGATGGTCGAACAAAGATCAGATCAGAGTACAAAATAAAGTTTAACTCAGCATCCAGCATGTCAGTTCAATTAGTTAGCATTAGTTTGCTTTGTCCTCCAGATGTCAGCTTTAGTTGATGATCTCATTTGTATGAGACCAGATGTGTCTGTCATCATCCAACATGCAGTATTTCAACCCATCCAGAGTTCCAGAGAGTTGTTGATGTTCAGGATGGAAAGGGAATCGATAACCTTCTATTTCTTTTGAAACTGAAATTTAACTTTAACAAACAGCGCAGCGACGAGTCAAATAACTTACTGTGGCCGTGACTTTAATTGATAAAATTACACAATGGGCCACTGGGTCACGATATCACTGAATGCTGAGTCCATAGACCGGGTTCATGCAGGGCGTGGATAAGCAGGGGATTGCAGGAAGGCGAGCACACGTGGAGACGGGTCAAGCCCCTACATGGCCTACCAAACCCGGTCCAAACCTCCAGAACAGCATGGAGCAGGAGCGTTCAGAGGCTCAGGTGTTAAACAACCCCCTACACGTTCGGTAGTACTACGTTTAATAACAGCAGCTGAGTCACCTGCTATGCTAGTTATATCTGTCGAGGAGTTCTGTTCAGGCTTTTACCAAAATGTCAGAGCATTTCAGGGGAACAGAATTTTGCATTTGTCTCAAAGCTTTTATTGTGCACGCTTGGAATTTAAATCTGACTTTCTGAATGTCAAAAAAATACAGAAAAAAACATTTTGAAATCCACTAAAACTGCGATTGCATGGCTGATTTGATGTTTTTTTTCTTTTAAAAGGCCATAACAAAGAAATGGATTTGCTCCCTGTGATGGTTTGACACGGTTGAATCTTACTTCTATCAAACATCTCACTTAAACCTTTACTTATCCTCCTTTAATTATAAAGTATTACAAGCTTCCACAGGACAAATTCATTTCAGCATTTTCCCCGCTGCTTTGATGCTTTGGCATGTATTGTCCATATCTTGCTGGGATTACGATAAAGGAGCGGGCGCTCTGCTGTGTGAGAACATAAAGGAGCAGCAGGTCGGCATTCGGCGGTCGGTCGTCGGCCATTGTGGAAACCCACTGGAGCGAAGACGGACACGCCCACTTCCTGCTTCACCAGGCTCCTCCTTTTCTTCCTTCGTTACTCAGCCGTGACTTGAACACCTCAGCGTGCTTCAAACCTGCGAACTCAGTCGTACGACAAGACGTCCGACGACATCTAAAGGCAAAATACGTGTTTTGTTGTGTCGGCACTGCGGTGTTCTTTAGAGGCTTCAGCCAGTTTGAAAAGATTTGCAAAAAACATGTTAAATGGTCGGTGACTTCATTTAAGTTTAACTCAAGGTTTAAGTTAACCTCCATTCCTGCGCACTGGTCGTTTGATGTGAATTCAAACAGACTCCAGTTTAAATTGAGCAGTTTAGCTTATTACTCGTTATGTCACTTCAAATTCAGTGTACTGCAATACCGGGCCAACCACTGTAATCTGAACCTATCCTAATACTTATGGGCTGTACCATATGTCCTAAAAAGAGCATTTTCTTAATAGGACTTAATAGGACAACCAGTGTTACCATCACTCCTAACATCCGATAATGAGAGCAAGGCCTGTACGGAGCGAGACTGAGTCAAAACATTCCTTTTCCCTCGGAGACCGCTTCATCATCAACAAAGCAAAAGCTTTAATTAGGGCTTAATGCAAACCAAATAGAGAGGAGAGGCAGTTTCTGGGACGATCAACAACAAGATCATTTAGAGGATAAGGGAGAGGAGGAAGCAACCTTTGTGTCGAAGAGACGGATCTTAGCTGAAATTAAAGAAAAACAGTCACGGCTGTTCCGGCTGGCTCGGAGCCCCCCCGATCCTAATCACCCTAATATTCAGGCCAAAGAAATCAAGCCACTGCCATCGTGTGATGATGGGTTGACACAGAAATGTGGTGATTGTGTGAAGAAGTCCCCAAAAACAGGCGAAATGCAGATTTAAAGCTGCACTGATAAATCGGGTACTTAATATTGAGAGTGGAGCTCAACACTCAGGTCACCTCAGCGCTGCTGAGAGTTTCAGAGCGCCTCTGCTCATTCCTTCCCTTTGATGGAACATTTACTTGCTTCATCCTCGCAGCTCTTATCAATCTGGCTTTGAGCTGCCTGTTGTTACTCCAAACAAGGTTGATGATCCAGCCAACTGTTCCCACCAAATGGTTGTCAGAGAGGATTAGCAGCCAGCTCTTGAACATTATGGAGTTAAGCAGCAAAAAAAAAAATTGCTTTGTTTTTTGTTTTTTTCAAAAAAGCTAGTGGAGAAATTTAACTGTAAATGGGAAGAAGCTTTAAGTTGTTACTCGTTTTAAAAAAGCAACCCTATTGTTATATTGCCATCCTGTAGGA